>OY856187.1:143077359-143209098 GCA_963693315.1 Diogma glabrata
ATTTTGACACATCAAATCTTGAAAGTTGTTGTTGTGACAAGAAAAAAAAGGTGTAAGAAAAAAGTTACTAAAGGAGAATTAAAGTAATTCTAGAAAGCAGAATTTAACAACATGTTCTATGTTTCATACAGTTCGATGGAAATTGATTGATAAAAAATTCTATTGCGCGTACTTTGCAGTCCTTAAAGTTTCATTCGCAGGTAAATTTTTTTTATTTCGTTCCTACTTCTAAGAGTAAAATTTTTATTTTTTTATTTCACTCCTTTGGAGACGATAATATTATAACCTTATGGCGGGAAGTTGTAAATATGTTAATATATGTGGAACAGAGTTGCATTGATTTAAATCATTTGATTGATTATTGGTTTTTTCATTCGGTATAACGGTTTGGTTTCCTTAATTCGGCGAAACGCGCCACAACAAAGTTTTTGATTTGGAGCAATTAAAAACGTAGGTAAAGTAAAAAATTGAGTAGGTAGTAGGTTGAACACCAAAACAGAACCAACGCAAAGCTTAAAGCGTCGCAGGTAATTGAACATTTTCCCTCACAAAAAATTTCCTTGGATCAATTAGCACATACAAAACCTTTATTAGAATAGAACTATAAAAAGTTAAGTGGCCAGTATATACCCTTACTTATACAAACTGACGAATACCTGTTTTTGGAACATGAGACCATAAAAAATAAAAAACAACAGAGAGCACTTGAAAAAATCAGGTGATTTTTTAGCATGTGAGAGACTAATCGTAGTTCTTTGTGTGCTTAATTTCATTATTTTCCAAATCAGTATACCCTCATATTTTTTTTATTTACCATAATTTCTAGAAAACACATTAACATATGCATAAACATAATTTTGCAATAAATAAAAAGTGATATCTCATTATTTAACTACTAAAGTTGAGAAACAAACACAAAAATCTCCTCTAAAAACTTTCATAGTATATTATCAGAATAATTAAACAATTACATAATTGAAATTTATTAAATCTAAAACTTAAATAAAATAATAAAAACAAATATAAATAATCTTTAGATCAAACAACAACATCGTACCAAACCAAGTAAAAGTAAAAATAATTGTAGTGAAAACAATAATGGGGCAGCCGCTATAATTTAATAATTTAAACAAAATCTTGAAGTGTTAAAAATCACAAATAACATGAAATTTGAAAAAAAAATTTTGCTTTCAATAAGTCTACGAAAATTATACAGAACAGAAATAATAACTTTCGTTTATGGATTGAATATGGTGGAGAGAAATGAGAAAATAATTTTGAAAATCAAACCAACAAATCATCCAATTACAATTGATTTTTTAAGAATTTATTTTTCATTGCGGTGCTTTTTAACTTAACCATCTGCTTATCGTCGAAACGTTATTTTAAATTAATCAGTTCATATCATAAACACCTAGAAGAGAAAAGAATTTCAGTAAAACAAGCTTTAGACTATGATCCATTTTCTATGGTTTCAGGTGGTGACAACGCGGGAAGATATCTGCATTGAAGTCCAGACCCGATTTTCTACAGTTGACTATGGTCATGGAGCAAGAGAAAATCAAAAGAACGCAAAGAACCCTCAAAATGTGCTCTTTGTCTGCTTGAAACTACAGGAAGTAATGGGCATTCTACAGAAGGCACTAGATGTCCAGCTTACAAATTACAAATGTTTTTCCATTTGAACGTATATATATAGTCGTCAGCATGAGGGTTTCGTCCATGCCAAAATCATAGGTGTCCACTTCTGCAGCTGCTATATTCCTCATAGCACTTCACTAGATGAATTTGAAGAGACACTTGACCGAGTTACAGCAAACGTCAGAGGCAAGTAACAAGTCAACCACTATAATTGTGGGTGATTTTAACTCTTGAATCGTTAAGAGGGGAAGTAAACGTACTATCCCTTGAGATATGGTATTACTGGAGGCATTTGCCAGACTTTATCTGTACTGCTCAACCATAGACATATAAAAAAAGCAGGTTCTATTATACATTTCACTTTTGCAAGTGGGGTCTCTTCAAAGGATCACAATGGAGGGTGTCTGTCTCACTTGTATACGCATAGTGATCATCGAACTATTATATTTTAAACTCAGCACCACAACGATTTGAAAGGCGCAAAGTCAAGCGAAAGGCACAGCAAAATGCCCTTGTGACGCATCTATGCCGCGTCAAATCAACGGTTATGAACGGATCCGCGTATTCTGGTGAACTGAAACACGTGCCTCAATCTCCGGAGAAGATGCAGACGAATAAGATATCATGGGCCCGTTCAGTAGTTCCACAATGACTACCGGATAAAGCGAAAAGAACTGCAGAAAGCAATTGCTAGTAGTAAGAGCAGATGTCCAGATGTCCCATGAGTCACTGTTTGTACGTAATGTCCCATTGTTCTCACTAAACTAAAGGATGTTCAATCAGCTGGGCCAGGGCGCCTAGATAAAATGGCCATAATTGTGTCTGCCCCTTTTCAGTTGAAAAAAGTTTGGTGACTTCTCCCTACCTCGCGAGATGCAAAATAATGATAACTCAATATCGGCTTTCACCACCGAGGAGGTAATAAACGCGGTGCTGATTATCTGTAAATAGCACGCCAGGTTTGGGGGGCAACTCAAATAACGTTTTAGAAACAGCGATAAAGAAGAAGCCAATGATATTCGAAAATATCTAGCGTGCCTGAGAGGTACCTCAGGGATATTTCCTGAGGAATGAAAGCACCAACACCTTGTGCTTATAAAAAAAGGCGACAACCAACCAGAAGAGCCATCGTCCTACCGCCCAGTGCATGGTGGAAACAACTTAAAAGCTCTTGAGAGAATTATTAGTACTCGATTTAAGCAACATACTGAAGGCGAGTGTGGCCTTTCTGACCGGCAGTTTGGTTTCAGAAAGAAAACTTTACCATTGATGCAATATGTGAGAAAGTGCATAACGCATTGAGTGGTAAAAGAATGCTAGAGGGTGAAAAACAATACTGTGCTCTTGTCACCCTGGATGTTAAAAATGCTTTTAACTCTCCCAATTAGAACCAAATCCTGCAAGTCCTAGACGAACTGCCCGTACCTGATTACCTGTTACGCATAATAGCTAGTTACTTCAAAGGAAGAACTTTGGTCTATGATGCCGAAGCAGGTCCTACGAAGTATAACAGAGGAAGTGCTCAGGGATCGGTCCTTGGATCACTGTTATAGATCATCATGTGCGATGGTGTTCTCAAAGTGCGTGTACCGAAACAAACGATACAGGGCTAGAGTTGACCGATCACAAAGTCGTACTAATGAGTAGCAGAAAAGTAGTGGAAAGTATAGATATTCAGGTTGGTATCATTCCTGAGGTTCCTTTGAGTCGTTCTAGACCACAGACTCAAGTTTAAGAACCACTTGATGTACGCTGGTGACAAAGCCAAACGAGTGGAAATTGCTCTTGCAAGGCCTTTGCAGCCCTAAGCAACCGATCAGGAAGCTTTTCGGTAGCGTTAGCACATCAATATTGATGTATGCGGCACTCATATGGAATTCAACGGTGAAAAAACCATCTTATGTTAGTTGTATTAAAACGGCCTATATGCTGCTGTTTCCGGTAACAGTCATATAGAATGACAAGAAAACTGGGAAATTTTCACCAACGCACCTTGGTCCTTTGTGATGATCCCCTGACGTAAAGACATGGAGAACAAGGAGGCACGGCGACGTCAACCATCACTTGAGGCAGATGATTTCAGGCCATCGATGTTTCGGTGAGTGCTTACACAAGTATGTGCACATAAAGATCCAAACTATCTCTACTTTGAGGGGAAGGTCGAGAACACAGCATGTCCTAGTAGAATGGAAGGTTTGCACGGAAGGTTTGCAAACGCACGAAGACTTATTGAGTAGTATATGGGAGAATCAATCATTCCGCTCCTTCATTCAGTGCATGCTGAGCTCAAAAGACAACTAGGACATAGCAAATGAGCTCATCACAACACACGTACGATGAAACGACTTAGATAAGACGAATGAAGAGCAGGCATGCTCAATACTAAGCAGCAAAACCACAACAAAAACAGCATTATGATAACCGTTTGAGTACCACACTCAATCCCTGGTCTGCGAGAAATGTCTTAATTGGTAGTACCGACAGGATACAACAGAATCATGAGCAAAAGAAGATGGTTTTACCCGGTAAGAGAGCGCGTGTTACGTAGAAGGTCGGGGTCCAAGTGAATTTTTGAAACGTTCCATTTTTCTACGAAAAACAACAAAAAAAACACATATACACAAACACAAATTTTTTAACTCTAATATCTCGGGTCACAATTGATAAGGCAAAAAAACACATTTTGTTCCATTAACTTGTACAACATATACATAGCCAAACTTCTTTAATGCTGAGTCAAATTTCGAATTCCATGTTCTGGGAGCCTGTTGCAATCCATATAAGGACTTTTTTAATTTACAGACCATGTTGTCTTATTGATCCCTCCGGAGGAGTTATCTAGATCTATTCTTCCAACTCACAATAATAAAAATCAGTTTTTATGTCAATTTGAACTATTTCATAATTATATTGAACAGCTAGCTTAGAATCATATTATACCTAAGTATAGGCGCAAATGTTTCTGCATAATCTGTACCTTTTCTTTTTGTTTATCCCTTTGCACAAAGTCGTGATTTATATCGTGGACTATTGGTTCATCTTTAATTCGGAAGATCTAATTACAACTAATTACCGTGGTATCTGTTTTCTTTCTTTACCAATCTCCATATTACATTTTTGTGATGGGATTCAAATTCATCATTAATAGATTTTTCTCATTCTTTTGCATAGATGCAACTTACTACCTCTTGATAAGTTGCGGGAATATTTGGTATTAGTTTCTTATTATAATAGCAAAGGTAAGATTTTTTTGATAATTTATTTCGATGTACGGTTGCTTCTCTCTAGGCCTAAGTATGATCGTTCCTGGTGGAGTTGGTTCGATACTTTCATTAGGTAAAAAATATTCATTGTTAGAGACGATTATTTATTTTCGTTGTCACTAGATTAAAATGAAATACTTGTTTTTTTCATCATTGCCGGTGATTTATAAACATTGCAATCTGATTTTATTTTAAATTCTTCTAGAGGAGCAAAATTTCTTTTGACACTATACATACTTTAAAAATACAACAACCGCGCTTTTTACAATTTTTTTTACTTCCAATAAAAGCTATCTTTTGGCTTTTAGAGTTTCATTTTTGTCGGTTTTCTTTTGGTAGGTGAACCATAGCTTCAAATCCCAACGTTCTCATATAGTTAACATTTGGCTTTTGATCAGTCCACACCTCTTCTGGAGAATGACATTGTTGGAGAACGTCTTGTTGGAGAATGGTTGATTATGTAAGCAGCTGCAGTCATTGCTTCCGACCGGAAACACTTTGGGATTGAACCTTTAGAAGTAGATATTTTGCTCGATCGATTAAAGTTCTGTTCATCCGTTCTGCTGCTCTATTTTGTTCTGATGTATATAATATGGTACGATTGTTTGGTGACAAATTATTAAAGTTTTTGTTCAGATCTTCAAGTCCATTATTAGAACGGATAACTTTTACCTTTTTGTCTAGGTGATTTGAATTCTTTGAATTTTTATAAGCTTCTGATTTGTTTTGCTTGGTATACACAATTTTACAAATTATTTCGCACCACCACCACGACCTAAAAATGCCGTTCCTATTGGTCTAATAATTCGGTAGAATGCGAAATACATCAATACTTGACAAATAACACATTTAAGATTAAGTTTATTTTCAGACCTACTTACGCCATCAGTATGTCACAGGTAAGCAAACATCTTTTTCATCAACATCTGACATGTATTTTGGTACATGTGTTGTTGATTAAACTTGCTGTTGCTATACTGTTTTATTTTTGTTGTTTATAATAATACAAGTTTTGCTATTAAACATCACTTGGTCACCATTTTTAACAATTCGACTAATTGATATTAAATTTGTAGCAAGTTCAAGAACATACAAGCCATCTCGGAACAAAACTTCAATTATCTGACCTTGCTCTTTATCTATATTTAGACTGATTTGACCCAACCTCAAAACTGGTAATAATTAACTGATAATTCTTTTAACAAATTCATGTGCTTCGTCATGTGTATTGAAGCACCCGAACCAACACCAAGAAATCAACACCAAGAATTACTACTTTCCGTTGACGCTAGAAATGCAGCAGCATAGCTCGAGCTGCTTTGTGTCTCATTTTTGTACTTGCCATCTCTCCGTTTTATTCTTGATTTGCATTCTGAACGCATTATGACGGTACTTATTGCATGTATAGCACCTTGGTCCCTTTGAAAAATATTTTTTATGTCCATTCTATTGAGATTCTTTTTGTTACGACGGTTAAATACAAAAGCTGTAGTTTGATTATCTTTATCTTGTCAGAGATCTTGTAGTAACTTAAATTTTACAGAGTCCGCACTAGTTTTTAAACCAGAACTTTCGATGGCAATACTCATTGGCTTACACGATTCAGGTAGACCGGAGAGTAACAATGTTTCGAGCCACTCATCATCTACTTTGAAACCAATATTATGAAGTTTGTGTGCTGTTGTAATTATTTTGCTGGTGTACTTTTCAATATTTAGACATTCATCATGAAGCGTGGTTGTACATAGATCACGTAGTAGATAAACTCGACATGTTAGCCCTGAGTTGTCAAAGGCATGTACTAAGTTCTCCCATCTTTCCTTAGCTGTTTTTGCTTCCTGAATATGCACATAATTTGTTGCATCTACTAGTAATGTAATTATTGTTTTATTATTCTTTTTTACATCAATTGGTGTTGTTTTAAGCTCATACCTTCCGATATATCTTTGCGTTGGAGATATGATTTCACAGTGAATCTCCTCGTCGGTCGACCTGATAACTTTTCAATAAGCATAAGTGAATTTGGCATTCTGTTGTAAAAACACACGTTTCCACTTTTAATTTCTAAGGTAAGGTTCAAAAGTTGTTCCAGAACTATTTGTTTGTGATCTGGACCCATAACCTATTAGATTTTAATTAATCAAAAAATAATAAACTTTAGTAATGTATATTTGGTACAACAATTTAATTAATAAAATTATACAATGAAAAATTATATCTAACAATACAATATCTCGATGATAGTAAAGTGAACATTTTACATAATATGGTTAGACCTAAGTTATAGGCGCAAAGTTTAAAACTTATTCAACAGGCATATTTGCCTTGTTCATGTGGTACACCGTCATCCTCAATGATCAAAGCCCAGATAAAGAGTTATATGGAGACTTGTTTCGCTGAGCAAGCAACAGTGTGCAATCATCAAGGAATAATCTATAACTAAGATTGAGAGCCAACAGGTCTAAGCCATCACCTTGGCATAGTGACATATCGTTGATATTGCCAGTGATATGTAATATCTCACATTAACTCGTATGTCAATAGCAAGGACTGGAGTTCGCGGGGTTATCACACCCGTAAATTACATAATATTAATAAAACTAAAACTCTCCATGCGATACAGACAAACATTTTCGCTTTAATAGAAAAGTTACCAAACATGAGCACCCACTGGTCACATCTTCTCTACCTGTTACGTTTGATTAATTGCTAGTTCAGAATTATTTTCCGTTTAACAGAAGAAACTTAACTAAAAAGTCGTAACTTTTACCCTTTGGCGATAATTGCTTAGCAAATTACTAAATCAACAACTTATATTTTCATAAAATTTCGACAGTTAATATTAAAGCCGCTGACTCAGCTTAACAAGGAAAGAACGGAGGAAACAGAACTCCCTAAATCTGCAATATGAACGGGAAATAGCTTGCACACTTTCACTGCAAGTAAAAATCAATTCCTGAATTCTTTACTTTATTTATATGAATTAACTGAACAATTAGAAATGAATATTATGAACAGAACTTGATGAAATTCCTTATTTCGCTAAAAATGAAATATGAATATAAATCAAATGAAAACGTTTGTTTGTTTATAACTTTAAATTATTTTTGTTTTGTTTTTCAAAGTAAATATTTCAAATTCCGAAACGTTCACTTTTTATATACAAAATAGCAGCTACAAAATAGCTTCTCTACTTTTTTTCCCTCATATTTAGAAATAAACAAAATTATATGTTTATATACAATTGTTACCGTAAAATCAAATTAATTCTACATTGAAAATGGAATGTGGTATTTGCGTTCAACAAAATTAGAGATATGGGTATACGCTTTACAAAAAGTTTTTAAAATTAATATTTTAACTGTAATTTTTGTAAGTATGAGAAGCCTCGAAACTGAATCTATATCACTCAGCAAAGTAATGGATTATAACATTTTGTGGTGGAATTTTTATTATATGTCACTTACGATTTAAAAATGATACAACAAATAAAATCAGTATTGTAATACTAAAGCAATACATACATACGTATTCTTATTGATTTATTAAATCCTCTTAGCAATTATTCGTCTAATAATAGATTTAACATTTAAACCTATTATAATTTGTTGTCACTTAAAGTTCCATTAAATTTGTTTTATTTCCAATTAGCGTCAATTGATTTAAATTCTTGATGACGATTAATTTGTTGGTGCGACTATCCCCAAATAAAATTTATTCTTAATCAACGATCAAACTTTTATACGGTGATAAATTCCTACAAATCAAGGTTGGAACCTATATTCTTGGTTGGAAATAAAATTCCTAAAGCGTTACGCTAAATGAAAAGTTTTCTGAAATTTTGAAATTATAAGACAGTTACGGATAAAATAAAATGTTGTAAGGACGACACTTTTATATAACTTGTATTTTGAATAGTTAAGATTTAGAATCTATATTCATCAAGTTTTTCAGGAACTTCCCATAAAGGGATCGGTCTTAAATTAAAAAAAAAAAACAAGTTTGTTGGGCCTGTACATGTTTTCAATTTAGATAAAAAACTGAAACTAAAATAGTCTCTACCAATTTTTACAACACTCAAAAACCTCTCCAGTAAGCGTTAGCGTATAACTAATATTTTTCAGATGTTTTGGTTAGTAAATATTAACAAAATCTATTCATTTAGGTCATTCGCGTCTTTCAATAATTACCACTGACACAAGTCGATATTTATCAGCCAACATTTATCCCACAACTACCTGTTGATTTTCCAACCTATATGTCTTATCCTATTAGTCCAGAAAACTTCCTTTCAAAAGTTACAACATTTTTTTTCAAAAAATAAATGAGATTTTGTGTGACACTACCTGCAATTTTCCAATCCAACTGATCCTATTTGCTGAGAAAACTTTTTAGAAAACTTCTTAATTTAGTGGAAATGCTTCTTTTAAGGTTTCCAAAGGGTGTACATGCGCAATATCTCAATATGCTTCATAGCCTCTGTATATCAACTCTTACATTCACCTTCACGCGGTGGATCCCGTTACGCTGAGTAACCTAGAGGAAGATTGGGTTCCAACCCCAGTGGGAATCTAGGTCAGCAAAAATTGTTTTGCACTACAATAAAAATCACATTTCATATGACACCCCACTTGACATGATCAAAAATAATTTGTTTTAGAAATTTCTACTCTCACTCAAACTTTTTCAAACAAAAGATAAGAAGTTTTAAAAGATACGCCGACCGCTATAGTTTCAGCACCTGTAAAAGTCAGCAGCAGTATGGTCGACTCCCCGCCACTTTGATCGATGTGTTGGTCAATGTTGATCATTATCTTCTCACATGTCATTAACCATGTCAAAACTAACAGAAATCAGGGCAAATCGACAGGAATGGTGTTACTGGACCTAAAAGATGCTTTCGGCACGCTCTGGATTGACGGTCTAACACACAAGATATTTGTTACAAATTTTCCGTTGTATTTGGTTAAAATTATAACATCATTTCTCAACCAACGAAAACTTTACTCTTTAATCTCTGGAGCCACTTCCCGTATCGTTTCATTAAAATCAGGCGTACCGCAAGGGTCAGTCTTAAGTCCTCTTCTATTTAACATCTATCTCAATGACATTTGTAAGACTCCCGAATGTGAAATTGCGATGTTTGCTGATGACACAGCTATCTATACGTCAGATTTACTGGCTAATCCTATCATACTGAGGCTTGAATCATATTTAGAGAAAATTACTCAATACCTTAACTTTTGGCAATTGCAAATAAACCCACTTAAATGTCAAGCTATACACTTTGCTAGATGTAGGGCGCCAAGAAAGCTTCCTCAAAGAAGTTTTACCCTGCTCAATAAGACGTTAAACTGGGAAAACAACGTTAAATACTACTGATCGTAGATTAACATTGAAACATCATATTACTCAAGTTGTAACAAAATGTGACAAATTATTTAAATGTTTTTACCCTATACTAAATAAAAAAAGTGCCATGAGCTTTCAAAATAAACTCTTAGTTTACAGAGCCATGATACTACCAATCGTTCTACATGGAGCCCCAATATGGTGGGATAGTGCCATATGCCACAAAAAGCGACTGCAGGTTTTGCAAAACAAATTCCTTAAACTAATTTCGAAAAAGAACAGCCGATTCAGCACAGCAATTCTGCACGAACAAACTGGTATAAAATTAAACTCTAGCTATGCCAATGAAAATCGAACAAGATATCTCACAAAACTTTCCAGTATTAATAACAACTTAATCAACTCATTAGAAATCTAAAGTACACTGTTTTAATTTAGTTCAAAAGTTAGTTTAATTTAGCTCTAGGACTTAGGTTTAGGTTCAACTTAGTTTTAGTTGCCATAGGTTTAAGATGACAATTTTGTACACTCTTTTGAACTAAAAATAACAATTTAAAATACTGAATTAGTAACTAATAACCTGCTGTAAAGTTAAGTTTTAAACTGATCTCAGGTAAAATATAAAACAATTATATAAATTTATGTAAATTTGAACTTTGTCAATAAATAAATTATAATATCAAAGAATATTCAAAGTTACAGGTGTTTGACCCCCACTCCCGTCATTTTGTCCAATTTTAAAATAAATAAATCCAGGTCTTCTATTTTTAAGTGAACCTAGATCATTCATATACCCAAGTTTCATCAAGATCACATGCATTTTTGTCACCCATACGCAATCCACCCACAACCAACATCTGTCAGTGTCAAGTGACAGACAACTTGGAGACGTGATTTTTGGAACATAGACCCCACACCACACAAATCATAATTAATACCAAGGATTATATGTGCTTCTTATCGAAGTTATACACGCACTTGTGCAAGTTAATCAAACCAAAACATCATGAAAAGTTCTCTTGTACTTAATTATATTTTTAATAAACTTATTTTTATCTTTATCAATCAATCAAATAAAATTTGCAAATGAATCATTGTTTTTGGTTACTAATTTTTTAAGACGAAAATTTTGAGAAATACATTATCACTATTTTTATAAATGAAACCACAATTTCGTTATTAATTACAGTAGACAAATAATTTTAATACTACATTAATTTTTGCGCCAGAATTTTGGTCGTCGTTTTTGAATGGTGATTTGAGTTAAATTTACGTTTACTGATGAATGAGTTTGTATAAATAAATATATGAGATCAATTTTTTTATCTATTCGGCAATTGGAATAAATGTTTATGGAATGGGATAAAATTTATTTTTGAACTATCAGTGATAGTTTTTCTTGATTTTTTTTCATACAAATATGGACATGTGCAATTTTTTATCGGTTCAATTGAAGTAATGTATTAAAACTTATTTCTATTTACGTAATTCTACTATTTTAGCTAAATAATATCTTGAAAATAACAACTTCAAGATTTTCAAACAAAAAAAGAAAATGAAACAACATTTAATATAGAAGCTGGAGATCAACTGTTCATAAAATACATATAACAAAATGTATGTCAAAATATAAGTGAAAAAATAATTTTACAATATGTATACGACTTCAAAGTCTTGAACAAAAAGGCGTGATTTAATCTTACCTTTTGTAATACGAAATATCTTTGCACTCGTAACGGTCGTAGCTGAGCAAAGTTTGTTCTCGAGTTGAGCATTTTTTCAACCGCCAAAATTAACATCTTAGCTTAGATGGATGCGGAACGTTCGACATATTTGTAAAACGTATTGCAATTTTTTACATTTAAAGTCTGATTCAATTTCAAGTTTGGAAATCAATTTTGTGAACATGTAAAACTTGATTTGGTTCCAGAATCCGGATATTTAAAAAGCAAACTAGAATGAATTTGAAGCCATCTAAACATTGGTAAAACTTATCGGAATCCGTTGAACGTAAAACATGATTGAGGAGGCCGATTTTCTTCACTTAACTATAGGCAGTATTGAATAGTTCAGTCGGTGTTTGTAAAATAAGCATATCTTAATCTACTTTGCGCTTAAAGCTTAAACTTTAGCTTGAAACGAAGTCTGAAATATAAATTGTGTTTGAGTTGTAAACCATATATGGTCATGTTGAACATAATTAGCCTTGCTATTCGTATTACTAGGCGTTAAAGCGAATTTGCCAGAGCTTGGTGTAGTAGACATGAACATATTATTTTGTTTCTGAATATTTTTTTCCCTTAAAAGCAAAATTGTATTACAGTAGTATCGTCTGACCATCTATGAAATATGACGCAATCCGTTAGATGAGAGACATAAATCGGATTAACCGCAAATAATAAGCAAATCTATTTCACATGGTCATTTTTTTTCTCGATTGGCATATTTTGCTGATCTGTAGAACAAGTCTTGATCCTTGGATAGGTCCAAAACCATCTTAAAATCTGTAAAATTTATTAAAATTCTCCAGAAGTGGATCATGATACGGTATCTAAAAAATGTGAAGCTGTTTCTCCGTAAAAATTCATTAGTCTAAACAGCCGTCTTGTACGTGAATCAATATATCCAATCCCAAGTAGGTTTTGCCAGACATTGACATACGGCCAAGCACTGGCCCATTAATGGTTAACAGTACTTGCAGTTATTGTTATTGGGAAAATGCTAGAACTATTCATCGGCTGATCTATGGTTTACAGAAAATAGCCAGTATATTGTCACCTTTGAATGCCCCATGAATGGTAAATATTACTTGGCTATTGTTATCGTGCCATTACTGGAACCATGAATCGGCCAATCTACCGTTTATAGAAAATTGCCAGTGCAGTTTACTTTGAATGGTCAAGCAATGACAGGTTAATGGTTAACATTAATTGGCTATTATTATTGGGCCAGTACTGTAGCCATGAATTTGTCGATCTATGTCATTTTTTTTAAATTTCACTAGAGTATTACCCCTTTTAGAAATACATAGTTTGAAAAATTTCACATATAGTTTAGTTATCGCTTTGTCGCTTGAAAGACTATGATAATATAGAAAAGGTTGGTATATGTTTTAATTTATTTTTATTTCTATTTTATTTTAATTATTTTGTAAATAATTTATTTAAATTTATGTATGAAAATATTATTTTGTATTTTTTTTAATGGCGGAGTACTGGCAGTCATGTTTTCCATTACTCAGCCATTCTTGCACCTGAACCAGTTATATGGGGAGTTTTGAATTTTTTCCGTCATTTTTATTTTATTTTAAATTAGTTTGTATTTAATTTATTTACATTTACATATGATAACAATGTATATTTTTTTAACGGCCCAGTCATGGTTGCCAGTATTTGGTCATTATTACAATGCTGGTCATCATTATTGGCCCGTTACTAGGCTAACTGTACAACCTTGTATGGGCCATTGCTGTTATTTTTCTCTGGCCCATGAATGGCAATTATTTATTGTCCGAAGTTATCATCCAGTAAAATTATGTTAATGGCCCAGTCGTGGTTGCCAGTATTCGCCTATTGCTGCATTAGTGGCTGCCAGT
This sequence comes from Diogma glabrata, assembly GCA_963693315.1. NCBI lineage: Eukaryota > Metazoa > Arthropoda > Insecta > Diptera > Cylindrotomidae > Diogma > Diogma glabrata. Next base: position 143,091,211 of record OY856187.1, read on the forward strand.
AATGGACCATTACTGAACCAGTTGTACAACCTTGTATGGGATACAACTGATCGTTTCTTTAAACTCATTTACTCCGCCAAACAAGTTGCTTTTTCCCAAATTAATACTTAAAAATTACAATGCAACTGATCGTCTTTTGTCGATATTTTTTTAACCTGTTTGGTTTGCTATCTCGTTTTATTGATTGGTTGGTTCATGTCTTTTTTTTTTATATAATGACTTGAACATTTTGGTAGATGGGCTTTCGTGGATATACTCAACTTGTTGTTGTTAAATTGATCTATTTTTAGTTAAAAATTTACAATGAATTGAAATTTCTTTAATACAATTTATAGTTTAATTGAAATTAAAATAGTTCAAAGAACTCGTTAATATGTTGGATCATTGGTTTTTAACTAAAAAAAAATATATATATATATATAAAAAAATAGGCTATAACCTTTATAGAAATAACTATATAAAATATTTCCTTAATTAGGGTTATGATTAAACAGTTAAGTAGTGTTATGATTAAACCTTTAGTAGTGTTATGATTAAACAGTAAAAGGACACAATATTGTATTGCAAATAATTAGATACTAAAATAATAAAACTGTAACATCGAAATAAAAATATAAAACAAAAAAAAAATATTGCGACGCTGATGCATAGGCTGACTTCACCACAGCTCTAGAAACATAGTGTTCTGTATACATAATGAGCTATATCCATCAAAGACTTTAATTAAAAGCTAACCAATGTTGTAGATTTTGCGTAGTTCTAATTATAAAAATTTTAAAGAGAGCAACAAACATAAATTCTGTTGTACGAGAAAAAGTAAAAAAAAAATTAACCGGAAATGACAAACCGGAAGTTGGGATGCAGAACTGTTGTGAACCGTATTAAATGTGTATGTACCAAGTTTCATCCAATTCGATTATCAGATACCAAGGTTGGCAAATATCATGATATTTATATAAATATCAAAATATCCGATATATATCAGATATATATCCGATATATATCAAGTTCTGATATTTATTTTTGAATAAGTTGTTTATCTTAAATATTATATAATATATGGCCCTTTCCACACTTGTATGCAGTGCAACCCATCACTTCCTCGTTTCTTACCTGTTTGCCTGTAAACTAGATTCAAATATGACAGCTCCTATTTAGTTTATAGGCAATTTATCAAGCCTATTCGTCTCGTCTATATCTTCGATTGCACGAGTCCAAATGACGAATTTTACCAAATTGTATCATCAATATCCACACAAGGTTGTACAACTGGTCCAGGGCCAGAGATACAAGCCACCAATGGCCCATACAAGGTTATACAACTAGTCCAGTAATAGTCAATTACTGCCGACCAGTAATTCAACAATGGTCGGGTACTGGTCCAGTAATGGTCAATTACTGGCGGACAGTAGTTTAACAATGGCTGGGTGCTGGCAATCATGACTCATAGTACTTGCAACTATGACTCAGCCATTACATAATTTTTCATGTTGATAACTTCGTACAATAAATGGCTCCTATTCATTTGTCAGAGAAAAAACAGCAATACCCCATACAGGGTTGTACAGCTGGCCCAGTAACAGACCAATAATGATGACCAGTATTGAAGTAATGACCGAGTACTGTCAACCATGACAAGTCCAATAAAAATACCCGGCTAGAAATTAGATCAGTATAGGGTCCGATCCGGATCAGGATTGCCTGAAGACTGATCAGGGATGAATCAGGCCTCCTGATCCGGACATGATGAAAAATCGTCACGCCATATAGGATCCGTACAGGATCCGTTTAAATGATCCATGCCGGATACATTTCAAAGATCCATTCCGGATCCATTTCAAAGATCCATTCCGGATCCATTTCAAAGATCTATTCCGGATCTATCTTAAAGATCCATGCCGGATCCTTTCAACAGTTTCATGTCCGGTCTGGTCAAGAGATCCATACCAGATCCGTTCAAAGGTTTAGAATTAATTTTGTTCTTAAATATTAATTTGACATTAAATAAATGAAAAAAATATTACCATTTTTCCTTAATTTTGTTCATAATTTCAAGTACACTTCAAATGCTTATAAATTTAAACACTCAGAAAAAAAAGATAGCTTATTTAACGTAAAGTATATGTAAATTTAACTGAAAATGACGTACGAATTGAGCCAGCGGAGGCATAAGTAAACTAAACAAAATTGACTAAGTAAAATCTACTTAAAAGCATGTAAAACATTTTGCGCTGTTATGCTACTATTATGCTACCATCTTGTCTCACCAAAAATATGAAAAAATTTAGTTTTTTTGCAATTATTAATCGTTTTTTTATCAATTCAGGGTGAGAGAATTTTATACACGGCAATGGATTAACAGCGGTTAAGAAGGGCCCTGTAAAGATAAAATGCTATTTATTATTAATTTTTATTTTGGACTTAACCCGCATTCGATCCCCAGACCTCTGTGTACAAGGCAGCAGCATTAACCATTCGTCTATCTAAATAATTATTTACATCAATTTATTTATGAATATTATGTTGATGCTTAAGTTTAGGACGTTCGAGGGTTCGATTCACAGACTGACCACTATTTATTTTTATTACATTTTTATTATTTTTTTAAAATAACATAAAAATGATTCCTTTTTATTCATAAAAATTCAATTTCACAGCATTTCAATTTATCGATACTGTAGTTATTTTAAAATTATATAGACCTAAACATTTCAAATTTATTCCGACAATAATAATAATGTAACTAAGGTAACACAGAAATAACAATTATATATATGTCAAATTCTTTTTGCCAAAACATTGTTCTGACATTTTTTGCTCTCAGATCAATTTATTATTTGACATTACGTGTTTTATTTGGTCAAAAAAAGTGAGTTTTCACCCTAAAAAGATTTTTTTGAATCTAGATTTTTAGCTATAGAGCAAAACATAAAATACAATAAAAAAAAAGAAATACATATATCTCTCAAAATTAGTAAACAAACAAAACGCCACGCCAAAACGTAAGAACATGTGCTGCATAAATTGACAGCTATACATATGTAAATTTTACTATTATTTTAACTAAAATTTACGTTTTATATGACTTTAATACTCGAAGTCATACGTAATTTTCAAACTATGAAAACGTAAATTTAAATCTGAGTGCAGTAAGTTTGTTAATTATTTGTTATTATTTCTTATTTTTATTTTATTTAGTCCAAGTTTTGACATTATTGATGATTTTTCCAATGGTATCATAAAACTCTTTGTCGCATAGGCTCTTATGAAGGTATGGATCCAAGTTTGGATTCGAAAACTAACTTCACCCATACCTGCTTTAGATCACTTGTCATATTTCAAATAGAATAATTTTTGATCAACATAATAAGTATTTCACCAATTACTGCTAACAAAAAACATTAGGAAATTCTTGAGTAAAGAGGAGATGCAAGATAAAAATTTAAATTATATGCTTTAAGGTTAATAAGCAAGATCCCTCACAACTGTAAGTTTGACAATGCTGTTTTCGATTCTACAATAAATTTGTACTTATAAGTACAAAATATTAAACAATTAAATAGATTCAGTCTACAGTTAATTATTACAGTTAAGTATATTATAATTAACTTTTTAAAAAGTTATTAAAAATTCGTGAAGAATGAGAAAATTTTTTGCACAAAAAAATTTTAAGTTAAGTACCCGAGCAGAAATTTGTCAGGGCTCAAGTAAGGCCCTGATCAGGTTTGCCCTAACCTGGATCAGGCATTGGTAGGACAGCCTGATTGGGCCCTGATCATGAGTGTAACGCTTTTGCCCTATCAGGTCCTGATTGGGATTACCGGATCAGACCCTGATTGGGATAATCGGATCAGGCCCTGATTGGGATATCCGGACCAGACCCTGATATATATTTATATACTATATACATAAATTAATCAAATTAAAATAAAAAAATTACAATGGAAAAAATTAAAACATACATACCACCTTAATGACTATTATTATAGTCTTTCAGCCGAGAAGCTATAACTAAAACATACATGAAACGATTTTAACTATATATTTCTAAAATGGATAATACTCTAGTGAATTTTAACCAATTGAAATTTCAGCTAGGGGTCAAATACGAGAAACCTGATCCGGACCGGATGTATTCAAATAAAGTAAACCCTAAAAGGGTATTCTAAATCAGGCCCTAAACAGGCCCACATCAGCTTGCTCTAATAGAGATTGCCCTTGTAGGACTGACCAGGCCCTGATCACGACCTGACTGTATTCAGGTTTTCCCTAACTAATTTCTGCTCGGGTAAATGTACAATTATGACGTCGATAATATAATCAAAATAATAATTCAGTTATACCATTAATAACGAATTTATTGTTTAATGAGCAATATATTATATACAGAATGGATCAGGTAAAAAACTAAATTTTGTATTATTATCCAGTTCAGGACATCGGATAAGATGAGTTTTTTCGATCAGAAACTGATCGTATGACTGGATCAACGGATAAAGTACTGCACGCTGATCAGTAACTGATCAGATAGCCGGATCAACGGATAAAGTACTGCACGCTGATCAGTAAATGATCAGATAGCCGGATCAAGGGAAACGGTACTGTACGCTGATCAGGAACTGATCAGATCACCGGATCAAGGGAAACGGTACTGTACGCTGATCAGGAACTGATCAGATGGCCGTATTACGGAAAATCTGATCCGGATCTGATCATAATCCGGGTTCCCTGAACTAATTTCCAGTCGGGTATATAAAATATTATCATTTGTAAATTTACATAAATTAAATACAAAATAAGTAATTAAAATAAAGTAAAAATGTCTAAAGAAAAAAATTTAAAACTTATACCAACCTTTACTTTATTATCATAGTCATTCAACAGAGATACGATAATTAAACTATATTTCTAATGTAGTGAAATTTAACCAAATGACCTAGATCGGCCAATTCATGTTTCAGTACTGGCCCAATAATAATAGCCAATTAATGCTAACCATTAACGTGCTATTTAAAATGGTCATTTAAAATAACCTTTACTGAATTTCTATAATCCGTAGATTGGTCGATTCATGGTTCCAGTAATGGCCCAATAACAATAGCTAAGTATTCATCGGCCGGTTTTAGCCATTCAGATGTAATTAAATACTGGCTATTTTCTGTTAACCATAGATCGGTCGATAAATGGCTCTATAGTACTGGCCTGGCACAATAACAAAAGCCAAGTACCGTTACCTATTAATGGGCCCGGAAAACTCTACTTGGGTAGTCATTCCATTCCACCACACCATTGGTGGTGTATTTATAAACTGAAATTGAAATACATATTTTGGAAATGGTGTAGATTCAGTTAAAAGCGCTTTTACAAATGGAATAAAGTCTGAAATAATTATATTTAAATAAAGTATATGCTTCTTCTCTTTGTTCAATCGTTTACCTATAAACCGATGGTCAAGCATAAATTAGCTAGGTGTTGGGGTGCATAACCATGTCTCTCCTTCGATAAAAAGTTTCTTAACTTCTACAGGTTGTTCTAGTTTAAGATCTGCTTCAAGTTTATGCTAAATATCTACTACAACGGCAATAGTCGTTTTCTCTCTTACAGCTCTATCTAAAGCGACTGCTATTGACTTTAGATAACAAAGCATATGTTTAGCATTCATTACAATATTTATGTCATAAGTTTAGTTATGTCAGGATCTATGTCAGCTTCATGGTCTTGGCATAGCTGAACCAGGTTACCTCGATTTAGCATGCGTTTTGCGGGCAGTTCTGCGACTGTTAACAGTTTTTCCAACTTTAAGGTAGGAATAGTTAATTATTTCTTTTTTTATAAATATCATGATATATATCGGGGAATAAATATCGTGATATATATCGGATATATATCATTGATATATATCATGCCAACCTTGTCAGATACAGATGTTATTTGGCTTCCAAAAAACAGGAGCTCGGCCCTACCACTTTGTTCACTACTATCGCTAAAAAACTAATCAGTTCTCTGCCATACATATTTGCATCTTTTTCCAAAGTGTTATCAAAATTCATTCACGAACGAATGTTGTATGCTCGGAACACACATTGAAACAATAAACAGGTATTTGGGAGGCCCCCCACCACTTTTCCCAATATTATCCAAAAATTAATCAGTTCTTTGTCATTTAAGTCTAAATCTTTTTTCAAAGTGTCACTAAAATTGATTAATGAGTTAAGTCTGTATGCTCCCAACAAACTTTAAAAACAAAGTGTGAAAAGCAGCAGTTGTATAGACTCCCCGCCACTTTGATCAATATGTTCCAAAAGATGATAATTATCTTCTCACACTAATTGAAACCTTTTCCATAAGTTTCATCATAATCACTTCATTATTGTAGGCTGTAGTGTGCACAATGAAAAAACTTCAAAAAATTACAAAAAACAATTTTTTACCGGAAGCAGAACTGTTGTGAACCGTACTAAATGCTTATGTACCAAGTTTCATCCATTTCGATTATCAGGTACAGATATTATTGAGCTTTCAAAAAAACAGGTGTATGGGGCAAAATTTGGGGTATGTAACATTTTTTTTTCTGATTGCATTACTTCACACAATTTAAAATTGTGGTGAAGTAAAAATTTTATATTTTGTGTTGTTTTTCGTTAAATGAAATTTCTTAGTGGTTGTGATACTGTTCTTCAGTGGATAGTTGGAGAACTATAAATATCTCTTGCGGTGCGAAGTCACTTCTTAGTGAGTCTGCTTATAATTTGAAGGAAGCTATATACTATTTTGGTAGTCACAGTTTAATCCGCATACTGGGCAATTTTGGTTTATATGAATCAAATTAAGTATTGTTAGCAATAAAGATAAAAAGAGAAATAAAGGAAACATGTTGGCAAATGTCTGATTTTATTATAATTAAAGCAGGAGTGAGGGGATATTTTGATGGAATACATTAGGTTTAGGATGTTAAATCGCCTCCACAGTTGGCGCAATGAAGTTATTGATTTGATATGATTGGTCACATTTATTTTATTTAACTCTGAACATATTTGTGTTTGTGATTATCTCGGGTTCTTCGGCTTTCGGGGTCGTTAGAGCCCCTGATCTTGTCTCTGAATATGTCATTCCGTTTACACAGTCTCGTTTGCGTGCATATCCGATCATTTGTACTGGATATTAATTTTCGAACTCCTATGGCTGACGCTCGTTGGATTATAACTCATCCAGGCACGCCAGCCACCGATTGCTTCTTGCTAGTGGCTCACACTAGCAGGTCCAGTGTTCATTACAAAAATCAAATTAGTATTGAGCCTAAACAGTTTTTTGATGATTTGTAAATGCGAACACAATCCGATATATGTGTCGGATATGCGGGCAGTTTGCGAAGAGAAATTATTAAATGAGTTTTATATTTTCTACACCTTAAAAAACAAACCTAGATGGGTTCTTAAATGTCAGACATTTGTTAAATTTAGTGCAACCCTTCTTAAATAAAAACTCATAGAGACAATTAAGCCGAGTAAAAGAAATTTTTATTTGAAGTAGTTTTTATAGCTTACGAGTTCCGACTACATTCATTAGGAATGAATGCATGATATTCGCTGATATGACCAACGTAATACCGGTATTAAAAGTCATAATTCTAACATATTGTGGAATTTGTTATTTATAGGATTCTGTGTATATATTAAAACCTCAGTCGGAAATAATTAGCTTATTAAAGTAATTGACCAGTAATCTTGAAATCATTTATTTGAAACATATTTGATTTATATAACCTATAAACTTTAAAATTTACAAATTGAAATTAATATTTCTAAATTCTTAATCAATCATCGGTTTAGACATCACGTCACGTTACACACTTCCTACAAATTTCTTTTACAAAACGGATGTGAATAAAATGTTATTTGATTAATCTTAATTATTACGAGTATTGCTGAAATTATTATGTAAACGTACGGAAACTCTCAATTCAGTGTGCATGCTAACACATATGTATTTGTTTTAAGTCAAAATTTTTTCTTATGTTTAGATTTTCTATTTGTTTTGATTTGAAATAGTATTGAGTTATTTTAATATACATAATGATTTTCTAATTTTAACTTGAAGATGACCGTTGTTCCAACAAAGTGGAATTTGTTGCTGCAGAATATTCTTAAAATTAAATTTTCAACTGTACCCCGGAACACAGATAACTTCTCGGAAAATATTCTTATAAGTTCATTATTACGTAATATAAATATTTCGTTGACAGCTCCCACTCATACGCACAATAATTATAAATTTTTATCAACGTCTATGATACTGCATATTCTAAATTAGTAACATTTAATCTTTCAAAATAAGAAAAAAAAATCTAAGTGAAATGTATACATATCAGACTAACTACAAATATTTTATGAAATAAAAATACAATATTAGACAGAAAACAAAACATATGGTACGCTGAAGCTATTTCCATAAAGAAAATAATACAGGATGCAGTCAATTCAATATAATTATGCATTTTATTTTATTAGTACAATTCAAACGTAATTTCTTGTTGTTATTGAACAACTGAGCGAAGAAAACGAAACTGCATAAAATTAAATAATATTTAAACTCACTTCCTGTCTTACACCAACAATCCCCATTCAAATCTAATAGATTTTTTTAAATTTAATTTAAACTTTTTGCTTGGTTTGTTATTTTATGATGATTCTGTAATTGTTGTTGTTAGATTCCTTAATCTGAGAAGAGTTGTGAATTTATGAAGTTGTTTTTTGAAGTGAATAAACTTTTAATGATAACTATTTTAAAAAATATATAAAAATGGAATAAGAGGGAGGAATGAACATAAAGAAGAGTTACATAATTTTATTTATATTATTGAAATGAAAATCATTTAGACAAAAATAATTTTTTTAATGAGGTTGTTACGGTCTCCGGAATGGCTGTGATGAAAGCAAAATTGTAGGAATAATTATTAAAATGAATAATGTAAATTTTTTTTATGCTTGTCCTTTAATCTTAAAAAAACAGACGATTCTCACGATTTAAAATTATGGAAGCCGTCGAGTTTTATAGAGGACAAGTAAACTGAAGCGTAGATTTTTTAGTTGTTTATTCTTTCAACATCCCGAAGTTGGAACCAGAATCTTTTCTCAGAATTCCATGGAAGCATGAAGGGATCGACTTGATAGCGGATAGACTTAATAGCGGACAGGCTGAAAATGGTGAAGATGGTAAGCGGGACTCTGCGGAATACCGTTACATAACGAAATACATCAACAAGAAAATGAAGAACGATCTGCGACAGTTCAATGTATTACATGGATCATGCATTGGTAGGGCTGTTTGATTGAGCCCTGATCATGAGTGTAGCGCTTTTGCCATATCAGGCCCTGATTGGGATTACCGGATCAGACCCTGATTGGGATAATCGGATCAGGCCCTGATTGGGATATCCGGACCAGACCCTGATATACATTTATATATTATATACATAAATTAATCAAATTAAAATAAAAAAATTACAATGGAAAAAATTAAAACATACATACCATACCACCTTAATCACTAATATTATAGTCTATAGTCTAAAGACTATAGTCTTTCAGCCGAGAAGCGATAACTAAAATATACATGAAACGATTTTAACCATATATTTCTAAAATGGATAATACTCTAAAATGGTTAAAATTCAACCAATTGAAATTTCAGCTAGGGGTCAAATACGAAAAACCTGATCAGGGCCGGATATATTTATATAAGGTTAACCCTAAAAGGGTATTCTAAATCAGGCCCGGAACAGGCTTACATAAAATTGCCCTAATAGGAATTGCCCTAGTAGGACTGACCAGGCCCTGATCACGCCCTGACTGCATTCAGGTTTCCCCTAAGTAATTTCTGCTCCGGAGTCCGGATAATAATGTTAAGATTGGTTAAGTTTTTTTCTTTATATATTATTTTACTTTAAATTTATTTAAATTTAATTATGATATTTTATATTTTATTATTAGCCCTGTCATGGTTGCCAGTACTCGGCCATCGCTGCAATACTGGCCATCATTATTGGTCTGTTACTGGGCCAGTTGTACAACCTTGTATGGGCCTTTGCTATTTATTCCTCTGGCAAATGAATGGCAACCATTTATTGTCCGAAGTTATCAACAAGTAAAATTGTGTTAATGGCCGAGTCATAGTTACCAGTACTATGAGTCATGATTGCCATTGCTGGATTTTTCTCTGCCCTTGAAGTGCAGTCATTTATTGTTCGAAGTTATCATCCAGTAACAACATGTTAATGGTCCAGTTATGGTTGCCACTCGACCATTGCTGCATTACTAGTCGCCAGTAACGGACCATTACTGGACCGGTTGTACAACCTTATATAGGTATTGATAATGCAACTTTGCTAAATAAACAAAACAAAGCGAGCAAGCGTATTCGTCATTAGGACTTGAGCAATCGAAGATATAGACGAATAGGCTTGATAAATTGCCTATAAACTAAATTGGAGTTGCCATATTTGAATTTATTTTATAGGCAAAGAGGTAAGAAACGAGGGAGTGATGCATAGTACTGCTTACAAGTGTGGAAAGGGCCATATATTGTATAATATATAAGAGAAACAACTTATTCAAAATAAATATCAGAACTTGATATATATCTGATATATATCGGATATTTTGATATTTATATAAATATCATGATATTTGCCAACCTTGCTTCCACAGCCGACTATGATATCTAGGTTTTTATTCTTGGCATAGTCAACCAGGTGCCCCAATTTCTGCGTTGGCTGGGGCCGGGGGACTAATGGAATCGTACGAGTGATAGGCTGACACAATGAGTATCCGCCTTTTCTCCGTAGCTATTCCATAACTGAGCATTCCTCTGGTTAAACCACCTGAAGATAACTCAACCAGATTATATGACTCGCTTATGCTATGTTGCATATTTATTTGTCGAAGCTCAAGCTTGTCCACTGCCATCATTATAGTGATTGTGGCTTATATCTTCAAGCCCGATCCAAAAAAGTTTACATCTACTGAACCGCATATGAAGAAAAGTTTCACTTTCCGATTCGATATTACTTTCGCTTTATCTTCATCGAAAAAAATATACAGGAGGTTTCCGTCGACAGAAGTGAAGTTTTATCCTTAGCCATTTTGTTCCCACCGTACGATCAGATCCTCCATTTGGAATTTTCCAACCAATTTTGACTTCCGACATCACCCAACAAGGCTGTCTCAGATAGTCTATGTCTTGGAATCCAGATTTTGTTGGCCAGATGCATCTTACGAAAATCACAATTCACAAAACTTCATTGCTAAAAGCCTTGCTCCTTCCCATGGAATGCAACCTGTAATTTCCTACACTAACAAGTTCAGTGAGAAGTCGTTTGAACATTGTAATAAAGTTTTCCTTCTTTCATCGTCACCCGTTTAAACGTTGGCAGAGTTCCTGTTTGCTTCAGCATATCTTGAAACAATCGTTGCTGTATCAAATTGCTTTGTTCCTGGCTGATAATTTCCTTGTTTGATTTAGTAATTCCAACTAGTCTGTACTAGCATAGCTTGATGCAACTTTGCTCGGACCCGTCGTTGCCGTCGACTTCGATGGAATCTTGAGACATTATCGGGCGGGAGTGATAAGTAGACGAATTTGTTCGATAATCTCAGCCCTCATGTACAGGGGAGATATTATTGCAGAGAGACAGCTAGAGGTGTTAGTCTGCTTTGCAATACCTGTTTGCAGTGAGAAGTCAGTCTTAGTTTTATTCCTTTTCCTCCCCACAGAATCACAAGCATTTGTTCTCTTCCTGTTTTTCCAACTGTTCCCGTGGCATTTCCGTAGATTTGCTGATCTCTACATTAGATGGAGACTTCCGAGAGACTTGTTTAAATCTCCAAGAATGAAGTTACTGCCCGCCTCACCTCACCACGGCTGCCGCAACACTAGATTAGGTGAGAGTGTATAGTTCGGGGTCCCTATTTGATATTTGCGATCTGCCCTGTAAACTATCGTATTGATTTTGGTCCAAATGGTCCTCCTGTGACTTATCAGATCTATATTTTTTATACGGATGGCTCATTTTTTTTTTTATTCAATGTTAGGCATGTTTAGTGTTTACCAATATAGATCAACGTCTCTGAATAGCCGAAGATACCATACAAATAGGGAGCTAAATTATTCAATTTTCTTTGAGGAATTTATTAACGTTGATCTTAAAGTTTTAATTGTTAAATGAGCAGGAGTTGGTGTATTCTTTGAATCAAATAATGTCATAATTAGTCTAAAATGTCCTCTTGGACGGACTTGAACAGTTCTTAAGGGGAGGTGCGTCATGCGTGCTATCGTGAATAAACGCATGAAATAATCGCTTGCGCCTGCAGAGAAAAAAATCGTATCTAGTACGATATCCAAACAACTATTAAGGCATTGGTAAACACGGAAACTACTTCCAAAATTTTCAATGAGCTTAGAAAAATTATTTTTACTTATTACTCAAAAACATGACACTGCAGTGAATTCCAGACTCCAGTTCATATTGGCATTCGGGCAGCGTAAAAGCGAATGGACTAGCAATGGGTCGAGCTATCATGAAAGATTCAGGTCCATAAACCGCCTTAGGGTTTTCCAAAATGTTTGGTTTGTCATTCTTAAAGGATGCTATTGACCTCAAGGTGAATGCTTTTTGGAATGCGTCATCAAGAGACAGGTATGGAATGTTTATCAACATTTCAGAAAAAAATATTAATTTTCTTTTAAGCTTTAAGAGGAAAACTATCAGCGTTAGTTAAATTTTCTTTTAAGCTTTAATATTAATTTTCTTTTAAGCTTTAAGAGGAAAACTATCAGCGTTATTATTATACAAACAGAAAGGTTTGTTAAATATGTGTCATGAGACGAAACTCGAACACGGCGTTATGGACCGTAGAGACTGAGTGCCAGGTCAAGTTTCCCCTCGTGCAACTATTCCATTCCTATCTAATCTATATCTATACTTTGTTCGCTGAATTTTTTATCGTTATAACTTCACATTTTCCAAATGTTCCTACTAGTTTGAAGTAGCTGAAACTCGATTCACTCATATTTCATGTTCAATTGCATTTCATGAAATCCATACATCAATCCATACATTCTAAAAAAAATAAGAAAACAAAATATATGTGTATCTGGCAACAATTGAAAACAAAGATAACATTTCCTTTAAAATTCGGATAATTGTTAACATACTGCGTTCTTGAAATTTAAAGAACGACTCCAAATTTTTTGTATACAAAATTTATTGGATACATATCAATCAACGATACATGATTTCCATATATGTATTAACAAATGAAACTTAATCTCATTTGTTTAGAAAACTCCAAAAAAAACTATCAATTTCACAAAAAACCACTTGAAACGACATCATAAAATATGTACGTACATCTTCTCTTTCAATCACTAAATAGTAGTTCAGTTTGTCAATAGTCTGTCTTGTTCGTTATCATATTAAAGCAATTATTTTAAGTAGATCCACATATGTTGTTAATTGCTTAATGGTATCCACAAATATGTATATATTTATCAACAAACTATGAGCTTTAATTTATATTATAATATCTTCCCACGTTTTTTCACAAGCAAAGTATGTATAAGACAAAAATCAAAAGATATAAATACAACTACTTATTCTTAAAGGTTTGAGTGGGATTGATATTGAAAGGAAAGAAAAAAAATTGACAATTTTTCTTTTATAATTTTTATATGGAATTTCAAAATATGAATATAATTTATTAAGTGGTGAATTTTATAAGAATGAGTTATGAGATTTAAGTGATCAATGAAGTATATGTAAGTCAAAACGTTTATGTATTTTTTTTTGATTTTTGAAATAATGTTTTTATATAATTTAAATAGATCAAAAAATTTGAACAGAATACGTAGAAGAGTTAAAAAAATAACAAAAGAATAATGAATAAAGTAATAAACACAATATGTATGTAAAAGCTAATACAGCTACAGATCCGATGACCAAATAATCTACCGTTATGAGTTGAATTTGCTTAAGTAATCGCATTTTTAAAACCAACCGAAATCTCATATCTTTTCGATATTAGAAGTATGTATTGCATAAGAAGGTGCTTATAGAAAGATTTAGCTGGATATATGTACCATTCTTAATAATCTTGTCCAACAAGACAAGGACAAGCCCCCAGACCCCATTAGATATCATTTAAATTTGTGTTACCTTCTAATATTTTTTACTCAATAGAGTCAATACCAATTAATAAAATATATAGGGGCTGTAATCTCAAGCTCTGAGATATCAAGACTTCGGTTTTGGTTAAGGATTTTGATATAGTTTTCGGCATAAAACTTTTATGAGGACATTGTTTTTAGTTTTGGGCAGCAATGTATATCAAACATAACTCTTTGGTAAAGTACAAGTATTTTTTATCTCTGTTTAGAAATTTATTACGTTGTTTAGAAACATCAATACGTTGGCGGAAAATTATAACAGATTATAAATTAACATAATTTAGTGAAAAGATGATACAATCAGCAAACTACTCAAAAACCTCTCCATTTACATGGTGTCCACCAGGCATGGAATTCTGGAAAGTCAGGGGATTTTATTTTGGTCAGGGAAAGTCATGGAAAGTCATGAGATTTTTGTTATTTTCTGGAAAAATTTTATTTTAACAAAAACTTTTATAAAAATAAAAATTATATTGCATGCATTCTTAATATTTTACTTATGTCTCCTTTATACGTATTTAAAATATTTATTTATAATACAATCTATTATATTTTATCTAATGTTATATTTTGAATTTCAGTTTTTAAAAATTTTTAGATACTCTAAAATTTTACGTAAACGTTCAAATTAATATTTTTTCGTCAATGTACAAAAAATTCCTTTGCATTATATCGCTATGACAGCGTGTGATTTCAACAATTACTAATCAGGCACTAACTAACTAACAAGACATAGAGACGCATATATGACTTTTAAATATTAAGTCATTAATGTGGAGTGAAGTATTTTTTAACTTTTATGGAGGAGACCGAGTTTTCTACACATGCTCTGTGTTATTGCTATTAAATGATCGTTTCATAGTAAGTCATCTGCAATTGTGACTCCTAATAACCGAATACTTTCGCATTAACGTATTTAATCTCCATACATATTGATTGAAATGTCGTTGGGAAACAGTTTTCAAACTAGAAAAAATGGCTGTGTTTTTGGAATTAAAGTTGATCAAATTTTGATTACCCCAATCGAAATTTTAAGGTACTAGTTTACTTTTAGTGCTGCATCTCTGCGGGGACGATGTATTTTATCATTTGAAGATTGGGTGACCAATGATTTGTGCAGTTTTACCATCTGCAAAACTATTTATCGAGTTACTGTGGATTTGCAACAGTTTGTTTAAATAAATTTAAAATAGAGTGGGGACAAAATTAGGGCTAGAGTACACCAGCTTTAATTAATTTAGACTAAAAAAGCCATATTAGTAAATGTTGCAGATTTCGCGATATGCTACAAATACTTTATGGATGATCATTTTTCTAAAGAGATCAAATCAATCTTGCCCGATCTTGCTACATTGTTTCGTCCCACCACAACAAATTCTTCTGGCCACCACCCATTCACTGTTCACATAGCTAAATGGAGAACAGTGTTTACTTTTACGTGATTTAAATGACAAGATTTTTAACCTCAAATAAACTTCTCAAAAAATTCTTCAAATTCTTAATCCACTAACCTTGTGTGAAGAAAAAAAATCAACGCACTAACGTAGGGGTAGGGTACATCATCTTTTTCAGTTTTCAAGTCATCCTTTTCAGTTCCAACAACGGTATACAAAGTTCAGACGTACGGCTGTTGATGTTTTGTTTCGAAAGCCGCATTAGCTATATCAGATATCAAATGGTAGTCTTTCAACAACTTTGATATATGTGAATGAATATACAGTGATCCCTCCAACTGCGCAGTAGTTCCGTTCCAGAAAAACCGCGCAATACAAACCCGCGCAATGTGAACCCTATTTTGTATGAAAATGGGGGGTTCGGTTCCAAAGTTTGAAAAAATTAAAAAAAAATAAATTAAAAGTTTTAATTAAACAAAAATGAATATATATAGCCTGAAAAACATGTATTACTTCAACAACTCTTAAAAAAGAAAATATTTTATAAGTTAAAAATTAAAATAACACAAATAACATTTAAAAAAAACAACTCAAATTTAAAAAAAAAATATCAATAATATGAATTTGTTTAGAATATGCTACCTTTACTGGCTTGCAATTGAATTTTATCTTTATTGAATGTTCCACCCACACAGTTAAAAATAAGCTGAATAGTGAATATATATTTCTGACCGACACATTTTTGATTTGGCTGAATTTTTTTTACAGGTTTTATATAGAAAAAAAAAGATGTACGTGCTCGAGAGTTTTTTTTTTTAGGAAAATAGAGCGGTTCTAAATTTCGAGGATTTCATGATTTTTGGCTTGAAGACTAAAGATTCATAACTTCAGTTCTGGTAATGCAAGGTTGGCAAATATCATGATATTTATATAAATATCAAAATATCCGATATACAGGGTGAACCATTTAACTTGGCACAACCCAATATCTTCCAAACAACGCAATTTTGAAAATTTTGAATTTTTTTTTTCTTTGGATAGGCTTCATAATGTTATTATTTATTTTTTATTAAGAAGAAGATTCCAGATCTTCTAATTTTTTATTAAATTGAGACCTATTTTTGTGCCAAGTTAAACGGTTCACCCTGTATATCAGATATATATCCGATATATATCAAGTTCTGATATTTATTTTTGAATTATTTTTGAGTATCTATAATAAGCTGTCCAACTATGTTTTGAGATAAATCCGGCAAAAAATATTTTCAAAAAAAACAAAGAAAAAAATACAAAAACAGCAATTTTACTTTGCAAAGGAACAATTTAATAATTGATATACTTTTAGTATTAGTCGAGGAAAATTAGGTTTTAACTTCTAAGTCCTCAGGGACAGCTCCGATTTTGATGATTTTTTTTTTAAAATGTGTGTTTTTATATATTATTTGAAATCAGAAACATTACAATGTGCGCAATTAATTAATTATATTGTTTAAATAATAAAAACATAATTTATGGAGAGAAAAAATTTTGTCACGGTGTTTTTTAATTTTTAAATAGTATAATTTAAAAAATTTGTCAAAAAATTTTTCTTTTTTAATTTTTAAAAGCTTTAAATTATACGAATATTGTAAGAAAAAAATTGTAAACAATTATAAATTATTTTGTATTTATTTTACATTTAAATATGAAAATATATAATTCTAAATTCAGAAAGTGTAAACTATAAATTCAGGAAATTCGATAATTTTAATTCGATGATTAAAGGGCAGAGAAGTCCCCATATAATGAATAAGCATTTCCATAATCCCACAAAAAAAAATAAAGTCCTATTTTCATATAATTTAAATTATATGAGTTGAACATGTATGATTCATAGTAACATAACTCTCTCAATTTTAAAGTTACAACTTCCATTAAAAACTCGATTTATAGGTTCTTTCAAAGCTATAAGATGATACATATTCCAACATGCCTAAACCCTTCACCTTCAAATTGTTAAGGGAACGAACGACTCGAAAGGAGTGATCCGTGCACTATAATGCAAACTTGAAACAGTTATATCTTTGGTATTTTTTATCCCACAGAAAATAAAATAAAACCAATTTTTGGTTAAGAAAAAACCTACGTTTTTGTCTGGAGTAGTTTTTTACGTATATTTGTTAGTTTTAGAGTTATTTTGAATAGAAGCTACTTTCTTAGGAAATTTGAAAATTCATTTTTCATTATTATCAAACTTTTTTCGGAAAATACGTATTCTAATCTAGCAAAACTTCTGGATCACATAGGTAACACTAAAATACAGCTAGTTGTAAAGGGGCTATGGCCTATGGTCAATATAAATTCTATTAGGAATGACCGTTTCTATTTTGAATTCGAGATGCCCGCATCATAGCTTGGTTTTTTTTAATGCAAACGACTTGAACCAGTGCCCATTTTAAGCGTCTTTCCAATCATTACAAAAAAGTATGACAGTTTTGTCCGAAATATGCATTACTTTTGCGTTATTTAACGTTGAATTCTTCGAACCAAGTCGTTAAAAAAATGTCTCGTCATTGAACCATAATTTGCTTCATTTTGGACCTACAACCCTCATAAAAACAACAATCTCTTGGTTTTTTTAAGTTTCATTTTTGTTGATTACCAAATTTTTGAGAGAACGCTAAGTTTAAGAGTTATTTTCGAAAAACTATCAAAAACCATGAGTTTTTCAACGAACAATATAAGTTTTCAATCGCAAATAACTCGAAAAATATCGATCTATTGAAAAAACCTTATACAACATTCTATACTTCAAATGTGTTCTTTTATCTATTTTTGGGGTTACTTTGAGTGAAAAATGTTCCGCCCTCGAGAAGAGGTGGAATCCACCCCAGGATATAAGGGCACATCAGCGCTATGCCACTTTCATTCCTTGAGCCATTCCTAAACTACTCACCAAATTTCATGTTAATCGGACAAGGTTCAAAGAAATCGGAGCGGAAAACGTGTCTGTTCGTAAAACTCAGCAAAGTCTCTATATTAATGACAAATGTATATACAGAAGTTAGACATAGCGTGTACATGTTTTGCTACTCTTATAATACCATATTTTTATGTTATTATTAAATGAAATTTTCTATAAATTTGAACATAACAATTCTTTTATTGCATAAATTTTGTTAAAAAAATAATTTGTTCATAAATTTTGTTTATATTGTTTAAACAACATAAATATTTAATTGCGCACATTGTAATGTTTCTGATTTCAAATAATATATAAAAACACACATTTTAAAAAAAAAATCATCAAAATCGGAGCTGTCCCTGAGGACTTAGAAGTTTTACGGATTTTGAAGCTAATTTTCCTCGACTATATTAGAAGTTACTAAAACTTACTGAAAAAATATTATTTCAAAATCAAGTCTTTGTCGTCGGTAAACTCATCAAAACTGCCATCTTCAGCTATTGTGTCCACCTTGGTATCCGGCGATTTGAACAAATCTGGCTTTACACGGGTATATATCAACCTAACCGATTTTGTTTAAAAACTTTCTGTCATTATGGAACTCAAAACATTTTTATTGCCAGTTGTACTTGACCATAGCTCGAGCGCCAATGTTTTCAATTTTTAATACTCCTTTTTTGGGCCTCTAAATGTTGTTTATATTGGAAAATACTGTCTCAGTGGGTGCATTACTTGCTGTAATTGACAAAACGCATTCGATTATTGTCACCAGTTCTTAGTACGTTAACGATCGATCAGCAAAATGAAGAAAAAATATTGCGACGCTGATGCATAGACTGACTTCACCACAGCTCTGGAAAGTGGAAACATAGTGTTTTGGATATAAATTGAGCTAATATCCATCAAATACTTTAATTAAAAGCTTACCAATGTTATAGATTTCGCGTAGTTCTAATTATAGAAATATTAAAGAAAGCAGTAGTATCCCATCAAACATAAATACTGCTGTACGAGAAAAAGTAAAAAAAATTTTAACCGGAAGTGGCAAACAGGAAGTGAAGAACTGTTGTGAACCGTACTAAATGGTTATGTATCAAGTTTCATCTAACTCGATTATCAGGTACAGAAGTTATTGAGCTTTCAAAAAAACAGGTATATGGGACAGCCCCCACTACTTTGTTCACTATCGCTCAAAAACTAATCAGTTCCTTGCCATACATAGTTGCATCTTTTTCCAAAGTGTCATTCAACTTTATTCACGAACGAATTCAGTGTACTCCCAACAAACATGGAAAAAATTGTGACACAGTAAACAGGTGTTCAGGAGGCCCCCGCCACTTACTTCAATATTGTCCAAAAACTTACCAGTTCTTTGTTATTTAAGTCTCCATCTTTTTTCTAATTGTCATTAAAATAAATTAATGAACGAATTCTGTATGCTCCCAACAAACTTTAAAAACAAAGGGTGAAAAGTAAGCATTTGTATGGTAGACCCCCCGCCACTTTGATCAATGTGTCCCAAAAGATGATAATAATCTTGTCACACTAATTGAAACCTTTTCCATAAGTTTAATCATAATAATCACTTCATTATTGTAGGCTGTAGGATAAGGACCCTGAAAAAAATGGAAAAATTAAAAAAATAATTTTTTACCGGATGTGAAAAACCGGCAATTGGGATGCAGAACTGTTGTGAACCGTACTAAATACTTATGTGCAAAGTTTCATCCAATTCGATTATCAGGTACAGATGTTATTGAGCTTTCAAAAATACAGGTGTATGCGACACCCCCCCCCCCACCATTTTTCTCCCTATCGCTCAAAAACTAATCAGTTCCTTGCCATATATAGTTGCATCTTTTTCCAAAGTGTCATCAAAATTCATTCACGAACGAATGTTTTATGCTCCCAACAAACATAAAAAAACATTGGGTAAAAAAACCCAACTGTTGTATGGTGGACCCCCAACCCTTTATCCAATGTACTCCAAAAACTGATAAAATCTTTGATAAAAGCTTTTACCAACGTTTCATGAAAATCGATCGGTAATTGCAGGCTACAGTAGGGATAAACACCTGAAAAAAAAACTTTTTAACCGGAAGTGACAAACCGGAAGTTGGTATGCAGAAATATTAGAAGATGTACTAAAACCTTATATACTAAGTTTCAATAAAATCATAAGCCGGGATTAGAAGTTATTCAAGATTTAAACTTAGAGGTGTTCAGGAGACCCTCGCCATTTTGTCCAAATTTAAAATGAATCCAGATCTTCCATTTTCAAGTGAACCTGTATCATTTGCCAAATTTTCATCAAGATCCTATGCAGAAATGTCACCCATACACCCACCCACGCACATACAGACGTACACCAAAATTTTTGTTTAGGCTATTTAGGTAGAGGATGGTCCAAAACAAAAGAAAAAAAAATTGGGGGTATGTGAGATTTTTTTTTTTCACGATAGATTGCATTACTTCACACAATTTAAAATTGTGGTGAGGTAAAAATGTATCCATTTTGTTTGAGTAGACGATGCAGCTAGTGATGATGCTTTATTTAAATATTGTTCCTGCAAGCAAATTGTGTAAAAGTTTTATCGGCGTCTTTTACATCAAAATATTTGCGTTCAATCATCCACATCATTGCATTTTGAACAACTTTCCATGTAACCATTCCATTCCCATTGAACAACTTTCCATGTAACCACATATGGGACACTTGTCAACAATGTTGTGGTCAATTCGATTAATGTAATTATTTAAGATGCGTGACCAACCGGATCTTAACTGCGCTAGAGTGGATCTAGGGCTGCGCGGTAGTTTGACCTCTTCCGCAGCGACCTGTGGCGGCTTACTCTGGAGGACTCTATTTGGAGCGTAGTTCTTTAGTGTGTCCTCAACAACCCTCGTGTGTAACGGGCTTAAAAAGTTTTAAAAGTTTTAAAGCTTAAATTGACCACAACATTGTTGAAAAGTGTCCCATATGTGAAGCACGCCACATGATGCAGACCACCTATTTAATTGTCCAGGAAAACCAACCAATTTAACGAAGGAAGATTTGTGGTACCGCCCAAGAGCAGTAGCAGAGTTCCTGAATCTGGACATGGAGCCAGAGGAGTAGCACCGCACCATAGGTGAAATTTTACAAAATATACATTTCTAAAATAGATATTACTCTGGTGAATTTTAGCCAAATGACAAAGATCGGCCAATTCATGGTTCAGTGCTGGCCTAATAACCATAGCCAATTAATGTTAACTATTGGCATGCCATTACTTGGCCATTTAAAGTAAAATAAATAGACTACTTTTTACTAACCATAGATCGGGTGATTCATGGTTCTATAGTTATGGCTCAATAACAATAGCCAATTACTGTTTACCATTCATGGGTCAGTGCTTGGCCATTCAAAGTTAACTAAATACTGGCTATTTTCTGTCAACCATAGATCGGCCGATGAGTGGTTCTAGTACTGGCCCAATAATAAAAGTCGAGTACTGTTAATCATTAATGGACCCGTGTTTGGCCGTATTTCAAAATATGGAAAACCCTGCTTGGGTAGTAATTTTACCACACCATTGGTGGAGTTTCTAAAGTGAGATTGAAATACATATTTTGAAAATGGTGTAGATTCAGCTAAAACGGCCATTACAAATGGAATGAAGTCTGAAATAATTATGTTTAAGTAAGGAAGCAAATGCTTTTATTCTTTGGTGGTTCTTCAAACGTTTACCTAAAAAGTAAAAATCAATGGTCTAGCATACATTAGCTAGGTGATAAGGTACATATAAAGACATGTCTCTCAAAGAAATGTCTCCTTCGATAAAAAAGTTTTTTAACTTCTACAGGTTGCTCTAGTTTAAGATCGACTTCCACTTTATGCCAAATTTCAACTACAACGGCAATCGTCGTTTTATATTTTTGAGTTCTGTCCAAAGCGACTATGGTCTTTAGATAATAAAGCATATGTTTAGCATGCATTACAATATTTATGTCATAAGCTTAGTTATGTCAGGATCTATGTCAGCTTTATGGTCTTACTCTTGGCATAGCTGAACCAGATTACCACGATTTGGCTCACGTTTTACGGGCGGTGCTGCAACAGTTTTCTAAATTTTAGGTAGAAGTACATAGTTAATAATTTCTTTTTTATAGATATCATGATATATATCAGGGAATAAATATCGTGATATATATCAATGATATATATCGGATATATATCATGCCAACCTTGCACCTAAGTAGCTTTGTTTTTTATGTTTCATTTAAAGAAACGAAGAATTATTTCTGCGACCTTGCAAATCTTCGATCAAAAATAGCCTCCGCATCAGGGGGTTGGGTGGTTGTGGTGAGGAGAGGGGAAGGCAAAGGAGGGGGCAGCGTCGCTACTTAGGTGAAAAATTGAGAAAAAATGCATCAAAAAAGCTGAACTTTAAACACTAACAACTTTTTCCAGGGATGAGACGGCGGAAATGTTTCACTTGATTTGGGGTTGTCTTGTAAAGACCTTTCCAATGATACCACTCTCGACACGATCCGAGCTACCACCATATACCCTATATTAGCCTTTTTTCAAATGCCTATATCTCGTGAACCAAGAAGCTGACAAATTTTTGGTAGAACATTTTTCTTTTAATTTTTGGAGTTTAGTAATAAGAAAATAAATTTAGGCCGTGCCACACTTATCATAGTCTCTCCTCGTTTTGGTTTTATTCGCTTCAGTGAGTGATTCTATATTATATTAAAAAAAATCTTGGCGGCTAAGTAGAAGCAATATCCCCGAGAGTCGAGAAAGGCTACAGACAAGACCTTAGTAGACCTTAAATATAATCATTTTGAATTTAAATTTTTTTTTTAATCTTATCATACCATCAAAATTTTAACTTCCTCCATTAGAATTTTTACTTCATTACAACAAAAATTTAATTAACCATCGAAACACTTCCTTTCATTTAATTTTCCTGATTTCAACCTGCTTATGACGACACGGTGTCTTCAACCATAACAAATTTTCGTGTAAATAGCAAAATATCAGTCAACCAAAACAACAAATCTCCAAGGTCAACTACAAATTATTTTATTGCATGTTTTATATACATATTAGATTAGCACAACAATATCACCAAAGATAGGATAAGACCATAAACAATTGCTTAATTTTTTTTTTAAGAAACGACATTTAAGTTTGTAGATAAAAAAAAAGGAAAGTAAATCCAAACAATTTTTTTTTAGTTTAAAACCACTTAAAATTCCATTAAAAACACAAAAAAATTTACAATAAAAATAGTTTTTTTTTTCTTTAAACAAAGCCATGATATTTGTTGGAAAAGCTCAATGAAAATTACAATGTAAACAAAACGATAGATAATCAAATAAAAGAACTAAACAAATGTAGGGCAATCAAAGTCAACAAAATGTTTAATTTCTGATGAGCACTACATCAAGTGGTGATCATCCAAATTTAAATAAATATTTATTGTTTTATAATTCTAAAATAATAAATAAAAAATTTATTTTCTTAAACTCAAAAAAATATCTTCAATTATTTGTTTTATAAAAAAAATCTGAAGGTATAATTTTTCAAGGGTGTGACTGAAATAAAAATAAATTGCAAGCCCGATGCACCTTAATATTTCTACAATTTTATATTTATCTAAAATTAATAAAAAAATCTTAATCTTACCTAATTTCTTATATTTGCAATCTTAAAATTTATCCAAAATGTTTTTTTTAAATATTAATTTTTTTATCCCAGAAAATGGTTGATTTGTTTTAATTTACTTATATTTTTTTCAACTCTAATCACATAAACTCAAAATTAAATTTCTTACAAAGAATTGGCACTTGTAACAACAAAAACTACAATTAAATTAATTTAATAAAACAAATATTTAAAGAAAAAGATAAATATTTTTGTAATATCCTAATTTAATTTCACTGTATTCTAACTTTTTTCACAAAACAAAACACAATAACATCAATTAATACATATTTTATTTTTGTGTTTTTGGCACTTATTATTTAAAACACAAATTAACTAAACCAAAATGTGTTTAATTTAAATTTATTAATATATATTTACACATTAACATGAATTTATTTATATAATTGTATTATTAATATAAAAGAAAAATTAAAAGTAATAAATAAATATGTTGTTTCAATTTAGTTTCACTACGATAAAATTTTTACGACGTTTTAGTATCACCGCCATTACTGCAATATATTTATTTTGTATTGTAATTTTATTTCTTTTTTTGAGGTTTTCACAATTTAAGTGTTACACGATGTAAGGGAAATTTTTAAAATGTTATTGAAGTAGGTTGGTATCAATGATAATCTATAAGCATTTTGAACAAGTTGCGGTTAAAAATATAATCTATTAAATTAAAATTTTTATAACATTCTTGAACTTTAGAAGCTAAAGGGTATAAACTATGAAGTTTGGTTTACGAATAATTATATAGATGATAAGATTAGGAAAAATTTTTGTGATTGTGGAATTATTTTTAATATAAAAAGATGATTTTTTTTCCAAAGTGGCTGAATTGTAAATCCGTTAATATATGTACAGTACATATATACATTTCTATCTACTGTAAAGATAAGATAAGCAAATAATAGATTGTTATTCATATAAATTATGAAGAAAATTCTTATATTTAAATTACTTATTAGTTAAATTATGATTTAATACTCAAAAGAGTGGGCGAGATGGAGAAGTTGTTAAGACGACAACATCACTTACAATGAAGTTAGGCAACACTGATAAGGCTACAACTTAAACGGGTGACCGTTGGGAACTTCATCAGAAAAAAATATGGAATATGATTGAATAACGTTGAATACCTCGCCCACAGTATGACAGACGTATACCTTATCCAGTAGCCCTGGAAACTGGCTATGATTCGATGGCCAAATCAACCCATTAATACTATGTGTTGATATTGTATTGCATCGCGCACTGACGACGTAGGAAGACAAGCCGAACTGATGCTCGCAGATTATTACGGTTTGATGCAAATGATAGAGTGTCCCACTAGAATCCCAGATAATTCACATCATAACAATAATTTGCTGAATCTGTTTTTGACAAACGAGCCAGATACTACGATGACAAAAGTTGAACAACCCCTCGGATCATCGGACCATTTACTAATATCAGCAATAGTGCAATTTACATCACCGACACAAATTAAAGCAAATCCTCGTCGCGTTTGGAATTATAAACGCGCTGACTGGGAGGGACTGAGAAACTTTTATGATGAAACACCTTGGAAAACTATTTGTTGTGTTGAGAAAGATCCTAGCACATCGGCAATATCTAAAATCATAGAAGACGGAATGCGGCGGTTTATTCCAAATCGATTAATCACTCCTAAAACTGAGCCTTGGTTCACGCGGGATGTTGATGAGGCAGTGAGGAATTCAGTTAGCGTATTAACAAAGCCAGAAATACATTCAATATGCTTCACAAATTTGGAATGCATCCGTCCTGTCAAGAAAGACAAAGCTGAACCTTCGTAACATACAAGAAAGATCACAAACCAGCTAGAGGTGCTTGTGAACAAATGCCTGAGAAGACTGATGAAATGCTTCTGGCCGAACACCATCAGTAAACAGGAACTTCTACGGCAAACAGAGCAGTTAGACATTGAGACCTATATAAAACAAAGGAAATGGAGATGGATAGGACACACACTGAAAAAATCAGTTGCAGATGGATGTCCTTTGAGTGGAATCCACAAGGTAAAAGGAAAGTTGGAAGACACCCATGCCGTGGAAGAAAACGGTGCTAGCCGAAGCAAAACAAATTGGCAAGCCATGGGGTGAATTGAAAGTGGTTGCCCTCAACAGAGTTAGATATGGTCCAGTCTAGTAGACGCCCTATGCTCTTAAATGGAGATAAAGGAGAGAAAAAATACTCAAAAGAAATAAAAAATTGATAAACACTAAATGGGCGTAAAATAGGGGATTTAACTGGTAAGTGGACATATGTGGATACTATGGGTAGCTCTGTAAACGATCTACCAAACACTTCTTTTGGAAGCAGTTGGCGGCATCAAAATTTTACAAGAACCTACTCACATCATTTCCCGGTGGAAATTGCTTTGAAATGTAAAAGCAAGCAGATTGAAATAATAAAGAATGACCAAAACTTGCTTCCAAACCATAAATGGCATCAAGAGCATGCCAAATATTATAAAAAGGTAATACTAAATCAAGCGGCGAGTTTTGAGTGTTCTACGGATAATGAACTATCAGTAAGAAACTTAACTAATATGGTTATAGACACAGTAGGTCAAATGGCCAAACCTCAGCAAAGGTTAATACAAAAACAGGACTGGTATGATTGGGAATGCGAAAAACTAAGAGTTAAATCCTTCAAATGGCTGAGAAGGTTTAAAAAAAGCAACGACACGCAGACAGGGAGAAGTACCTAAAACTCAACAGGGAATATAAAGCGATATGTCATGATAAAAAAGTCACAAGTAATGAATTGCTGGTAGCTGAACTAAATTCAATAAACGATGCTAAATTATGGTGGCGATTTGCCAGAAGATTTCGCCGCGTGAATTGAGAGAAAGAAGTGCAAATAGATCTCCGTTTGAAATGCCATTTTGAAAGTAGCCTTAATACAACGATAATGGTTAAAAAATTGGAATACGCATAACCGAATATCTCAAATGGAGACCTTGATGCAGATTTTGAGCTTGAAGAGTTAGAAGTAGTACTACAAAGATCGAAAGAAAATAAAGCACCGGGACATGATCGTATACCAATGGAATTTTACAAAAACGCACCACAGGAGTTTTTGAACCACTTGATAAGTATCTTCAACGATATCTAAAGGGGAGGCAAAATGCCAGGATGCTTCAAAAAATCTTTAATTTATCCGGATGTTGTGCAAAGCTATTCTGCATGAAAATCAAGCTGGGTTCAGAAAGGGGTATAGCACAATGGACAACATCTTCACTCTTCAAAATAACGTACCGTTAAAAATAAAGAAAAAAGAAAAGGTGTATGCGCCTTCTTTGTCGACTTCAAAACTGCGTTTAATGGTGTTTCTCGTCAGAAGCTGTTTTATAATTTGTGTAACGCTGGGTGTAATGCTTCAAAATTTATTAAAACTGTTGAGGAATTGTACAATGTCTCTATCATGACGGTGTGGGTAGCAGACTAGCTGACTGGTTTTACACTACGACTGGAGTTAAACAAGGCAAACTCTGGGCAATACACCTGATCAATTGCAAATGATGATCAATAAACTTTCAGAGTATTGTTATCTGTGGGACTTGAGAGTCAATCGTGCTAAATCCAAAATTATGATCTTTGGAGGGGGAAAAAGATCGGGAAAGGGAAGGTGGTTTTTGGATAAGGAAGAGCTTAAAGTGGTATCAACCTATACATATTTAGGAATAGTGCTCACGCCAAAGTTGTCAATGCAGTTTCACTTAAAGGAACGATTAAAAGTAGCAAAACAATACATACAGTATATGGAGCTGCCTGATGAAAAAGAAAGACATAAACATGGATACAAAGATTAAAGTGTTTCAAACATGTTCACGCTCAATTTTATGCTATGGAGTGCAAGCTCGGGGCTTTAGAGAGTTCAACGAGGTGGAAACACTGCTACATTATTTCTTAATTGGTTTGTCAGAAAATACTCCGAACTATATGCTGCTGTTGGAAACGGGAATCAGTAAAATCTTTAGTTATACATTCCAGCTCTATATAAACTATGTGTTTAAATGCCTATCTAAACAGGACAGCCGGTTTCCCAACATTTTAGCGAAGGAGATAGTACGAGAAAATATATTCTGGTTTAAGGAGTGGCTAGACAAATTTGGAATCTCGCTGAACCTACAAAATATAGGGGCAGCTAGAGAACAAATACGGAATCTACTAATAGGGATAGAGGAGTATAACTGGCAGAGTCTGTGCGATGCAGCAAAACAGGGTGTACACAACAATCTTTACAGTCAGCTAAGATACGATGGACTTGAGAATTATTTCGCTGTTGGTTCCAATTTGCAGATGATCCAAACAATATTTCGCGCTAGGGGAGGATTATTGCGTCTCAATTCACAACCTTGGACTAGAAGCCCTATATGATATGCTCTTTGTGCAGTTTCAATGAGGTTGAAGATATGAAGCATTTCCTGGGGATTTGCCCTACATTCAAAACACTGAGGTTAAAATTCTTTGGAAGTAGAGTAATTGAGGAAAAGGATATCGTCGATATTTTAAACGGGAGAAATTGGCTTTCTTTGTATGACTTTCTAGGAACAGCGAATAGATACCGTCAAGAGCTAGTTACTGAATTTAGCCTGTAAAGTCAGACTTCATTAAGTATATCTTCGTGGTTTCCTGGATTCAAGGATGTTCACCCAGCACCAAAAAGTAAAGTTGCCGGTATTGGCAATGATTTAAAAAGATGCGTAAATCAAAGAATCCATTCATTGTGTGTACATTTATCTGTATGATATAATTATTAGATTGGATTATGTTATTTGTTGCTTTTTAATTTACAATTCGTATATTACTGGTTTATTTTGTTGCTTTTCCGATAGACGGCTTCGGCCAATGTTGTACGTTTTTGAACAAATTGTCAATTTATGAAATTTATTTTTTCGGCAAACGGCTGTAAAGTTTAACTTTACTGCCGCTGGGGAGTAGCTAAAGTCATACTTTTTAGCCGGCGGCTGCAAAAGTAACGCTATTTTTATTTTATCTGCTGGCGGCTGTAAAGTAACTTTCATATTTTTACGGCGGCTGTAAAGTAATTTTCATATTTTTACGGCAGCAGTAAAGTAATTTTCATATTGTTACGGCGGCAGTAAAGTAAAATAACATGATATTATTAATTTGTTCAAAACACAATGCATTTCAGTTCAATTTAATGAATCAAAATAAATAAAAATTAATTTCAGAAAATTTATTACCTAAAACATATTTATAAAAAATTTGATGCATTAATTTCATATTTTTAAACAAATTTAAACGTTTGCCGAAAAATAGTGTATTGAATTCGGAGCTAAAGTGACTTTTTGTGTTTCGTCTATAATTGTCGGCCTCCCTACGGTCAACCGCCAAACTATAGACTCAACACAAAAAGTACAACTTTAGCTCCTGATTCAATAATATACTATTATTTTTATTTTAAATCTAAGAAAAATTTAGATTAGGCGATAATCGCAACAAAAAAATAAAAATTTGGTCCAATGTGAAAATGCCTAAATCTATATGAATAAGTACACAAATTATTTTAATTGTAATTAAATAATCAAATTAAGTTAATTTTAATTGATTATTGGTAAAACTTACTTTTAAAATCAATTTTTCAGTTAATCAGTTTTAACTGTCAAGCAAAAAAAATCTTTTTAGGTTATGTTTTTATATCTTACAGGGGTGCGTTTCGAAATTAACTATGGTTAACCATAGTAAACTTTACTCTACCAAATGTCGTTTCAAAACTAACCGCATAGTAAAAAATTTACTGGATGACAGATAAACCATCGTTTCAAAACTACATAGTTTTACTGTCATAGTAAAGTGTGACGTCAATATTTTAACTTTCTTTTACTCTTCTCGATAGTAGAGTTTGTAGGTTCTAATGTCAAAACGTATAAACATTTAAAATGACATGTCAACCGATTTATAAAACATATTATAATTTTTTTTAATAAAAGAAAGTTTTAATTGTTGTTGAAAAAAAGTGAGAAATTATATTTTTTTGTGAATATATCGTATATTTAATTATTATAAACTAAGTATTTAATAATTTTTAGGAAATGTGTTAGTAATTTTATTTGATTCTGAAGACTGAAAAATAAATTATAGAAATAAAAAACAAACACTACATTTTGAGTTTTATTTATCGTAGTTAGCATTAGTTTTTTATTCATTTTGAATTTTTTTCAAAAGGTCTTTTTCTTTGAATTTAACTTAACAATTTAACTTTGACAGCTTTACCATGGTAATTTTCATTCTATATGTGACGGCACTATTTTAACTTTGACATTATTACCATGGTTAACCGCGGTTAATTTCGAAACGCACTCCAGATATTTTTTCTGTCTTTCAGTCAAAAATATTTTTTTTGAAATTTAAAAAATGTTACCGCCCCTCAACCAATTAAATGCGAATTTTTTTATGTCTGAAAGATATTTCTTTTACATGTATCATCGCCCTTATTATTATTTTTATTAGTAGGCGTGGATAAACATAATTTTTAGATATCACTGTAATTTTTTCTCGTTTGGATGACGGCTATTAACAACACCGACAAATAATTTCTTTTGTTTACTTTACATTCACTAATTAATCTTTCATTATTAATAATTTAACTTTATTTTTTATTTTCTAACAATTTTACTAATTTAATTTATTTAGAGTATGGTTTTTTTGTGACACATTAAAATAAAAATAAAACTTAAAATCCGTAGATTTTTCTATGAAGTCTACCTAAAACAAAACACGAATACACATTAAATGAGCTTACAATCGATTTGATTGCCCGTCTTTTAGTTAAAAAGTAAAATATTTGAGCATTGGGCAGTACATTTGAACATTAGATGTTTACATCGGGTGAGTCTATCCATGCTACTACATCGGGAGTTGCCCAATGGATGTCTGAGATGTCGCCATTGTATCGTCGAATTGGACACACAGTTGCAATGTGTTTTATGGTTTGTTGTGGAGTTCCGCAGTCACATTGAGGAAGCTCTGAAATGCCCCACTTGTAGAAAGAATCAGCACAACGTAAATGATTCGTTCTTATTCGGTTTAGTGTAGTCCAGGTATGACTAATTTGATAACCCAAAAATTCTAATAAACAAGAAAAATAGGGAGGAGCTGAAATCTCACAGCTCTGAGATATCAAGACTTCGGTCTGGGTTAAGGATTTTGATATAGTTTTCGGCAAAAAACTTTTATGAGGACATGGTTTTTAGTTTTGGGCAGCGATGTATATCAAACATAACTCTTTGTTAAAGTACGAGTATGTTTTTATCTCTGTTTCGAAATTTATTACAAAACTAACACGAAACATCAATACGTTGCCGGAAAATTATCACAGATCATAAATTAACATAATATAGTGGATACACTCAGCAAACTGCTCAAAAACCTCTCCATTTAGCGTTTCGAGAAAATATTACAAAATCACAAATTCATATTTCTTTCAAAATTCCAAAAATATTTTAAAAATTAAATAAAATCCAAAAATATTCCAAAAATTAGAATAAAATCAAATATTTAAACTTTTTCTAAATTCCAATAATATTCCAAAAATTCTTAAAAATTCAAACTTTTCCAAAATTCTAAAAATATTGCAAAAATTATTACAAAATTAAAAATTCAAACTTTTTTCAAAATTCCAAAAGTTATAATAAAATCAAAAATTTAAAATTTTTCAAAATTCTAAAAATATTCCAAAAATTTTTACAAAATCAAAAACTTGAAACTTTTTTCAAAATTCTAAAAATATATATAAAATTCAAAAACTCTATTTTTTCAAAATTCTAAAAATATTGCAAAAATTATAACAAAATCAAAAATTTGAAACTTTTTTCAAAATTCCAAAAATATTCCAAAAATTAGAATAAAATCAAATATTTAAACTTTTTCTAAATTCCAATAATATTCCAAAAATTCTTAAAAATTCAAATTTTTCCAAAATTCGAAAAATATTGCAAAAATTATTACAAAATCAAAAATACAAACTTTTTTTAAAATTACAAAAATATTCAAAAACTATAACAAATTCAAAAATTTTCATGTCCAATTTCATTTTCAATTACATATACGTCATAAAAACAGCTACAATTTTTTTTCCAAAAAATTGGCTAAAAAACTAAATGAAAAACATTTTTTGACACACTTGACATTATTTTTTTGACAAACTTATAATGCCATAATTCTCAATAATAATAATAAAATTTCATTTCAAACAAATAATTAATTTTATTTTTTTCCGAAAATTGGAGAAAAAATTAAATAAAAATCTTTCTTTTGACACACTTGACAACATTTTTTTGACAAACTTATAATGCCATAACTCTCGATAATAATAATAAAACCGAAGTAAATTTCATTTCAAACATATAATTAATTTTATTTTTTTCCAAAAAATTGGGTAAAAAAATAAATAAAAATCTTTATTTTGACACACTTGACAACATTTTTTGACAAACTTACAATTCAAAAATATGAAAATTTGCTATTTTTAACACACATAATGATTTTTTTGACACACTTCCGGTACAGTTATCGAACACAGCGTCCTTTCGGACCTGTCCCTTGAGCAAATTTATTTTTAGAGAAAAAAAATTTTGAAATCCCTCCAGCGGTTTTCCCTGCAGCGTAGGTAATGACGGACGGCCGGCAGACAGACATAATTTTTTAGAATCAGTAAGTCCTAAAACGTCGAGAAATGCCAAAAAAGGTGGGGGTAAGAATTTCACTTTTGGCTCAAGAATGTAATACTTATGTCTTCCAGACCGGAGTATTTCCACAAATGTCCAAGTACATATGTAACTAGAAAAAAAAAATTATGAACCAACAACATTTCAAAAATGAGATAGCAATCGATGAAATCAAAATCATTGCAAACATGGTTGAGAAATATATGAATAAAAAGACGATAAGTTGTATTGATCGCATTGATTCATGCAAAAGAAAGTTTTCCGGACAGATGAATTTTTTTCTTTTTTTTTAAGGACAACAGCCTCCGAATACATCCCAATCATGAAGCTTGAAAGTGCTCTGAGAAACAACTGTAACACTAACAACTACGACCAGTTCGTCTGGTATATAAAAAAAATTGTAATTTATACAAGAAAGAAAATTTGTTGATCTTAGATTTAATAAGGCGAAACATTTTGAACATACTCTTCAAACTCTTCTTCTACTCTTCACTGTAAAGCACAACTTCATTTTGACTTTCTAATTTTTGACTAAGGAGAGATTACAGGTAAACCTGTAAAACTAATTTTTTGTCATATTTTTGGAAAATATTATGTAAATGAAATGATTTACCGGCATCGATAGACTCTGGTGGCTTTATTCCACAATGGTTTAAAAACAACGTTCTTCAACACCTCAGAATGCATATTGTTGTAGAGCGCAGGTGTGTTAAGGTAACTATGCGTCGTTGTGAGACATTGTATTTCCTATCACAAAGAACTGTGATAGGAAGTCCAAGTCTGGTTTTTTAAACGAATTGTTTTGCAAACCTTCTACTTGAATGCAGTCATTGGTGCAATGCCAAGATTTCATAGTTAATCTCTCTTTAGATAGTCGCAGTCCATTACCAATTAAAAAGTCCTTGTAATAATTTTACTTTAGTAATGTCTGCTTTATTTTCCTGAAAACTGTAATGCATCGATAATCCATTCCATATATGCATTCACCTTCGATGTTCAATATTTACGTAATATATGCTTGAAAATGTTAGATAGAGCGCGGTACTTATTAATTTATTTTTGTAGACTGAATTAGCATATTATTAAAAACAAATTCTGATGAGATCGTTTGGTGCATCATATTAGTTCCTTTATTCAATTTACGCTCTGGTTGAATAGATTTTTTAGAAATAAGTCACCTTCTCTTGTACATTTTTCCTTCTATAACTTTATACTTTAACATATATAAAGAGAAATTTTTATATTGTAACGGCGCTCGATTGCCCTTTTAATACCGAGGAGAAAAGCGTGTCTTTGTGAGATTACATTTTTGCAAGTCCATACATCTCTATAATAAATATGGAAAATCGAATCAAGACGCGGAAGATGTGAACCCGACCGTTGCCGATTTACTTGAATATTCGGTAATCGTTTTGACACATAGGGGCTCGAAATTTGTTAAGAAATTTAGTGACAAGCAAAGTTTAAAGCTAAGTTGTGACTCAATGGGTCAACCGATTTGGTTTGAAAGGCACATGAGGTTTTATGCAAATATTACATTGACGAAAAATAATTATATTTTTGATAATTTTTATTTTAATTTTTCAACCACGGCGATTTCAAAAGTACCTTTTATTATCTTTCATTTTTTTATATTTTAAAGATTTGTTATTTACCTAAAAAATGCTAAAATTACATTCCAGCGTTATTTTTGGTTTTCGAGAAAAAGGCATTATAAGTTTGAAATTTTTTGCACGTCAGGTCATATACTAAAAACAGGTTTACCGGAAGAAGTTATTTACATCTACGCCTGAACCATTAAATGTTTTGAGTAGTAATTAGAGGAAGGAGTGATCAAATGGGAATTGATCTAGAACTGAATGAAAAGTCCGTATGATAGCATACAAAATTTACTCCAACTTGTTTATTAGAAATTACAGTCCGTCACATAATTTTATTTTTAACAATCTCGACCAAATGTAAAACCAATGAAACTTATAGATGTTTCTCGATCTTAATATTCTATAATATTCAAAAGTCTGTGCAGAATACTTATGCTAAGCCGGTTTTGTTCCACCTGTCTCTTCTTTCCATCATCTACAAAAGTCAACGCAAGTTTAGCCAAATCTCTACGCATAAGACATAATTTCTAGTACTGTGGTCCGTTATTAGTTCGAAATTCCGCAACTGCCAGGGTATGTTCTGGGAACAAATATAAACCTATTTTTATCTTATTATTTCATCGTAGCAATAGTACGTTGGCAGAGCATTCTGTCTTTTCGCATATTTTGATACTGTTTGCTTTTTGACACTGGTAAGGGTTATTTATCTTTGCAAAATAATGGCAGTGTATATCCTATATCACCCTGTATAATCGAACAATATTTAAAATAATATAACCAAATATAACCATAATTGTCTGACGTGATTGGAGAGAGAAGTGAAAACCCTTAAAGACCCTAAAACACGCAAGTTTTCCAAAAGTAAAGTTAATCAGTCAGTCAATTAATGAGTCAGTCTTTTTAGGTCAGACTTTTCGATAACAGTATAATTATCTCTACTATACTCAATGCATCCAAAAAAAATCAAATTAATAAAGTTAAAACATCGATGCACATATCATCTCATACTACTTTTAAGTACATATAATTGTATAATGAATAATAATTCACATCTCATTTTTATTAAGTGACAACAAATTATGAAGATATTGTAATTACATAATTACTAATTCAATTCACATGTTCATCCTTTATTGTTTTGTATTTTGTATTCTTTTACGATTATGATTTTCAGTTTTTTTTTTATTTCCGTCTTTAATTTTAATTAATTTTTACTTTTTATGCTTACATATATTTTTATATAAATTTATGTAATACAAATAACAAGCACAAACGAAATGATACAAATTTTGAAAAGTGCGTTAACATTAGGTTATCATATTAAATCGTAATTTATATACTTTTATCACACTACGTATAACAAGAATGGCATATACGTTTTCAATTACCTTCCCTTATCTCATGCTAAAATGTTATCTATGAACCCCGTTATTTTTGTTTTGTTTTGTAGAACCGTGCATCAAAATTTTTCAATCATATTAATTAATAACTAAAAAGCATTGTTAATATATTATTTTCCCCACCCAAAATTTGCATTAAAATTCAGTTCTATTATTAAAATAATTTTTTTTTAAATGTTTGTATAATAAATAATTCAGCCAAACCCTTAAAAATATCCCTAAAATATGAAAAAATAAAAACACGCAAAGGGAACACTTAGGTATTTCATTTTTGGGTTACCAATTGTTTTTAAAGTTTCGGTAAATAAATATTTGGTTGGTTTACCCTAATAAAAAACTTATTTTAAGAAAGTTCCAGTAACACACTTTTATTATAAACGAACTAAGAAGTAAACATTAAATTATGTTAGGACAAAAACTTTTTTTTCAACTATTCACACATCAGATTTGTATTTTATTTGTGGTTTTGTTTTAGGAGGTTACCAAATAAAAGTTGATGGTTTTTCACAATAATTAGATTTCAAGCAAAATATACGTTGAATGTGTTTCATGTGTTGAAAATGCGTCAGGTTTTAATTTTTTTCAAAATTTTCATATTTTAGAAATATTTAATCTTAAATAACTTTTTCTATAAAGGTTGAGTTGAGACAAATTGCGTTTTCGCAGTTGGTGAGCTGATTGCTAGATTTAACAGTTGGAAACAGAGAAACCAAGTTAGATTAGTCATTAGAGTGTGATAAACTGCATAAAATTGAACTTATTCGATTGTTTTTTATGTAGTCGTCGAAAAATATTTAACATCAACGTCAACATTTTGGCATGAACACCAACATCGCCAAAAACATATTTAATTCATGATTTTTAAACTAAATTCATATTCTCTGACTAATACTGTTTTCTTAGTGCATGTTGTTATTAAAAACATTGAATTGCCGCAAAGATATAGAACCTCTAAAATATGCTAATTCATTAATAAATCAATTCTTTCTTGTCAGTTTGGCTGCTTTCCAATAAAACCTGAATGGTAAAATATAGAGAAAACTCGTTCAACAGTTAACAAAATACAATGGAGGTTGAGCGGAAGTAAGAGTTTATAATTTATTCTAAACACATATGGAGCGGGGAAAAAGACCTCATCACGTATTTTAGTCCGATTACTACTGAATATTTTTGTTTGCAAATTAAAGGTTACAAGTTTTAGCAGGTGCCTTACAGTATAGAAACATTACCATAAAAACTTGATTTTGTGAAAAAATTTTTGAATGTATTATTATCTATCAGCAACGCTAAAATTATTGTGTACGATTAATCGCTTGGGTATAAGAGAGGCTAAAAATCATATCATACAAAACTGAACTTACTACTGGCTGATCGGATTATTTATTGCCCAATATGTCCATAGTTTTAACCTATTTATTTTCTACTATCTAAACTACTTCTGGTGAACTTCTGAACATAAAATATAGCGATGTTTCTAAAACGTTTAATTCTAGTTGTTTTTGAGACGCTGGGTATGGAGAGGACAAAAAACACTTTTTACTTAGTCGAGTTATAGTGGAAGAGGAGTTGTCATTTCAAAGATTATTTAATTTAAGTATAATATTGCAGTTTTGTGGCGATAACTGAAATTCAATATAATTACAATAATTAATTTCTTAAGCCGCAATTAGACTATTGCAAAACTCTGCAATATTTCTGCAATATTCGTGCAATGGTAGTGTGTAAAATATTCATTCTGCAATCTGCAATGAATATTTTACATACTACCATTGCAGAAATATTGCAGAGTTCTGCAATAGTCTAATTGCGGCCTCAAACTCACTATTTGTGAATTTCGAAGGCTTAGTGAAATCAATTGAAATCAATTTTACGACATATGGAAGTCAAAGTTTATTATTTGTGAAATGAATTTTTCAATTCGAAATCAGTTTTTGGGTTTTATATGAATAAACAGTTATTTTTTAATAAAAACAACTTTTATCTCTAAACGTGTTTCGGTTGGGATTCGAACTCATAACCTTATCAATACCAACCATGGTATAACGAATATAAGGTATTCTTGACAGCTAATCGAAAATTTTGTGTGACGTCATCCGGCGTAAATATAAAGAAACAAAAAATGTTTTAATTTGAAAATTAGAGAAAACATAATTTTTACGATTTCCTTATTTTTTTCATTAACAATTTGTTTATTAAGTTTTCTAACTCTAAAGAACATTTTGCAGGGTAGGAAATTCGACGTCCACGCCATGCTGCAGAGGTAATGCAGACAGAATTAGGTTGGTGTATCGGAAACAAGCAGAGAAAAACTGCTTAGTCTATTACGCTACATCACCGCGAATTGGCGCCTTAAAACTTCTTATAACCTTAACATCATAACAGAACCATTAACGAAAATTTGGGTTGGGATTGAGGTTAATACCATCACTCCGAAAAAAAGCTTTGTTAAATTTGATAACCAAAAAAAGAATACCAGACACTAACAAAACAACAGAAGTTTTACCTGGACGTGAGAAAGAACCAAACTACCGAATCGGAACGTGAAACGTGTGCAGCCTGATCCCTCATGATGCTTTAATAAGCCTAGAAACAGAGACTGAGAGGCATAGGATGGATATCATTTCTCTGCAAGAAATTAGACAGCCAATAATCGGAAAACGAAACTCGAATAGTCACTCTTTATGCAGTAGTGGTCATTCTTCTCGAAATGAATTTAGTGCTGGTTTCCTTGTTGGTGCACGCATACAAGAAGCCGTGTTGAAATTCATCCTGGTCAATGAGAGGATTTGCTACTTAGGGGTACGCGGTACATAAAACAATATTTCTCTTATTGCCTTGCATGCACCTACTGAAGCTAAGACCGTCAATATTTTCTACACAGCACTAGAGGAGGTTATGAAATCAACACCAACAATGATAATGGTGAGAGAATGACTGAGTTTGCATTATCAAATAATTTGAGAATTGCCAGTACTTTCTTTTCGCATCGGTCGATTCATAATCAGACTTATGTTTTTAAACCGATTTTAAACCGTTCCTTTATATGTGCAAATATTGGAAGTAACCACTTCCTTGAATGTTCTAAGATAAGGTTCCACTTTCAACGATCTTTTACTCATTAGAGTATTTAAAAGTTTGTCTTTTAAAGTCCAATCATTTTCAGTGAAGTGTAAGGAACAAACTATCTTATAATAAATACGAACATTTTCTTTTTCCACATGATTCTATCCACTACAAATTGATTTATTTTTCTGGAAATTAAAAAACCTTATGTTTTGAGTATGATTTTTCACATTTGTTGAAAACTTTTGGTTTTAACGTAGTTCGGCATTTAAATTTGTATATGTTTTAATAGTAAAACAAATACTAAAGTTCATTAATTAATGAATGAATTTCAATCATTTCATTAACTAATAAATTAATTTATAAATCATACTAAATATATTTTTAATTTAAAAACAATAGCTTTTCTCATTGATAATAACAACAAACGTATTATATAAATCTCTGAATGACGTCAATCAAAATCAAAATGGCATCGCTGTCACTCTAGTGAGAATACCTTATTTTCATTTTACCATGAATACCAACTAAGTTCAAATCCTTTGGCAGACACGTTATCAACTGCCCCCGGCGTCGATGGTTAGAAACATTTTAATTGCGATGTTACATCTCTTTTTTCTTTGTGAAATACTTTTTTGTCATACTTTGTTAAGCCCACCAAATTACGTGATGTTTAACAATAAATAATTGAATTCACAATCAAATACAGAGCAATTTAGGTTCTGTACAAAATGTTTTAATTAGAAGTTAGGGCTTGACAGTTAAACCAGCCAAAAAAACTGAACTAACAGCAAAGACTAACTACTCGTTAACACATTTTATATTTTCCATCCTCGATTTAACAAGCTAAATGTTTTACAATATCGTAATTTTACATTTAATAGATCACCATACAAAAAACCGTTTGATCGCCCCATCGAGTATATTATTTCCTGAATTTATTATTGTTATGTATTCGCATCATCTATAACTAAATATTATTATTATTGTTTCTTTGTTTTAATATAAAAAAAACAGAACAAAAGAAGATGCGAGTATGAAAACCTTAAAACTCTAAATATACACCTTAAAATTCTTTCCATGTATTAGTTCATATATTGCAACAGCTTAAATGATGATATGATATGATTATTTGTTGATGAAAGGGTGGTCCCTGTTTCTGTTTATGTTTTACAAATTAATAGAAAAACAAGAAAAAGTGTTTGGGAAAAATGAAGCAATCTGTTAAAAAAAATTCGTTATAAATGTATTGTTTGCAACAAGATGCACGACCAGCCAAGGTTTTTATGCAATCAACTCTTCTACTCTCTCTTGTTTAGTTAATTTTAAAGATATATAATGAACAAACATTTTTCAATTTGGTTGAGTTGTAATTAAGTTGTAAATTAAAAATCAAATAATTAAGTCACGGTAATACGGTGATACAAAAAATAAATTTATATTATGTGTTCAGATTAAATTTGTTGAACAAAAAATTAAAAATTTTGAAATTTGTGTTTCTTTTTATTCTACGATGTTAGATTTTCGTTGTGGTTTAATAGGTTTTGTGTGTTAAGAAGTTTGTATTAACAAATTTTTTTGTAAAGTCAAGTAAACATAATATTCGAAACAAGTTTCAAAGGTAAAACTAAAAATAACTAATCTAATGTTCTTCGCATAAAAATAAACGAAAAGTCGCATAAACATAATACATGCGTTCCATTGGAACAAAATAGCTGCTCAAAGCAGCTTTTGAGTAGATCACCAATGGAACGCCCAAAATTTGAAAAAAATTCAAATGTAACCAAACAATTTTATTATTATCAAATTTTTTTGTTTTGGACTGATATTTAGATCTGACTGGTCCATTTTATTATTAAAAATACCAAAACAAGTTTATAACCGATCGAAATAAAATCGAAAAATAAACTGCTTTTCAACTACACAACTTGTTCGAGGTAGAGTAGATCAAAGCAAATTTGAGTAAGTTTGATTTTCAATGGAACGCGCCTAATATATTTAACCTTATCAATACCAACTAAGTTCAAATCCTTTGGTAGTTGGTATTGATAAGTTCGAATGTGAGTTCGAATATGAGTTCGAATCCTAACCGAAACACGTTTAGAGATAAAAGTTGTTTTTATTAAAAAATCACTGTAAGGTTTATTCATATAAAACCCAAAAACTAATTTCGAATTGAAAAATTTATATATAAAAATATCCCTACTAAACCTTCAAAATTCACAAATAGTGAGGTTAAGAAATTAATTATCTCCTAAAAAATAAAACTCATATTTGGCCTGTAAAAAATACTTTACAACACAAGAAGTCGGAAGATGAAATAAATCTATATAAATAATAACAATAAATTGACCCTAATAAATAATAACAAAACAGCCGAAAAGTATAGTTAGTTATCAATAGTTATCAAAGTTAGTTAGTTAAAATAGTTATCAAATTTTTGTGCTAAATTTTGTACCAATTGTTCTGTCTACATCTCTGGAATTAATATTGTAGTTGCCGACACACTTTCTCGTGTTGAGCAAATATTATTTCCAGAAAATATTCCTTACGACGAAATTGCTGACGCTCAGTTCAATGATCTCAAACTCAAGGAATTAGTGGACAATAGTCCCACGCAATCTTCTAAAACTCTTCTATGCGAAACTTCGACAGGCAATATTCTCCTATTTATTCCAAAGCAATTTCGACAAGCTGTCTTTCACAGTTTTCATAATTTATCTCACCTAGGAGTCCACAGTTCTATCGAACTCGTTTCTGATAAAGTCATTTGACCATCCATTAAAAAGGATGTACGACAAATGGCAGAGAACTACCTGGCTTGCCAAAAGGCAAAATTCTTTCACCATACTCAATCTCCTTTAGGTAATTATTTTCAAACTTTTCAGAGATTTTCCGAGATTCATATGGACATTGTTGGGCCACTTCCTACTGCCGAGGACAAACACTATTGTGTCACAATTATTGACCGCTCTATACACAGAAACCATTCCTATTCCGGCTATCACAGCTGAAACGGGAGCATCAGCATTACTCGCTACCATTTCGAATCCAAACTCTTCGGTGAGTTGTCAAAACTTATCGGTTTCAAACGTAAATGAACTACCAGTTACAATCCGAAATGTAATGGATTTATCGAACGTTGGCACCAAACTTTAAAATCCGCGATTTTTATTATTTAGCGTATGGTTTTTTTTGTGACACATTAAAAATTAAACTTAAAAATAGGTAGACTCTTCTATGAAATCTACCTAAAACAAAACATGGATACACATTAAATGAACTTACAATCGATTTGATTGCCCGTCTTTTAACAAACCAGTCCATATAGAAATTTTTAAGCCCTTCTAACTCAACTTCTCATTCTGATTTTGTGCAACGATGATAAAAATTTTGGTATTTACTGTAAAGGTCAACACATTCGAGTCTCCATCGACAGATTAAAACCTTACTTAAGGGAGCAATCTAAAAATAACTTAACTCAAAACTCATCTAATGTCAGTACTAATCTCAGTCGCGCAGACGAAACTTTGTCTCTACAGCTCACGTCCATTCTACGCCTTCGGACACATTCCATTCTTCTCCTTCTAGCACCGCAGAACCGAAACAACATGACTCTAAAATAACTGTATCAGCTAAATGGGTTAGATTTAATCACATTCCTCACCAACAGGTATTCCATCTTGCATCCACAATTGCGCGAGCAGGCAGAACCACTAGTACAGGGGTAAACTTGCTACCTTCGTGTCGCAGCACAATAATTCTATATAACGTCTCATCTTCGATGAAACAAGAAGGGAGTATTTGTGGCGATAATTCTAACTACATATAGTAACAATAATAAAAATTTCTTCACGTACTGCATTGCGATTTATATGTATTTAATCTTCTCATTATTGTGAATTAGCCTAAATTACATCTGGGTAAGGAGAAAGAAAAATGTGCTGCATGTTGTTACGTCACAGACTTCATGTCAGATTTAGGTTTAATTTTTAAAAAAATCTAGCATTATCACGCCATATTTATTTCATATTAAAAAACTTTTGATTTTAAGTACAAACACAACGTTAATATAAGATTTATACAATATTACGAACTTTCTAAAATATAATTACTCCTCATTGGATATATGTCGTATATCTGCCATCCATTGCTGCTTCCAAAACTCTGTTCATATATGAGACCATGTTCAGCGCCACCAGCAGCAAGTAGCCTCAAGCATCAGCTCCAACATCCTCCAATTACCAAAAACTTGTGGCGCCATTTTGAAATTAAAACTCAATATAAAAAAATTTAAAAATATTTAACGCTATCTTGAAGTATAAAACTCCATAAAAAATTTAATCAAAAACACTAATTCATGTTTTTGCATATGGCAAGGTTCAATGTTTTTTGCATATGATGGAAAATCGAATCAAGGCGCCGATGATGTGAACCCGCCCGACCTTTTCCGATTTGTTTGAAACTTTGGTAATCGTATGTTTTAATTAAATAATAAACCTTTTAAATAAATATTAAAAAATGAAAGAAAACAAAAAGGTACTTTTTGAATAAACTATGTTTGAAGAATTAAAATTAAAAAAAGCATCTAAAATATAAAATTTTTTTGTCAGTGTAATATTTTTATAAAGCCACACAAAGTACTTTCAAACGAAAACAAGTTTACTCAAATCGAAAAACCCGTTCGAGCACAATTTATCTTTAATCTTTAATTATCACTAAATTTCTCAAAAAATTTCGAGCCACCTTGTGTCAAAACTAGTGAAAAAATAAAAAACACATATTAATTTTTTTTGTTATTCTAACGATTACCGACGTTTCAAACAAATCGGAAAAGGTCGGGTTCAAATTTCTTATTTTATCGGTGTCTTGATTCGATTTTTCATCATATGGCGTGAATCGATATCAGAATATCAGGAGTTTTAAATTGCCATATATTTTATAATAGTATTTTAATCGATCAGTGTGTAATGAAATAGTTTATTCTCAAGCAAAAGTTTCAAATAAAATTCATTACACACGAATTGATTACACTACTTTATTCTCTGACAGATAATTATTTATATATAAAATAAAAACATTTTCTTCAATAAAACAAAAAATCTTTATTGTTTTAATTGATAAATCAAATTTCTGATTAAAACAAACCCTGATGATAAAAAAAACCCACCCCATCCATACAATCAACCAAATTCAACTAAACGAAATAAGAGAATTTAACTTAAAATTTGATTTTTGAACAAAACGTATCAAAGCGATTGTGTAATTTGAAAATAATTTTAATAAAATCAAAACAATTTGACCAATTGGCATCATACCAATTGAATA
Organism: Diogma glabrata; assembly: GCA_963693315.1. Lineage (NCBI taxonomy): Eukaryota > Metazoa > Arthropoda > Insecta > Diptera > Cylindrotomidae > Diogma > Diogma glabrata. The sequence goes on from OY856187.1 coordinate 143,135,590, forward strand.
ATGATAATTTTTTTATAGAAAAATTTTCATTAGACAATAGGTTTAGTTCATTAGGCTATAGGTTAGAAAACAATACAATAATACATACTATTATTATGGAAAAAACATACAAATAAAGCTGATATTGGGTTTATGAAAGGGAATAAATTTGTTTATTGAGACCAACAAATAAAAATAAAACGTCAAAAATTAACAAATGTTTTCGTTATTTTAACAGTTTCGTTGTCGTTGTCGTTTTATTTGTAATAATCAACGTACATTGTAAAGGGTTAAGTATGTTTGTTTTGTTTTTGTGTTTTTAATATAAAACCGCAAAGGTAGGAGAGGTCTGTCAGACGTATTTCTAATGAGGTTTACCTTCCCGCGTATCTTAGTTGCGTAGAAATTCTTGACTGCTGCGAGAGGTAAAGAGTGGTATAGTGACATGGCCTGGATCTTGTTGACACCCCTTGATTGCACCACAAGTAATCTTACCTCCATGGTCTTCGATAAGTCTATTCGTTGGAACATATCCGGTTGGAGGGTGCGGAGAGCGCAAACCAGTTAACGATAACAGGGAACAGGATCGCCTGACGTTTGGGGCACTGTGACTGACGTTCTCACACCTACATCAAACTCAACCTCAATTCGCAAAACAGGGTGTCCAATGGTGTCTTTGACTTCCCAGAAAACTGAGCAGGAAAATGCTGACTCTTGGTTTTCTGAGCCATAGCTAGACTGCATCTGTCTTCCCTTTGTTTATTATATGTTCTAGTTAAATTGTTTTTTTTTGGTTTTCGATTTTGTTTTTGTTAGAAATTAGCTCGATTATTCTGCTGCCACCTATCAAAATGGTTTTCTCGTTTCCTCCTTAAGTTTTTTTTGGATTTGGTTTTGAATATATTTGTTTGGCTTCTTATTTATTTACGTTTGACCTTATTTTGTTTTATTTTTTTTTATGTTTTTTACTTTTGGTAAATTTTTTTTCTGGTCCGGCTAGCTCAGTAGGTAAAGCTTGAGAATCTTTATCTCGGGGTTTAGGTTCGAGTCAGCTCCCATTTCGTTTCTTGGTTTTTGTGATGATTATCAGGACAGATGTAGTTCGCCAGACTTTCTCCTTTCGTCCTGTCCTGTAATGGGCAAGATATTCTGTGTAAGTCGATCTTCCCGTTCTCTTTACTTATAGTAATATATGATAGCGTATGCATTTATTTATGTTTGCATTTTCAAAAACTTCTCAACCTACTTGTTTAAAAAAAACACAATTATTTAAAACATTTCAAAGTACATCTGACACTGCCGGGAAAACCATATTAAATTTTTTCACCATTTTGCACTAATTTGCTATAAAAAATGTATTTTGACGATTTTTTTTTGGCTCGTATCATGAGAATTAGTTTTAATTTGTAATGGAGTTAGAATCCTGATCGGGTTGAAAAATGACTAAAACAAAAAGAATTAAATTTTAGTGAAAATGGTAAAACCAGTTTAATTTAATAAAATTTTCTACTACTAATTGAAAAGTAATTTTTGGGAATGATTTGGGAGAATTTAAAAGTAAAACAAAAAGATTTATGCTTTAGTGAAAGTTTTAAAACCAATTTAATTTAAGAAAAGGTGTCAATGCTTATTAAAAAGTGATTGAAAAAAAAAAAATACAAATGTTGATTCTGTTATTGATTATTTTAGGTATTGGGAGGTTAAGCCTGAAATTATTTTTGATGTCATTGTAGGAATGAGATACGAAACAGTTGTTTCTGAAATAATTTCATCAGCGTTAAAAAGGTTTTCTACCGATTCGACGCTGACAATATAGTTCTTATATTGTTCTTTCCATATTGAACAATTAGTTCAATGGGTTTTTTGTCACATTTTTTTCTCTTGCGTTTTCATTAATTTTTTTTTGGTCAATATGCAAATCTATCGTAAGTCAATTTAAATTTAATTGTGTGTAACCAACATAAATATACTAAAAGGAAATTAAACTCTTTGGTTATTAAAATTAGATTAAGAAAATTTTCAAATATATGATACTTGTGTCAGGATATAAATTTGGTATATTTTGTTTTAAGCTATAATTGACAATATTATACTCAGAGCTACACTGAGAAGGTAATTTATAGTTTGGCCTATATAACAACATTTAGGACGTTTTATACCATTTGTTTGCTTAGACGTGTGTGAATCGTTATGAATAAGTCAAACTTTGAATAACTTATCCATCTTGATGGAGAAATGGGGGAGAAATTGTATTTCGTTTGGAATTAATTTTTTTAAAAATTAAGAATGAGTAATTGACGTTGTGGACAAAAACATTTTATTTCCAACGATTAAGGGTTATTTTACTGAGATAAAGATATTTTGTTGTATCAATTAACGATAGCAACATATGAACACAGTTAAAATTTATAACTTCTTGAAGTATAGTTTTAAATTGTGTTGAAAAAACATTTCAAATAATTTCCTGCTAAAATATTAAAGTAAAATCTTAATAAAAATAACAATAATTCATGCGCTCTATATTGACTGAAGAGTTATAAAAGCAACTACCCACATCCGTTTCTCTAACGCTAGACTAGCGTTAGATATAGCGGTTGATCTAGCGTTAGATTAGCGTTAGATTTGTATAGGAAATGTCCAAATTGTCTACCGCTATACCATTTAGAATGGAGTGAATCCTTAATAAAACTAACATTTACGCCGTCTTTGATATAAACTGGAACTACAAAATTATTAAATTGAGACCTCTGGTGGAAAGAAATCGAAATATAGTAAAAATAATAAACATATTATGTATCTAGTATTCATATAGACAAAAATAAAATTTCAGGTTTTTTGTTTATTTTTTTGAAAAAAATACATTGTTTTATATAAAAGTTTTTATATATTAAATTAAATTAAATATATAGGCAGCGAATTATTTCAAATTTCAACTTTACAGCTATGATTTGAAAAAATCGTGATGTAATATGGTTCCCAAAAATACTGTAAATAAACATTTTATTGGAACTTAAAGATCAAAATTAGATTTGAAAAAATGTTTACTTACATCCGCGGTGGTTGTAAATCCTTTATTAATATGGTGGTTTTTTAATCCTCACCGGATGGTTATATTTACATCTTCTATTATTTAAAATATGGAATACGTACATATATTTAAATCTTTTTTTAAATATATGTCTTTGCGATGTAAATTTCAAATTAAACTGTTATTTTCTTTATAAAACAAATGAATTCACAATAATTAAATGAAATTCACGATAGATGACAGTCACAATTTTTTTAAATCGTACAAAAAAAATTCTAATTTAGAGCGGAGACACATTCTTTATTAAAATATTATTTATAAGTATAAAATTATTGAAAAACAAAAAGTAGCGTAGAATTTTGCGTAAAACTAAATATTCGTCATGGAACTGGGATATTTGGTATTAAGTTAGGGATAAAAAAACTAGATATACTAAACTAAAATAAAACAAAATATATGGTAAAAAGTATGGCATTATTAAATCATTTCGATGCTAGTAGTTTTGGTATTTGTTTTTTGTAACCATTTTTTTTATTATTATATCTGCATAATTGTGAATTATTTTATAAACATCTAAAACATTTTTATATTGATATTATATTGCATTATGGATTATTATTCATATTCAACGATCGCCGGAACTATCGGCGCAACTTTTGATTATTTTATTGTATTAATTTATAGTTTATTCACTATGCTTGGCTAGTGGGGGAGAAGCATGAAGAGTTGGATCCATTACAAAATATGAGGAGAGTGAAGCATTTTAATTTTTAAAAGTAGTAATTATATTTGTGGTGTGGGTAATGATTTGTTCCTCCGATATTATATTTTGGTTTTCAGAGTTCCTTGTTCTTTGCTCATTTAAATCCGTCTTCTTGTGAAACTTTTACCTTCAATTCAGAATTTGTAATGCTGGGCTGAGGAAAGGCATAATCGAATTCACAGACTTCGCTGATCGGAAATTTCAAACCTCAAGGCACGTAATCTCTCTAATGTTCCTGAAAGTGATTCCACTCCAAGAATGCACAGTGTTGGTACAGCCACTATCAAGAATGCACAGCGAAGTCGACTGAATTCTTCTTCGATTATGAAAATGGTGTACTAAATATCAATAATTTTGCAACCCCTGCTGTTGAATAAAGTTGAATACGGAGTTCAAAGTCTGTGAATTAAGGAAAGATCAAATTAAGTGAACGTGTGAAGAGGAGGAGAAGTAGGAGGAAGATCATACTAGGAACGAATACGGAAGGCTGCTAAAGGCGATGACGGAAGTAAGGCTGCTCAAAGGCTGCCCGACTAGCATTATGTAAGTTCTCAGATCTGACCCGGATGCCGCATACCGTATCAGTTATCCCTGATAGGGACCAGATCAGACACTCTGAACTGAGTCTAATCAGGAATGTGACGCATCAGACTATCTGGACTGGATCACGCAGCCCTACTAAAACCGGACTAGGAAATTTCAACCAAATGAAAATTATTAAAATGTGATATAGCTCAGATCAGGATAAATAGGGCATACCTTAATTGCAAAACCATATATGATTTCTGATAGGGATGAATGTTGATACCCTATTCGGGCTTGCCCTAGTAAACAGTTCATTCTGATCTGGCATATACTATTAGGAATGAGATAAGTCTCAGCAGTCCGGACCGAAAATCGAGAAAAGAACTAAAATATTCCCTACATAGGGTGATCAAATCCTGGTCAATTTTAATTCCACCAAATCAAAGTTGTTGATTGTTTCTTTACCGAAAACCGAATTCCTCACTGGCATTTTAATCAAAATGTGATGCATACAAATAAGTGTATGGTTAAGCGTTGGTTTATTGAGCGTTGTAGTCCTTTTCTATAAATGTTATAAAGATTTCGCTTTATAAACCCCACCTCATTATTGCTGTGAAATTTTCAGTACTGCAAATAAGCCGTTTTTGGCCTTTTTCAAATGACCAGGCATGAGTCATGACCTAGGTTCTCCAAATAAATAAATGCCGACTGGTTTCTAAATCCACTACTGTTCATGGCAGAACTCATCGTTTCTAAAGAACCAGTACAACTCGGCTGATGTAAAGTATTGTTGAGTATAGTCAGTTCTCCTGCTTCATTTTCTCTACGTTAGCGAACCGAGGGTTTTAAATTACGCACTCTCAATTCTGTCAACTGTTTTTCACTAACCAAACAAAAATTGTTATGTGAAACTTTAATTTAATCTACTTACAATCCATCTAGAAATATCCCAAAATTATATTTTAATTCTAAAATCGTAACAAAGTAAATAAAATTTAAGAGGAACACGCGTATATGTAATTGAATTGAACAATTTTAAAATTAGGAATACCATATGGCTGGTTTTTGTACATTTTTGTTTAATAATAATAAATCGGTTGTCTCTTTGTCTTCTCCCTAACATCATTTTAATTTTGGGTAACTGTTAAATATGAGGGTTTGAAAAATGTTCATATAATTTATTTTACTTCTAAAACGATCTGTTGATTGATCATTAAAATTTTGTTGATTTCATTTTTATGATGGTAACGGTGGTTAGTGAAAAAAAAAAACAATGAACTGCTATTGGTATGGTATGGTAATGTTCCACAGAATATAAGTTATGTTGGGAGTTTGATAATAATCTAAGAATTTGTAATTCAATAAAAGATATTTCATTAATGGTGTATTTAAGGTACAAAGATAGGCGTATAGAATTTGCAATCAAAATTTTTTTTTGATAGCAGTGTTTTCGTAAATATGAAAGATACCATAACAATTTTTATTTATGTTTAATTTTTATGTTGTTTAATGATCGAAATATTATATTATCCAAGAAAATATTATCTGCTATGTCCCAATTCTGCAAAAGAAAGATTGACATATGAATTAACGTGAGATATCACATACCACTGGCAAAAGCCAGATGAGCCGTATTCAGTCAACGGTAGCACTCTCAGTCTTACCTATAGAATATTCCTTGATCATGGGACGCCTTTGCTGGCTCGAAGAAACAGGTCTTTATTTACTTCTATATCTGGGTTCATTCATCATTAAGGAAGACAGCGGTACGTCAAATGATCAAGGGATATGCCACTAGCTGGATTATTGGCAATCCTTTTTTAGTTTTATTCCTACAAATTTTTTAGCAAATTTGCTTTTTACCTTTAAAGGATTTTATTTTTCTTCTATTCTTTCTATTTTTCTTCTATCTAACAATGCATGTTGTTGTGGCACTTGTCAATTATATTATTTGTATACTTTAAGAAGTAAAACACACTTGATTAATTGTAAAGACAAACTGTAATAAGTAGAAAATAAATAAATGTAGTTATTGTATATTGTTCTCAATATGAAGGTTATATCTCGAATTAATATAAAAGTAGTGTGACGTCTAGGTGAACGTTCTGTCAAAATTAAAAAAAGGCTGCGTTAACATAGTGGCTGCGTTCTGTGTAAATTATTCTACTCAACACTTAGACACACTTAGAATTAGACTAAATCACAACGTAGTTTATTGAATTGAACTTTCCCAAGTCCTTTCGTCATTATGTCTGCGACTTGTTCGCCCGTTGGAATGTATTTGAGTTGAAAAATTCCATTGCTAATCGTTTCACGTATGAAGTTGAACTTAACTGCAATGTGTTTCATACGTTCGTGGCTTCTTGGCTCTTGTGCCACCTTGATTGCTGATTGATTGTCTTCGTGAATATAGCACCTTTGATTTCGATTCCCAATTCACCAATCAGCTGTTTGATCCATTCTGATTCGTTGAATGCCTCTGCCAATGCAGCATATTCAGCTTCTGTCGACGGTTGGCTCACTGTATTTTGTTTGTGAGTACCCCAATTGACTGTGTTACCAAATAACTTGAACACATATCCGGAAGTGGATTTTGAGTCATTTTTATCGGCTGCCCAGTCTGAATCAGCGTAACCAAACCAAAAAGTCAGAATTTTCGTCTTGCGATATTCAAGTTTTAAATCACTCATACTTTGTATGTAGTGTAGAATGCACTTCGCAAGCGTGAAATATTCTTGCCTGTAGCAGTTATGGAAGCGACTGAAATAGTTTGTAGCTGCACACAAATCAGGCCTTGTCAATGTTGTGTATGTCAAGCATCCAATTAATTCACTATACGGCACATCTGAATCCATGACACATTTTTCAGCTGGCAAATGTAGCCGCTTTTCGACCGGTGTGGATATTGGTTTGCATTCTGTCATTCCGAATTTCGGAACAACTTTCTTTAAGTAATGCGATTGGCTCAGCTGAATAATTTCCTTTTCGCGATCTTGTGAAATGTGCATACCAAGGAATGTATCAGCTTCACCGATATCCGTCATCTCGAACTGTTTTGCAAGCACGTTTTTGATGACATTCAACTTCTGTAGATCGTCGCAAATAATGAGCAAATCATCGACGTACAGAAGAATAAAACAACGAATGCCATTCTCTAACTTCGTATACAAACAGTAATCTGAAGCGCAGCGTTTGAAACCGTTACGTGAAATGAATTGATGAAATTTTTCATTCCACATTGTGCTTGTTTAAAACTGCAACATGCTTATTTCAAACCATAAATTGCTTTATTGAGTTTGCATACCTTGTTGCCTCTTGCAAAACCCTCTGGCTGAGTCATGAATATTTCCTCTTTCAAGTCACCGTTGAGAAATGCGCCCTTAACATCCATTTGATGCACATACATGTCGAATCGATTCGCAATCGCCAACAAAATTCTCAGTGTTGGTAACTTCGCCACAGGTGCGCAGACGTTTTCGTTGAAGTCGAACCCTTGCAACTGTGCGAAACCTCTTGCCACGAATCTCGCTTTATACTTGTCTATATCACCATTGGCTTTTCGTTTAAGTTTGAAAACCCACTTTCCAGATATTGCTTTACGACCGTTTGACAAGTCGCACAAAGACCAAGTATTATTTTTTATAAGCGATTCGTATTCACTGTCGATGGCTTTCTTCCAGTCTGGCCAGTTATCACGCTGCTTTGCTCCCTTAACCGACTGTGGATTGTTCTCAACGAATTGTTGCACCGATAGTGCAAAATGTGCTTCACAATCCCAATCACCATATCGATCTGATTGCCGCTTTTCTCTCGTGTTACGCCGTAAAATCTGGTCACCGACTTTACCAATGCCATCCAAATTAGTACTGTTGACACTATCTTCGTTGTCACCGGTACGATCCAAATTGGTACCGTGGTTATTGATGTTATCAGTGCCATCCAATTGAGCACTGTGGACATTATCTCTGAAGTCACCATTGTTCTCCAATTGAGCACTGTGTTCCAATATCTCGTTCAGTTCACTCTCATCATCTGCATTGCTGTTCAAATCGAGTTGAATTACCGCCTCTGAATTGTGCATTTCTTTCAATCGATTCAAAACTGATTTCTCATCAAACGTCACGTTGCGAGCTACTACGACTTTGTTTTTGTTCAAATTCCACAAACGATATGTGTTTGTTGATGCATAACCAATAAAAATGCATTTTGATGCTCTCGGTTGAAATTTTGTGCGTATTTCCTTTGCCACATGATTATAGCACGTTGATCCAAAAATACGAACAAATGACAAATCTGGTTTCTTACCGTTCCAAATTTCTGCTGATGTTTTAAATTGCTTTCCTTACCAGTTGGAACACGATTTTTGATGAAATTTGCTGTACGAATTGCATCCGCCCTAAAACGTCGATCATGTTTAGCAGCTACTAACATCGATAGTGCCTTCTCTTGCAAATTTCTGTTCAAACGTTCAGCAAATCCATGCATCTCTGGATTGCGAGGCGCCGTGTTCAACTGTTGAATTCCATTCGATTTGCAATATGCCGCAAATTCGTGTGATTCATATTCACCACCATTGTCTCGTTTCAATTTCAGCCATTTCATTTCACAACCAGCCAGCTTCAGCCATTTCCTTGAATTCCTTGAACCTATCAAGCACCTCACAACGAAGTTTTATAGTGTAAATTGTTGACGCTTTTGAATAATCGTCCGTAAATGTCACAACATAAAGTGACCCACCATGTGCTGGTTGCCTGGTTGCGACATCGGTCCAGCTATATCCGTGTGTATCAACTCCAAAACGCGCTTTGATCGAGCAACATTTCTCTTCTTGAATGAAAAACGTGTATGTTTACCCATTACACACGGTTAACAGAATCTTTCATCTGCATTTACATCGGTTTTGCCAATGCCTTGGACCATTTCGGATTTTACCATTTTTTTCATGTCGAAAACATTCAGATGTCCCAAGCGATAGTGCCACAAATCCTGTGAGACTGATTTTAAATTATCCTCACCTGTAAATCCAGCGAATGCATCACGCTCCAATTGAAAAATGGCTTTGTACAGATTTCCTTCCGCATATGCAACGAATATCGTTTTATCACCAAACAAAACCAAAGCATCATCAACTTCGAATACGATTTTGAATCCCTTTTTGGTTAGGCTTCTTATCGACATGAGATTTCATTTCAAATCGCTCGAGTACAAAAGGTCTTGCATCGTTCTAGTTGATGTATCACCCTCGTATAGCGTTTTGAAGAAAATATTGCCCATCTCTTTCGCACAAACTTTTCCGTCTTTCTTTGCTGTAGATACATTGATTTCATCAATGGCTTTTAAATCGTTGAAATATTTCTTTTGATTCGCCATATGATCGGTTGCGCCCGAATCCATCACAAATTCAATATTTACTGCGTCATCACTTTTGGTTTTCAATGCGTGTGCTTGTGTGGCTGTACTTTCATATTTCATTGCCGTGCTACTGCTATTCAATGCAACAATGCTATTGTTGTTGCCGTTGTCGCCATTTTCGTTGACACTTGTACACTCCGTTGAACGTGTATCAATTTCATCATCACGAATTGCGCATAATAAATAGCTCTCATCTCCATCTTTCGATGCACTATTGGCACTCGATACCTTTTTCGATGTATTTGGCTTCGATTTATTTTTCCCTTTTGAATAGCATTGCGATTTTTTATGGTCTACCTTGCCGCATTTGAAACAAATAATGCCTTGTGCTTTTCCATGCATTGCACATGTCTCCTCAGTTTTTGGTTGTGTTGAATTGAAACTGTACCGCTATTCAACATTGCCGATTCATCTAGTAGACGACCCTTTACATCCTGCAATATCAGCTTTGTTTCATCCATCGATTAGAGCGATTTTACCAATGCATTGTAACTTTTTAGAAGAGTTAATAGTAAACTGGTCACTAAATTCCAATCTTCTACTTTTCCATCAGCTAATTTCAATTCACGAACAGTAGTGTCGAATTGCATCAAATATTTGCTGGTGTTACCACCTTGGAATTTTATTGAATATAAACGTTTTCGCAAGATGAACTGACTAGTCACACTTTTCCATTTAAACATACCGATCAACATATCGTACATGCCTTTGGCTGTTGTTTTGTCCATCACATGAGTTAACTGTTAATCATTGATGGTGTGCGCCAGCAATCTTTTGTATTTTGCTTCTTCCGTCTTCATTTTTGATATCTCTTCAGGCTTTGTTAATCCCTCCAGCAATTTGTCCAGATCTGTTTCAACAAAACGTTTCAATTGCTTTTCATCCAATAAGAGATCCAATCGAAATTTCCATTGACTGAAATTCTTTCCGTCAAATTTCTGAAACCGCATGGTTGATTCTCCTTCATAACTCATTTTTATTTCTATCAAAATTCACTTCACCAAATAATATTTTTAAACGACACACGAATTACGTTATTGGGCCGAATAACCTGTTAATTATATTATTTGTATACTTTAAGAAGTAAAACACACTTGATTAATTGTAAAGACAAACTGTATTAAGTAGAAAAGAAATAAATGTAATTATTGTATATTGTTCTCAATATGAAGGTTATAACTCGAATTAATATAAAAGTAGTGTGACGTCTAGGTGAACGTTCTGTCAAAATTATAAAAAGGCTGCGTTCACATAGCGGCTGCGTTCTGTGTTCTATCAACAGCACTTTGGTGCTCTGGTTCTCATTCTATTCAACAGCACTTTGGTGTTGTTGGGACACATTTTGTAATACCTACTATACAACACATTTGATTAAAAAGACGTTTATAGTGAATTGAATGTTTACTTTTTATCGTATTTTCAAAATATCTATCGAGTTTATAAAATTCCAAAAACTGATTTATTTTACAATTTAGTTGTGCGTAAAACGTTAAATATACACTCAGACTAAAAGGAAGATTACGCCCTTAGTTCAATAAAAGTCCTCGCTTCGCGTCGGAAACCCCTCGCTCGATATGTAAAAAACTATTAAAATTTCATAAACAAAAGAAACTTATCGTCATTTATGGAGTTCGAAGCCACATACCAGTTAACCCTAACATATAAAAAAAAAACTATTAATTAACTTAGTTAATTATTATTTAGGATCAATTTCCGTCTTTTCTATAGACATTTACTTATTACTCTTAGATAAGTCGTCCCCTTTCTAAACTTATAATAAATATGGTTTTCATCAAAACAAACAAAAAACACATTAAACGTTTAAAATAGATTTAACGTAAATAAGATTTTTTGTTTTTTTTTAAGATCAAATTTTCCCTTTTTGATTTTCTTTGACATTTTTTAAATTCTTAATTCTTTCTTTAAAATAAAATCTAGTTGGTTTATTTTTATAGGCTTAAATGAAAATAAATGATTAGGGTGTGAGAAATTAATATGTGAAGGTCGGTCGGCTTCATATTTCCATATATTAATTTTTGTAATTTTTTCTAAGAGCGATTTAAGATTTTTAAACCCAAACAAACAATTCTATTTATATTTGATTTTCCCTTGATATTCGTTTATTATTTGCAGCATGACGGGACCAAATGTATTTTGTGTGATATGAAACAGATGTTTTTGTTTGTCTGTAAAGTTATTATTCAAGAAGGAGCGTTGCCACGTAGAAGATAATTTGGTTATTTCGAAATATTCTCCAGATACTCAATTACTTTGTTCCTACTTTACTCGTGATGTGGACTGACTCTCGGCTAGGGCTACCATGTTTCCGAATTACTAAAGGAGAATACATCACCCCTTCCCTAGTTACACTAAAATAAAAAAAATATTAGTAAAATACTTGTGGTGACTAGCCACATTAACAAAACACCAATTCAAAACGAATGCTGGTAGCCGGTTTCGTTCAAAATTTCGCAATCGTCGCCATTTCTCTAGAATCTAGATAAAAGTCTAGAGCTTCAAAATTGAATTCAGACACATGCTTTGATCACTCGATCATTCAAAGATAAAGCACTTCACTGCGTAGATTTTCGCCAATACAATGTCCGTAGGTGATCAGCAAGCCGTTGGTGATCATCAAGTCAACCGCCTTCAGCCCTTGAGAGTAGCTCGAGGCTTAAGTTTTTGATTGATACCTAAGCTGACGTTTCGGTCTTCCTAAGGTCAACTTTTAAGACTAAACCAACTAATGCTACGTCATTCAACCTATTTGCGTAAACGGCCCTCCTATTTTGGCTTATGCACAACTTCTGCAACTTAACATAGACCTTTGCAGAAACTTTTCCTTTGAATTTAAAGTTGCCGACGATTCAATTCCTATTATTGGATCAGAATTCCTCAAAAGCACTGAACTTCTTATTGATATACAGAGACAGAGGCTCATAGACGGCCGTCAACCTCTCTGTTTTCAATAGGTAGTTTAACCAATTGTAACGAACCCTCGTTCTTCGTTCAAGTGTTGTTAGGCACAATGTGACTCACCAATTAGAGCTAGTTGGTGCACCGGTATCTTGCAAAACTCGAAGCTTAGCTTCTGACAAACTTACGATAGCCAAAGCCGAGTTTGAGAAGATGGTGCAATTGGATATTTGTAGGCCCAGCAAGAGCTCTTTGTTGAGTTTATTACACCTGGTCAAGAAAAAGAAAGGAGATTGTCGTCCATATAACGACTACCGAGCTCTTAACAGAATTACTGTTCCCGACCGATACTCCTTTCCCTTCCCCCAAGATTTTTCGCATCAGTTGGAGGGATGTACAATTTTTTTCGTCCCACTAATGTAAAAAAAACTTAAACGGTTCTTAGCCATGATTAACTTTTATCGACGTTTTCTTCTTGCCGCTGTAGCAGCTCAAAACTTGCTTAACAATTTCTTAAAAGGATATTAGTAAAATAGAGTTCCAGCTGCGTGGACACTTGAATCCATACACAATTGCAAGGATAAATTGTATAATGCCACGCTTCTAGCTCTTCTGTCTTCCTTCTTAAGCTCCACTAGCAATCATGGTCGATGCATCTGACACAGCGATAGGGGCCGTAGTGCAGGAGTTTGTTGAAGAAACATAGCAACCGCTTAGTTTCTTCTCGGTACGTCTTAACGATACTCAAATTAAATATAGCGCGTATGCTTGAGAACTTTTCGCGGCTTACTCAGGCATCAATCATTTCAGGTGTCTGACTTTATTCACTGACCACAAACCTCTAATTTTTGATTTTAAACAAAATTTAGAAAAAGCATCTCCCCGATAATTCCGCCACTTGGATTTCATTGGGCAATTTACCACTGATATCCAGCATATTTCCGTTGCCGACAATGTCGTCGCTAACGCGCTCCTTCATATAAATCAAATTCACATACCAGAGAAAATTGAGTATATGTATGCTGAAATGGCGAATAGCCAACGATATCGCGTAACTTTAATCGACTTTTATACACGGTAACAGACTCAAAAGAACCACATACAACCCAAACTGCAACGGTTTGGTAAAACAATGGCATCGCATAATTAAGTCCGCAGTTAAGTCACGCAGTATAATCGGAGAAAAATTCTACCTTCAATCCTTCTAGGCTTGCGAACCTCCTTCAGTGAAGAACTACTTCAGCGGAACTTACAAATGGAAGCTCGAAAAGGACCCTAGGACAATTTCTCGATTTTTTTTTTCAAAATCCTATGTTCCTCAAACTGATTTCGTAAAGGAGTTGATGAAGCATTTTTATAAGATACTATACAACCGAAACCTGCATCGGCACTTGTAACATCTTCGCCCTTCGTAAGCAAGCATTTGCAAACTTGTTCACATGTATTTCTACGGTACCGACGTTGTAAGGAGAGCTTTACAAACTCTTACCACCGGCACTTTCAAAGTTTTAGGTCCCAACAATAAAAACTTCAATTTAGAAATTAATAGCAAAGCAACCAATATTTCAATTGATAGATTTAAACCATGCTACCATGAAAATTTAGGCGATGAACAACACAGTACTCTCAAAAAATCAACTTACTTGAATCCACCTGATTCAACTGCCATAATGAATCGTAACAACGGTTCTTCTGAAGTTTTGAGTAGCAGCGGACATAATAAATGTTCAAATAATTTAATTCCATCTGATATTGCTGATTCTCTACTGAATCCTAATTTGCCCGAGTGCAATCTAAAACATTCAGATGCAATTGGTACGAATCAATCCGATTCAGTAAAACAACATCAGCCAAGTAAGAAAGTAGCTTTCACCGATCAACCATCCGTAATTTTGATTCTAAACCATAGAGTTTCTAAATCTGGAAATCGGGTAGGAGCTACCAATATTAAACAACGGCCCCATCTCAGGCCAGTATTGGCGAGCCAAGCCTTTGCTATAAAGTAGCTTAAGTTTTAGTCTGGGCCAGTTGTAAATGCTCAGTTTATTGTATTACGCGTTATTAACCATTCTAATGCATTGTAAACATGTGCAGGCCATATTATGTTTATCTTTATTTTCATACATGTTATACTCTTTTCACAACCTCTTTCCACAGACTTAAAGGAGGTCTGGAAAAAAATTGTTTTGATAGTCTTGGCCCAAGTCTTATTTGCAAGACTTGACCCAAAACTGGTTTGCCAGACTTGGCCCCAGGACATCAGTCTAAGTTTGCTCCGAGCTTGGGCCGTTTGAAAATGTTAAGCCTGGCCCAACCCCCAAAGGTCGTGGCGCGGACTTGGCCCAGGTTTTGCCCATTAGCTTTTTCTTACCCGGGAAGAATTATCAAAACATCGCAAAATTTTTTAAATTGCATGAACAGGTGTTTTGAAAAATTATCCTAACGAATTTTTTCTTTTGGTTTCGTGACGTGAAATTATCCTGGTAATGAAGGGTTCATAAATATATAGGGCTCACATTTTTAAACTTCTAGCTCAACTAAATTTTCGCTCCTTCACAATCACCATTAAGATCTAGCGAATTCACTAGTGGGGGAGTGTTATGTGGTGACTAGTCACATAAATATAAAATTAAGTGAAATGGAAAATTATGCAATACAATATAGCTAGGGCTTGTAAAAGCGGTTTCAGCAAAACCAGCCAAAAATGTGCATTCGAAAAAAATATTTTTGTCCCAATTAAAACCGGTTTTATTACGTAAAAGCCATGTTCACACAACTAATGTTCAGACAACTAATGTTCACACAACTAATTGATATGTTCTTAAATTCAATAATTAAAACATTTAATTTCTTTACTTAATTATTTATTAACATATATATTTTTCATAAGCACGCAAGATGGATACAAAACTAAGTGACATATATTTTATTTATTTCTTAGGTGGTAGGACTGATGTTACTTATATTTTTATTTTTTACAGTGGCATACTAAAATGTTATTACAAATACATTACATCCCCTTACTTAAATAAGTGATACACTTTAAATTGGTACCACTAAATGTAAAACATTGAGAAATCATTAACAAAACGCATATATATATTCACATGAATCTGGTTGGTTTCTTTAACTGATCGTAAAGTACGAACATTCTCATCTACTAAATTCTCCCTAATATTGACATCATTATGATCGTCATCAAAACCTTTAAAATCCTCCCCATGTGAACATTCCTCATATTCATCACTCGATGAACTCTCAATATCTTCTACATTTTGGGTTTCGATAGCGTCTTTATTTTTAATTTTTCTAATAATAATATAAGTTGGTGAAAATGTAACATTTTTTTTTTGCTACTACACTTATTAGCATTAACTCCTATATTTTCCTTTGGATTGCCTGCATTATTGTGAACTTTATTTGTATTATTGCTAACTTCTGTAATTTTGCTACCATTGTCCCTAATCTGATTTAAATGTCGTTTAATAATTCTGTCATTTTCTAATTTACACATATAAGATCTTTGACCTAATACTTTTTCAATAACCGCATCAACCCATTTACTTTTATTAGGGTCAGTATAGTTTTTGACCACTACCTTCTCCCCCACTAAGTAGTTTTTATTTCTCTTCCCTTTGAAATTTTTTATTTGTTTTTCTTGGGCAATTTTTACTAAATCTTTTTGACTCGGAGGTTTTAGTAAATTTAGAGCAGTTTTAACTTCTCTCCCCAAAAACAATTTAGCTGGTGTTTCATTCGTTGTACAATGCTTGGTCGACCGATAATCTAATAAAAATCTGTTTAACGTCAGATCTATGTTAAACGAGCTTTCTTTACGAGATTTTTCGTCAATAACTGCCATTAAAGTCTTTTTCATTGTTTTTACCATATTTTCAGCCTCACCATTAGTGGCTGGATGGCCCGGTGCTGTAAATATTTGCTCTATACCATTTGCCTTACAATATTCTTTCATATCCAACGAAGCGAATTGACTACCATTATCACTCACTATCTGGTCTGGTAACCCAAACCTTGCAAAAATACTCCTAAATTTTTGTTTGTAGTTTCGGAAGTAATAGTAGCCAATTTAAAAATTTCTATCCATTTGGGGGTAGCATCCACAACAATAAAAAATAAAATTTATGAAATGGTCCCGCAAAATCTACGTGTAAGCGGCTCCACTTTCTTTCTGGAATTTTCCACGGTATCAACTCTGCCTTAGGTGGATTTGGTGACACGCTTATGCACGATCTACAATTTACCATTTTTGCGATGTCATTATCCACATTCGGCCACCATACATATGAGCGAGCTATAGATTTTGTTTTCACAATTCCAAAATGTGAAACATGTAATTCCTTTAAAACAGCTTGTCGTAAATTTTGTGGTATGACTACTCTATGTCCTCTTAATAAAATTTCTTGTTCCACCGATAACTCTTCTTGAACGTTTAAATATATTTTAAATTGTGGATCAATTAAACTTTGAAAATTATTAAATTCAACCGCATCTAATACTTTCGACAATGTTGGATCTTTTCGGGTCTCTACACGGACTGACTTATAGTCTAAAAATTGGTTACTATCTTCTTGCATTAAATTAAGATAGCTGGCCACACCTTCCATTTCATCACTTTTGCTACCAACATTCAAGGGCAATCGTGATAAAAGATCGGCATTGTTACTATCATTTTTAATAAATTCGATTTTGTAATTAAAACCTGTCAAGAAGAGAGCCCAAGAAGAGAGCCCACCTTTGCAAACGGCTGGCTGACATTTGGGGTAAACCCTTATGTTCGCCAAAAAGAGCGAGCAATGGTTTGTGATCGGTCCTTAAAATAAAAGTATTTCCAATTACGTATTGAAATAGCTTTTTTACCGCCCAATATATCGCCAAGGCCTCCTTGTGTGTGACAGTGTAATTATTTTCCGCTCCTGTCAAAGTGCGCGAGATAAAAGCAATTGGCTTTTCTTCGCCATTCGGAAACTTGTGCGAAAGCACTGCTCCTAATCCTTTGCTAGAAGCGTCACAAGTTAAAATTATTGGTAAGGTGTGATCAAAATGCACTAAAATTACATCAGATGTTATCTCTTTCTTAATATGATCTACCGTATTTTTACAGTCTTTATCAAATTTAAACTTTACTGATTTTTTTAATAAATTATATAAGGGCTGCATAATCGAAGACAAATTCTTAATAAATTTACCGTAGTAATTGACCAAACCACAAAAAGCCCTGACTTCGGAAATATTATTTGGATAATCTGCTTTTAGTACTGCTTCGATTCTTTCATCAGTTTTACAAAGTCCTTTTTCATTAACTTTATACCCTAGGTAACAAATGCTATCTTTAAAAAATTCGCATTTTTCTTTATTTAATTTTAAGCCCGCATTGCTTAATCGTTCAAATACCATCTTAAGATTTGTCAGATGATCTTGTTCATTTTCTCCTGAAATGACTAGATCGTCAATGAAACAAACAACACCTGGAATATCTTGCAACAACTTTTCCATAGTTGATTGGAAGATACCACTTGCTGGTTTGATTCCATATGGTAGTCGATTGACACGAAACACTCCTTTACGCGTACTCCATGCAACCAAGTTCTTACTTTCATCGTCCAACTCTAACTGGTTATAGGCACGTGCTAAATCTAATTTAGTAAATTTTTTTCCTCCTCTAAGTCTATTAAAAATTTCGTCAATTCTGGGTAGCGGGTATTTAACATCCTTAATATGCTTATTAATAGTAACTTTATAGTCACCACATATTCTTAATTTTCCATCCGATTTTACTATGGGTACCAGTGGTGTGCCCGATTCTGACGTTTCCACTGGTGTAAGCATACCTTCTTCTACCGCCTCTTTTATTTGTCTATCAATTTCTGATGCAAAAGCATATGGTACAGTTCTGGGTTTACAAAATATAGGCTTTGCATTCTCATTTAATTCTAAATGTATCTTGTTTAAACTAAACTTTCCTAATTTTTTTTTAAATAAGTTATCAAAATCTTTTAAAAGTGAATTTAAATTTAACTGTTCATTTGATTTATGCTCATTTAATTTATAAATATTTGTCAATCCTATATCAAATGCTTTTAAAAAGTCACGACCTAAAATTGGTGGACTATCAGTTTTAGTTTCAACTACTATAAATTTTATCATTTTACTTTGATTTTGAAATTTGACATTTGTTTCAATAAAACCCAACACTTTCAAAGTATCACCAGAATAACTTCGTAATATAATATTCGAATCATGTAATTTTAACTTTGAAAATGAATTCTCATATACCTTATTTTAAATCGCCGAAATACCTGCCCCGGTGTCAATTTGCATTGACATGCAAACATTATTAACTAATAGATTTACATTAATTGGACTGCAATTGTCATTTTGCAAATGATATAATGTATGCACCTCATGTGAATGTATACTTATTTCATCCCTGTCATTGGTACAAACGTCATCTATGAAATTATTTTGAACATTTCGACATGCTCGTGAACTATGACCTTTTTGATTGCATTTATAACAGTTTAATGAAATAAATATACATTCGTCTGACTTATGATTAGATTTATTACACGTGAAACATTTAATATTTTTGAAACCACCCGGTGTAGGACTCCTTGCTTTCATTTTATTTTTGATTGATGTATTTCTTCCCCTGTTAGAACTGCTTGGCCATTTGTTAGCTTCGTTATTCTTGCTTTGATGAAGACGATTCCGTGAATTATTATTTATAAAATTAAAGTTACCTTTGCTACTGGATTCCTTTATTTCTAATCGCAGTGTGATTTCCAAAGCCTTAGATAACTTTATCGTTTCATCCTCCTCCGATAGTCTTTCAAACATCCTCATATTATTTATACCCATTATAAATTGGTTTGTAAGACTATGTTCGAGATGTTCTCCAAATTTGCAGTTTACTGCTAAACCTTTAAGCCTTGCACAGAATTCATTTACAGATTCATTTTCACTTTTCTTAGCGGCATAAAAGATACTTCTTTCTCGCCATACAATCACAGCTGGTGTAAAATGCGCATCTAAAATTTTGCAAATTTCTGCATAACTGTATTCTTTTATCGTTTTAGGAGAACATAGATCGCGTAGCAATTTTAAAACATTAGTTTCTACAAAATTTACCAGCGTATCTCTTTTTAATTCATCCTCTTTTATCTTGTTTGCCCAAAAATTGTTTGCCCAAAAATTCTAATTTTTCTTGGAATATTTTCCACTCTTCTTTATTAGGATCAAAATTTAGCTGCATATTGATGAATAAAGCGTCGTTCGCCATCTTTTTAATTCTTTCACTTTAACAAGAATGTAGTGAATGATGAAATTCTTGATATCTTTTTATATCCTTAATTTGCTTACAATCAACACCCTTTTTTTTGTATTTATCACTTTTTTTTTGCTCGTCGCCAATTTGATATGTTCTTAAATTCAATAATTAAAACATTTAATTTCTTTACTTAATTATTTATTAACATATATATTTTTCATAAGCACGCAAGATGGATACAAAACTAAGTGACATATATTTTATTTATTTTTTAGGTGGTAGGACTGATGTTACTTATATTTTTATTTTTTACAGTGGCATACTAAAATGTTATTACAAATACATTACACTAATCAACAGATTTGCGTCCCTGAACATCCTTAGAACGCACGTTGTTGTGGGACCTTGGTCTTAAAAGGTTTTTATGTGTTGTTGTGACACATATTGTAATGCCTACTACACATCACATTTTATTAAAAAAAAAAAAAAACTTTTTTATTTTCTCCAAGTAACTTATTTTGTGGTATTATATTTGGGTATCACACCACAAGGATATTGGTAATGATTTATTAATTAAAAAAAGTGTTGGTGCTAAGTATATACATACACAGAACAGAAAAACAAAAATACTTGGAAAATGAAATGAAAATTTTTGAAATTTTTAACCATGACAGCCACCAAATTTCATACAAAAAACAGGTTGCTTTGATTTAGAAACATTGTATTTTAATGTTTGAAAGTGTTGATATTTAGTTTGTTTTAATTTTTAAGAAAAACAAATTTTTCAGCATTTGTTACGGAAGAATTCGAAAAAATTAAATTTATAGCTTTAACAGCTTTGTTGGCGTTTAAATCGTAAAATGACACTGGATGCGTTCGTCATACGTCTGTTACGCTGTAACGCATAATTTAAATTACTGTTTTCATTTTCAAAATTACACATTTTCATGCATTCTCCTTATTATTTAAGCTGTCAACGCAAACATATTGTAATCTATTCGATTTTCCATTTTCAATTATATATTTATGACAGAATAAATTCCTAGTCCCAGTTTTTGTGAAATTTGATCCAAAAAATGGTTATTATGGTCATTTTTTGGTTGAGCTGGACAAGTTCTGAATCGTTTTTTATCGTGTTTTGCACCGATATGACACCAATCCTTTCGGATTGAATCTAAAATTTACGATTGAGATTTTTTGCGGGAGAAATCTGTTAAGTTTTGAATCGTACATTGTTGTTCGTGGTTGTTGTGTGTAGTTATGACTGCTCGGCTTAAAAGTTTAGTTTCTCAATAATGAGTAATGCATAAATATTTTATAAATATACATATATTCAACAACAACAATACATATAAAGCTTTTAAAACTTAGGTTCTTTCTTAGCTACGCTTTGTCGCAGTATCCTGCCAAGGCAAGTCCTCGCCAGCAGCCAAATTCTGTAACTGTGAAGCGGTGAAGTGATAAAAATTTCTTCGTTTCTTTTCATTAAAAAACTTATCATTTCACCGCTTCACAATTACAGAATTTGGCTGCAGTTCCATCATTTAGATTTCATCAGTCAATTCACGTCTAATCTCTAGAACACATCTCTGCAGCCAAATTCTGTAACTGTGAAGCGGTGAAGTGTTAAAAATTTCCTGGTTTCTTTTCATTGAAAAACTTATCACTTCACCGCTTCACAGTTACAGAATTTGGCGGCTGGAATCGATAATGTAGTTGCCAATAGCCTTTCTCGTGTTGAGCAAATATCACATCCAGAGAATATTCCTTACAACGAAATTGTTGATACTCAGTTCAATTTGATTTGGAACTGAAGGAATTAGGGACACTTCAATTATGATAATTTCCCTTATCGTTTGGCAATAGTGCTAGGACTATTTTGTGTGATATCTGTTCTGGTAATTCACGACTTTTTTTTAATTAATTAGTTAGACATGTTTAGCACACTAAATATGAAATATTCATTATTCAGACTCTTTGAATATCCGAAGATACCATGTCAACTATAAAGAAAGGAGATGAGGAAAATGAAAGGGATGAGGAAATAGGAATAACTTTACTAATTGTTTTAAATGACGATGGACATTTTCTTTAAATGCCTGAGGGGTAAATTCATCGGGAAATACAGAGAAGGGCATTGAGTTCCACAATTCCACTCTATTAAAATAGCCGTTCTGGAAGGACACAGTTCTTCAACGATGTATTTGGACAGCAAATGGATGGGATAACTCGAACGCTCTAGTTTATCGATTATACTGCGCACACGGTGGAAGGATATTTTGAATTTCCTTATTCCGGGAAATATTCCGGTTTTATAAGATAAATAGGATTTTTTTGTTAAAATTGAAGCAAGTTGCCTAGCAAAGTTTTTAAGAATGAGTGGGGAATACCGTCGGGGCCAGCAGATTTGTTGATATTGATAAAAAGAAGCATTTTCCGTACAATATTGCAACGAAAAATAATTGGTTTCATTTTCGTTACAACTGGGGAAATGAGTGTAGGAGAACGGGGAGGTTCAACTATGAGTTTTCTGCGAAAATACGACCCAAAAGATCCGCCTTCTCTTTCGAATCAAATAAATTAAATAAATAACTTTCATATATCGCTAGCACGAACTTGCCATTTTTTGAATTGAAGTCGGTATGAAATATGAAGGAAAAATTCAAAAAATCTAACCCAAGCATGCAAAGTTGAAAGTCCATATTCTAAAGTTGATTCTTTGATTGGAAGTTTTGAAGCAGCTGTAATGTCGTTCATTTGTTTTATAACATTTTTGCGCAGATGAAGTGTTCGTTATTGCGTTGATAACTTTGCCGTCAATCATTATGAATGATAATATATGTTGTACCACAATTCGCTTTCCATTTATTTGATTTGATGCTTCGACCTACGAAGATTTCGTATTTGCTCTTCTATATAGTCTTTCTCTTCCACTAAAACATCTGTAGTTTCTTTAATAAATTGAAATCGAATCAGACGACAATGTATAATTTGTAACCATATAAGTGCTGCAAATTATATAATTGGTATATATTATGATGAAGTGCTTTTGCTCCGCTTTGAATTCTTATGTATTGATTTTTAGTTAATTTAGCAACAACCACTAAAGCTAGTGTCTGGTCTGCAGTATAAGAAGTTGCATGTCCTATAGACGAAAGTGATCTTTTCCAAGATATAGAACTTTTTTGGCTCTCATTGGTGACGTCTGGGTGGTTTCTTTTAGAATGATGGCAGCTTCCTTGTTTTTCTGTTTCAAATTTAATCGGGTTGCATAAGCCAGTTCCCCTGTATCGGCGCTTTTACGCAAATTGGCTGTTCGTTTACGTTTTTGAGATTCTGATAATTCATCGAAATTCTTAGATGGTCCTCGTGTCACCCTTTCGGAATTAGATGTGGAAGGTAATTGGTCAATTAATTTTTGTGGCAAAAAAAAATTGTTATGAAAAAAATCGGCATGACGTTTAATTACAAGGTTATATATTCAATAGTTTTTCTGCCAAATTCGATGGAAATAAGTATTTAATTGGTCTGATTGATATTTAATTTCATCAAATGCACCTTTTGGTAGACTTTCAATATTGATTTTATATAAACGATTAATTTTATTAAATATGACATCACTTTTCTTGTATCCTGGAGCACTTGTTCTCCATAGATCCAACAAATGAATTTTATTGATGCCAGTGTCAAAAACAGATTCTCTCTCTCTCTGGCGTTTACATCCCATGGAGGGATTTTGCCGTCTGTGCAATCAGCTTCCAATCGTCTCGTTCCATGACCAGTTGACCCCAGTTTCGACATCCTATATCACGAAGGTCTTGGATGATGTCATCACGCCAGCGTTGTCTAGGTCTTCCTCTTCGACGAACACCAGCTGGTTGTTGTTGGGACGCTTTTTTAATCATTCTATCTAATGGAATGGTGCCCTTTCTACATGACCAAACCATCTAATCCGGTTAGATTTAATGAATCCGATTACATCGCAGCCTCCAAGAAGCTGTCTGATTTCATGATTCATTCGGATTCTATACTGATTTTCAGCAACTTTACATGGACCATAAATTGTTCGTATGACTTTCCTCTCGAATGTTGATAAAATTCTACAATCGGAGGAAGTCAGTGTCCAGCTTTCGCTTCCAAAGGTAAGCACAGGTCGAATTAATGCTTTGCAAAGTGTGAGTTTGCACGACTGCGAAAGATGTTTAGATCGCAAAAGTTTTGAGTATACGTAGAAAAGTCTGTATGCGGCTGAGACACGAGCTTTAATATCTGCCTGCATGTCATTTGACGATGTTATTACAGACCCGAGGTATTTGAAGTTTTCTACACGTTCCACTTCATAGTCGCCAGTATTCAGATTGCCGGGAGGTATATTCCTGGATGTTGTTAAAAGTTTAGTCTTGCCGGTGTTAATGCATAATCCAAGTCGTTTAGCATTTCTTTCAAGCTGAGAGAGACTATCCTTGATATCGCTTGTTCTACGTCCGAGAAGCACAATATCATCTGCATAGCCAAGAATTTGACTAGATTTGTTAAATATACAGTTTTGTGTCTCAATGCGGCTTTTTCTTATCGCGTACTCAAGCGCCAAATTAAATAGTACGGGTGCGAGTGCATCACCTTGTCAAACACCTGATGTTATATCAAAAGAGTCAGAAACTGACCCTTCGATTACTATTCTACAGTTTGATCCCGATGTTGTGAGTTTGCACAGAGAAACAAGTTTCTGTGGAATACCAAGGCATATGAGTGCAGACCAGAGGTTGTCGCGGATGATGCTATCATATGCTTGCTTGAAATCAACGTAGAGCTGGTGAATGCTGATGTTGTACTCCCAAC
Source organism: Diogma glabrata (assembly GCA_963693315.1). Taxonomy (NCBI): domain Eukaryota; kingdom Metazoa; phylum Arthropoda; class Insecta; order Diptera; family Cylindrotomidae; genus Diogma; species Diogma glabrata. Next base: position 143,160,340 of record OY856187.1, read on the forward strand.
ATTTTTCCAGAATCATCCTTAAGGTAAAACATTGATCTGTGGTTGAACGGTTGGGACGAAAACCACACTAATAGTCGCCGATGATAGATTCGGCAAACGGGATGAGCCGAGCGAGTACGACATTAGCTAGTATTTTATATGCAGTGTTCAACAGTGCGATTCTACGATAATTTGCACACTTTAGGCAGTCACCTTTTTTATGTAGCGGAACAATGAGAGCTGTTTTCCATTCAGCAGGTAGTTCTTCTTGGTCCCAGATTGCAAGAATCAGATCATATATACGTGAGACCAGAGCTGCTCCTCCATTCTTAAGTAGTTCTGCAGGAATTCCATCGATACCTGGTGATTTGCCATTTTTTAATTTTTTGATGGCAGCTTCTACTTCTTCTATTGTTGGGTAAGGTCAAAAACAGATGCTGAAATAATATAAAATTATTCAAAACAAACCTAAATACAAAAATAAAATTAATGAGATCACTAAATCTATTACCACATATTTTATATTTCGCGAGCCACCTGTCCATGACGAGCCCGAAAATATTTGTTCTGCGATTTTTCTCAAATCGGCCGCTTTTGCGTTCGGCAAGCTCCGAAAAATACCGATTGCCCGCGATCTTGTAAATTTGCTACCACATTTTTTTTTAACTGTGGGGGTTGGAGATTTGTTTTAGAACAAGAGGGTAAGCTTGTCAAACCCTTGAGGGTATGTTTGGGTTGTCGGACTAGACAATAGCAGATAACATTTTGTCGGACAAGGTTACCCTCGTGTTCTTACCCTCCAGAGGTGGGGGGTTAACAGGAAAAAAACATTCTTTTTTGGCAATATCTAAAAAACTAAGCAGTCGAAAAATCAATGAAATTTTTTTGAAATATTTTGATCTTTTTCGATTTTTCTAAACCAAACTCGATTCCTTACAAAAACTTTTGTTTTACTATCTCCTTATCTATGTTCATAAAATATACATGAAAACAAATCTTAGACTGCGATAATGTAAAAACTAAAAGTTGGAATGCGATAATGTAAAAAAATCCTTGTAAATAGAAGTTAAGTGATTTTTCAATAAGGTTTTAGTGTTACATATTTAATAGAAATATTGTGTTAAGAATATTGCTCGCTGTATTGTTTTCCTGTTATTGGGAAACAGTAAAGGGGTTGAAGACTTAATAAAGCCTGGTATGTTTGCTTACTAATCAGTGATCGAATCCAGAAGGTGATTTGGAAATAACGTTAATCGAATTGAGAGTTAGACCAATTCGAGGTAGAAAAACGTGACACAGCATTAGCCTAATTCTGGTTTTTCTGCACTGGTTAAAAATCGCATTTCTGAAATGAAAGAATAAAGCTTTTATCACTTTACTGCTGAACAGTTGTAAAACTTAACTGCAGGTCTCTCATCTAAAACTAAATATTGAATATCTCAAAACCCGCCACGCAAATCATGTCTTCCACTTCTGTCCTATCAATATGAGGATATGTACATTAAGAATCTGTTCTCAAGATTGAACATAACGATCAACAATAACAATGCTCATGAATTGACTGATAAAAAAACAGAATATATCAATATTATCCGGTAGTACATCTTCATAGCAGGCCCCTTTCTTCGAAGTTAATCTAATTTTTATTCTTTACGAGATTACAAACTTTCATTTACCTTAATGACTTGTTCTTTGCATTGGAATGCAACTTGGAATGCATTGGAATGCATTGGAATGCAACCTCAAATACAGGCGCATGTCCTACATAGCGACATTGGAAATACAGCAGTAGGTAAAAAAGAGTTGTCATTATAGTTGTCAATAACGTAGGTTTTGGAAAATAAGTTTTTCATTCTGTTCTCTTTTCTTCGTCGATGCAAATGCATAAGTTCAATGGATTAGAGGTTTATTGGATCAGTTTGAAATAAATAAGCACCAAACGACAAAACTCCTATCTAATTAGTTTTTATATCAACGTGTATGTAATACTAGGGGGTATCCCGCGGGCTCCGCAAAACTGCATTATCGTAAAACGAATGTATGTATGAATATGAATAAAATAAAAGTGTGTAAAAAAACAATAATTTTAATGTTATTTAAAAAAAAAATAAAAAAAATTCGCAATATTCAGGTTTCGAACTTTCAATCTATAGATCATCAGTCGAGCGCGCTACCAATATACCAATTCGACCTATATTTGGTTTATAGACTAAAGGATAGATAAGATTGCCGTTACGCTCGTATAGAAGGATAGACTTACGGCTATTATATTATGGATGTACATTTCTTACAAAACTTGAGTTCAATGAACTTAATACTTAAGTGTCAAAATATGAATATTACTGTTTTCACAAAAACTGAAGGACATAAATGGACATCCATTTTCAAATTAAAAAAAAACAAAATTACTTAAAAATTGTGACTGTGATATTGAGGATGTGGTAGTCGAAAAAATGTTGCAAAACTAGAAATTACACTAGTTTGCAAGAAAAATTTCACTAAATAAAACCCAACTTTTCTTATAGATTTTGACCGGCTGAACACGATCATACTAATTTTTTAGGTTAGCTCGTGTTTTTTGAGATATTCTCGAAAAACCATTTTTTTCGGTGAACAAAAAGGTTATTCCGGTTTTTGGATCGCATATTTTATAAAACAAACAAATTTAATATATTAATGAAACAAGTGCATAGTACTTGTTTGTTAAAATCCATCAAGGATTCAATCGAAAGTAACAATCGAAAAAAGTTTAAAAAAAATCAAAAATTTATGCTTTTTTTAAATTAACGTATACAACGTATACAACATATTCAACGCCATAAACGGTTATAAATTTTTTTAATTTCTTGGAGCCTACAGTTAATTCAATATCATTTCTTTTAAGTTAAAAAACACGAATTTTGGTGCAGGTTGCACCAAGTTATTCAGGTTTTCCCAAAAAAGTCAAAACTCAAAATATGGAAAAAAAATGTTTACTAAAAATAATTTAAATTCTGCAACATAATTGATTTATATATGAGATGTTATACAGATTTTCGAATTAAAATTGAAAGTTATGGTAAAAAAATACTGGTGGTAACAGAACATTACTGGGCTATTATTTTGAAAACGTACATCGAAAAAAAAACAACTATTTTTTAAAAATCTGAAATTTTGATATTTTGTTGGTATTGACAAAAGGAAAAAAGCAATTTCTGCTTTTATTTTTTGTGTACTCTGAATCGGAGTTATGCGCGGTTGAACTTTGAGGCTTTTTCACGTAGTTTTTGGTAATGGTGGCAATGTTTTGTGAATAGGTGCCACAAATTTCATCTGACTTACGTATATTTTTGCAAGTAAAAAGGAAAATAATTGAATAATTGAAATAAGTAAGTTTAAAATTAATAACTTTTCTCTTTTCCGCTAGGCGGCGCGTAAAACCTTGGTTTACTTCAAAGCACATATCTCAAAAAGTAGGCTTTTTTTTTTTTGTTTTTCACAAATTTTAAAGTAAACATATGCAGCTATGAAATTGAGAAATAAAAAGTCAGCAATTCAATATGGATTTTTTCTTACGATTTTTAAAATTTGGTATATGAAAAATTCACATGTGTTTTTTTATTAAGTTAATAATCCTGTACTAAATGTGGATCTAATAAATTAAACATTTCATATTTTAACACCTGCAATAAATTTGAACCATTTTCTGTGCGGTTAAATGGTTAAAAACTTATTAAAAATTAATTTAAGTTAAGTGGTAAAATAAAGGAATTTAAATTATTAAAAGGGTGTGTAAAATGTTTATTCATTTTAAAAAATGTCTATTCAGCCCCTTTTTACTAATTAAAATCTCATTAGAGGCTAATGACGCCCACAAACGGTTTTTGACCAAATTATACTTGCATCCAATCAAAATATATTAAATTGTACCTACCTAATTTTACCTGATTCTACCTATGTCAAAACTATTTCAAGGGTATATATATATATATATATATATATATATATATATATATATATATATATATATATATATATATATATATATATATATATATATATATATATATATATATATATATATATTGATTGGATTGCCTTATAATCAATTATATTCCAAAATATTTAGAAGACATAACGTTTAGAAAAGATAATAATAGAAATGCCTTTCAAATTGTGCTGTAACTTGTATGGTCTCAAAAATCATCAGCGGACATCAAAAAATGTGAAACTGGTCACACCAGCTGTTATTCAAAAAGCTGCGACCCTAAATTTTACTTTGCGTGATGACCAGTTTATATGTGAAACATGTCGCACTTATATCTATAAAAATAAGGTAAATTTAATTATTTTATTAAAATGAATAAAAATTCATATGCAACTAATATTTTCTATACAGCAGCTTTCATGTTCGGAAACTATCGATAGTGAAATTATTTCTATAAATCAGGATGTTGAAAATGTTCCAACGAACGAAAATATTCAAATACCTCCAGCATCTTTAGATCCATCACCAGTTTCGGTTGATACTATATCTCCACCAGTTCCTGAACTACTTAATGACATTTTAGAAGATATTAACAATGTTCTTGGAAGGTTAGCCGAATCTTCTATCAAACAAAAACATATTACAACAGGAAGTTATAAAAAAATTGCAAGTGTCACATCGGCAATAAGTCAAAGAATATTTCAAGTAGATTCAGTTAAAGTGTTATCACCAAACGAGGAATGGGAATATACATCATGGCTTATGAACCTTAAAAAAGAGTTTAAAGATGCCAGCTGCAAATCAAAACAAGTGTTTTTGTTGACAACTCTACCACGTAAATTTTGGTCAAATCAACTTATCCAGGATGAATTTAATGCATCAAGACGACTGGTAGAATTCGCCATGGATCTGTTGGAAACAGTAGGTCCTTATAGTTGGCCTCAAAGCAAACAAGTGCACAGTTTGTCACAAAATATAGTAAAACAAATTCAAACATACTTCTTATCAGAGGAAATTAGTAGAACAATGCCTGGCCTTAAAGATGTTGTTACTATTACAGAAGGATCGACAAAAATTAAGAAATCTAAGCGGTTGGTGTTATGGACCCTCACCGACATCTACGAAATGTTCTTGGAAGAAAACAAAGAACTCAAGGATTCCACTGTTTTTTACCGGATAACACTACACCCGATAAAATAATTGCCAAAATGTTTTCTTTTTCTGATGATCATAAATATTTCAATTTAAAGGCAAAAAAAAAATACATAAATTAATTTTTTAATGTATTTATTTATAATATTGATTAAATTATAATGTTTATAGGAAAAATATTTTTTTAATGTTTTTTTCTAATGTTAGTGTTGGTGATGTTGAAATTATAACAAAATCTTCGATCATTGGGATCTCCAATTCTTATTCTGAATAAAAACCTGTTTCTCAATCAGAAATACACAAAAAATGGTTCAAATTTATTGCAGGTGTTAAAATATGAAATGTTTAATTTATTAGATCCACATTTAGTACAGGATTATTAACTTAATAAAAAAACACATGTGAATTTTTCATATACCAAACTTTAAAAAATCGTAAGAAAAAATCCATATTGAATTGCTGACTTTTTATTTCTCAATTTCATAGCTGCATATGTTTACTTTAAAATTTGTGAAAAACAAAAAAAAAAAAGCCTACTTTTTGAGATATGAGCTTTGAAGTAAACCAAGGTTTTACGCGCCGCCTAGCGGAAAAGAGAAAAGTTATTAATTTTAAACTTACTTATTTCAATTATTCAATTATTTTCCTTTTTACTTGCAAAAATATACGTAAGTCGGATGAAATTTGTGGCACCTATTCACAAAACATTGCCACCATTACCAAAAACTACGTGAAAAAGCCTCAAAATTCAACCGCGCATAACTCCGATTCAGAGTACTCAAAAAAGAAAAGCAGAAATTGCTTTTTTCCTTTTGTCAATGCCAACAATATATCAAAATTTCAGATTTTTTAAAAATCAAAAATTTAAAAATCAACAAAAAAATGTACGTTTTCAAAATAATAGCCCGCCCTACTACGTTAAATGAAAATTTTCTCTATTGTACATTGGCGTAACTAAGAAATTGTTCCAGGGTTGGCCTGGCTCCGTAATATTGCTGATTCAAATAATAAAAAATTTTCCGTATTTATTTCTTTTTTTCTATAGCAACTGTTAAAACGTGCTATTATCAACTAAAATTAGAGGGAGAAGTAACACTTTAATATCAAGGGTAGATAAAGTAGTACTTTAACAGCAAGGGTAGATAAAGTATTTTGATATAAGTATTTTACTGTTAATATTCTTCAAGTTTTTCCATTTTTGAAAGCACAGATATTCTCTTTTATGCACCATCCGTAATTTTTCAGGCAATTCAAAATTTCAGGCAATATACGAATTGCCTTTGAAGCCTCCTCTTCCACATCAGAAGGCAGTTTCCTTCTGTAATATCGCACATATTCACAAATCCAAACTAGATAATTTTCAAATTCAGTTTTTGCAAAAAACAAAAAAAAATGATTTGTTTGTTTGTTTATAAAACTCAAAAAGTTATCAAAGCCAGCTATTCTCATTTTTTCGTGAAGTACTGTTTTTTCCTGACACTTTTAAATTAAATTTATCATTGATTTTTCTTTATTTTATGGTCTTCTTTAACAATTGCTATAGAAAAAAAAGTTGTATTCCACACGATGATAAAATTTCATTATCTTCTCGATGCTTATTAGCGTCTCGGCTAACGCCTCGACGCTAAAATCACTCTCGAAGATAAAGTGCAATTTTATCATCTTGTAAGCCTCTAATAAATCGATCGCAACCACATACTCAGTTGCATTGCCGTTGTAATCTGTGCTCGATGATCCAGCAGTGTAAGACGCTCAATCATGCGTTTAACATACCATGTCTGCTGCTCGTTGATTTTCTAGTCTACTTAGTAGAAGCTAAAGAGATAGGCATAGGCCAACATTTCATGATAAAATGGAGGAATAATAAAAACTTAAAGTTAAAATGAAAATAATTTTGTGAAAAAATATACAGCAGCAAAACTAAATTTGGATTGCCAATAAACCAATTGCTACTGACGTAATCATGTGACGTATGATCTTCTTCAAGGATTAAAGCCCGCATATATAGAGTTATATGAAAATTTATTACTTCGAGAAAGCAATAGCGTGACATCTCTCTCTCTCTCTCTGGCGTTTACATCCCATGAAGGGATTTTGCCGTCTGTGCCACCAGCTTCCAATCATCTCGTTCCATGACCAGTTGACCCCAGTTTCGACATCCTATATCACGAAGGTCTTGGATGATGTCATCACGCCAGCGTTGTCTAGGTCTTCCTCTTCGACGAACACCAGCTGGTTGTTGTTGGGACGCTTTTTTTATCATTCTTTCCAATGGAACCCTTTCTACATGACCAAACCATCTAATCCGGTTGGATTTAATGAATCCGATTACATCGCAGCCTCCAAGAAGCTGTCTGATTTTATGATTCATTCGGATTCTATACTGATTTTCAGCAACTTTACATGGACCATAAATTGTTCGTATGACTTTCCTCTCGAATGTTGATAGAATTCTACAATCGGAGGAAGTCAGTGTCCAGCTTTCGTTTCCAAATGTAAGCACAGGTCGGATTAATGCTTTGTAAAGTGTGAGTTTGCACGACCGCGAAAGATGTTTTGGTCGCAGAAGTTTTGAGTATGCGTAGAAAACTCTGTATGCGGCAGAGACACGGGCTTTGATATCTGCCTGCATGTCATTTGACGATGTTATTACAGACCCGAGGTATTTGAAGTTTTCCACGTGTTCCACTTCATAGTCGCCAGTATCAAGATTTCCGGGAGGTATGTTCTTAGATGTTGTTAACACTTTAGTTTTGCCGATGTTGATGCATAATCCAAGCCGTTTAGCATTTCTTTCAAGCTGAGAGAGACTATCCTTAATATCGCTTGTTCTACGTCCGAGAAGCACAATATCATCTGCGTAGCCAAGAACTTGACTAGATTTGTTATATATGCAGTTTTGTGTCTCAATTCGGCTTTTTCTTATCGCGTACTCCAGCGCCAAATTAAATAGTATGGGCGCGAGTGCATCACCTTGTCGAACACCTGATGTTATATCGAAAGGATCAGAAACTGACCCTTCGATTACTATTCTACAATTTGATCCCGATGTTGTGAGTTTGCACAGAGAAACAAGTTTCTCTGGGATACCAAGGCATATGAGTGCGGACCAGAGGTTGTCGCATATGATACTATCATATCAAACATTGAACTGTGGTTGAGCGGTTGGGACGAAAACCACACTGATAGTCACCGATGATAGATTCGGCGAACGGGATGAGTCGAGCAAGTACAATATTAGCTAGTATTTTATATGCAGTGTTCAACAGTGCGATGCCAAGATAATTTTCACACTTTAGACGGTCACCTTTCTTGTGTAGCGGAACAACGAGAGCTGTTTTCCATTCATCAGGTAGTTCTTCTTGGTCCCAGATTGCAAGAATCAGATCGTATATACGTGAGACCAGAGCTGCTCCTCCATTTTTCAGAAGTTCTGTGGGAATTCCATCGAAACCTGGTGATTTGCCATTTTTCAGTTTTTTAATGGCAGCTTCCACTTCTTCTATTGCTGGGTAAGGGACAAAAATCTCCTCAGTTGATGGAGCAATTGCTCGAATAGGATGAACTTCGTTCGTCCTATTCAGTAGGTCTTGAAATTGGGATCGCCACACTGCCAGCACATCACGTTCACTTGTTGTAAGTTCATTATTTACATTTTTGATGGCTGTAGATCTTGGGTGGAAATCTTTGGTCAGATTCCATGCATTGGCAAAGCACTCTTTAGAATTTCCGTTTGCCGCATGTTGGTTGATGTTTTCGATGCAGCTCTTCATGTGTTCGCGTTTCTTTTTACGTAGAAGTTTTGCTGAGGCTTTCCTGGCGCATAGATGGGAGCTTCGGGTGTTCCTTGTTAACCATTTTTCTCGCAGTTTTTGTTTATTTTCAACAGATTGGCGGCACTTGTCAAACCATTCGTTGTGTGATTTCGGTGGTCGTTTTCCGATTGTAGTTTGTGCTGCGGCTATAATGGTTGATTGAAGAGTTTGCCATTCTTCTTGTATGTTTAATGGCATCTCAGAAGAGATGTCATGCTCTTCTATGTTTTGTGTTATTATTTCCTGATATCTATTCAGCGTTTCCGGATGTTCAAATGCTTCGACATTCCAGCGCACGGTCTTTTTTGCTTGTCTGTTAAATGTAGATGACAACTTGCACTTGTACTTAAAGATGACAAGCCAATGATCGGTGTCCATATCAGCACCTCTGTATGATCGAACGTCAGTTATACTTGTAGAGTGTCTCTTAGAGATCATGACGTGATCGATTTGATTTTCCGTTCTTCCGTCATTTGATTTCCACGTTGCCTTGTGAATTCTCTTTTGAGGGAAGAAAGTGCTGGAAATTACTAGATCATACATCATAGCCAGCTCGGCTGCGCGAAAACCGTTATTGTTGCTGGTATGATGCAAGCTGTTAGGGCCGATATGTGTTTTAAGTTCTGCAATCCTACCGATTTGAGCATTAAAGTCACCTACCACGATTTTTATATCGTGCCGCGGGATGTTATTGATGACTTCCTCGAGTTCTAGGAAGAACAGGTCTTAAATATCATCTGCTTTATCTTCAGTAGGTGCATGAACATTGACGATCGTTACATTGAATTTTTGCGTGCGGATTCTCAGTGTGCATAACTGCATATTAATTGGGTAGAAGTCGATAACATGCTGATTCACGCGACGGTGTATAAGAAAGCCAACTCCAAATTCTGCTCCGTTTTGATGACCGCAATAATACAGAGTGTATCCTTTCGCTGTTTCATGGATTCCACTACCTGGCCATCTTAGTTCTTGTAATGCCACTATATCCAGTATTTAGCTCTCGACTTGTTGGGTGAGTTTTAGGAGATCTCCTGGTCTTCTAAGGCTTAGCACGTTCCAGGTTCCTATTTTTAAATCGTAGTCCGGGTACAGTTTTCGAGGTCGTTCCAATAATAAATCCGAGATATTCCGAGGCCTGTGTACAGAATTCATGACAATAATTTTTTTACGGAAATTGGGTGTTAGCCCTTCGCCCAACCCAAATTTTCGTGAATGGGTTCGTTCTGCATCTTAAGGTCACCAGAAACAACCTTTTTACACATTTATATAGCGAGCCGCTTGATCCAAGACAGACGCCCGCTCCAAGCCGCCCCTAACATGGAGAACAGACGCTTGAGTTGCATTGGTTTTATGGCGCCAATGACTCGCCATGGTGCAGAATCATTGAGTATAAGCAGTATTTACTCTGCCCCTCTCAACTACACCAACCTAATTCTGTTAGCGTTACCCAGGTAGCACGGCGTGGACGTAGAATTTCGGATTTTCGCTACCCTAGCGTGACATCATCAAGACAAATTCCATAACTAAGATTTAGTATGCTACCGTTGACTGAATAGAGTTCAACCGCCAGCAGCCGTAAGGTATCATTTTCGCTAGTGATAACATACTGCAATTTCCAGCAATATAGAAAACCTCACGTTAACTCATAATGCCAATAGTCGCGGCTGTAGCTAATTTCTGACTGTGAAGCGGTTAAGTTTTTAATGAAACGTAATAAAGAAACTTTCGTCGCTTCACAATAAAAAAATTTACAAATCAACAAAGAGTGAACTGAAACCTCCGTGCGAACTTAATGTAACTTATTTTTTAACAGGATGTTCTGTTTTTCTCGATTAATCCCAGCAAATATGGCGATCCTGTAATTCCGGAATTTGCATTCAATAATGGGATCGTAAAAATGTTTCGGTATAAGTGCAAATCTCTATAGTGTTTTAGTGTTAATTAGAATCCAAAAACAGCAATTCTTCACGGTTCACACTTCACAGTAACCAAAAATTCCATTAACCATTTAATGTATTACTTTTTACAACGATCTTCATTCGCAGATAACTCAAGATACAAAGCCATCAGACTTCGAATGGCTTCGTCAATTTGCTTATAACTAATAAACAAACCTTAAAAGTGCGAGGTTTTTTGATGTTCTATTGTTAAGGTGTGGTTTTAGGTCTTATTGAGTAATCAGACGTAGTTTTTTAAAATGAACTGTAGATTGTTTTTATTGCGAAGTCTTTGAACAAACTGGAAGATGTGGCTTTCCAAAAAGTGTGAATATAAAACAATTCTTATACAACATATCGTTGGAAAGAAAATGTTTTCTCTTTTATAAGAAAAACAAAAATTTTACACATTTACTTTTGGCAACATTTTTGGTTTGGAGAATGGACCTCTGTCACTTAATTAATTTGAAATGAAGATCAAGTGTATGACCTGTAAGCTTTTTTTAAATTATCAAAACCTAGTTCGATTTGAATAATTCTAATTGTACTTTAATGGTATATAGTTTTTTCTATATCGCGGTAATCATATATCAAAACCACTAATTGTCTTTTGAAATAATTGTAAAAAGTGATTTACTCAGTGAAAAAATACAATTTAATTTTCTTTAACAGGCATGTGTTTCATGCATTTCATTTTCTAGGGGGGCCGGGCCCTCTGGGCCCCTACCTAGTTACGCCAATACTATTGTACCATCTTTAATTTCGGCAACCACAGTTTATCTAAATTCAATAAAATTCAGATTTTGAAAAAATTTAAATTTGGACACCCCTTATTATAAAATTTATAATTACTTATATTAGTAAATATTTGCAAACAAATTTATCACTATTTAATAGCCAGATTGATATTATAATATACACGATACAAATTGTCAGTCTGTTCGTGTCTTTAAGTTAGTTTTTTTCTAGCTCTATTTGGGAATCCCAAAAATTTACAAAATTTAATCCATGCACAACAATTTATTTTTTTTCTTATTTAAAAATGTAAAATATGTTTTTCGGCAAACGGCTGTAAAGTTTAACTTTACTGCCGCTAGGGAGTTAGCTAAAGTCTTACTTTTCAGCCTGATGGCAAAAGTAACGTCTAGCGACAGCAAAAGTAACGCCATTTTTATTTTATATTACGGAGGCTGTAAAGTAGCATTTGTTATTTGTTAGTTTGTTATTTTTTCAAACATATTGTATAACCATGACAACAAAAAATAAGTTGATTCTCATATTATGAAATTTTGAAAAGGCTGCTTTGATAAAAAAATTTTATTCATACAAATTTAAATGTTTTTTTCTCTTTTTTGGAAGTAATTATGACGATACAAATTCATATTTATAAAAAGTTTGATGTATTAATTTCATATTTATAAAAAATTTAAACGTTTGCCGAAAAAATAGTGTATTTAATTCGGAGCTAAAGTGACTTTTTGTGTTTCGTCTATAATTGTCGGCTACTATAGACTCAGCACAAAAAGTATCACTTTAGTTCCTAATTAAATAATGTACTATTTTATTATAGTAGTCTACATACCTTGTTGATCACTATCCATAATACACTTTAAATTGTTTTATTTTAATAACTAGGAAAAAAATACACCTTCTCAAACTTTACTAATAATAATCTAAAAATTGAAAATATATTACTCCACGACTGAATTTGAACGACTTTGGGGTGTTTGTGGCAATAACTCCAGTTCGACAATAAATAATAGTTTCGATAATTACATAATAATAACCCCAGCAGTTAAAAATAATAAAAACTTTACGTACGCAGAAATCATCATATGGATATTTCCGAACCTCCAGCTACCAAAGTGACATATTTCTAGATCAAGTAACCCACTGTTTTCTTCAATGAGTAAAGCCCACATATTCTCTACATGCAAACGTTAATCACAAGAGGAAACATAGACATAGATTTAAGAGTCTCACCTGCAAATCAATGTTTCCATTTTTCCGCATCTGCTGGGATACGTTCCGAAACTTTACTATTGCTAAATATTTAATGCACCAATCAAATCACCGCATTAAAATATTTAATAACTTTAGTTAAATAATTTCTGAACGACGATCATTAAGTAAAATATTAAATACACAAATACTAATACAATCTGTTAAAATCGTATGTTAGAATAATTCTTTCATAAAATGTTTCAATTAAATAAAATTAAAACCGAAAAAATTAAAAACTAAGATAGAAATTACTAACTATATTGTTATAGAAAACTTGCATTTCATTCAGAATTTGAAAAATATATATGCTGCAATTTCAAAATAAATTGAACTGTCAATTTGAAATCGTTAAATTTTAAATAATGCTTATGTATATGTGTATTTAATTTTTAACTCTACTCGAGAGCACATTTAATTTTTAAGTAAATGTGGGCGGGGCGTAGTATGTTTCTGAACGCAAACAGCTGTCAAATAGTTAAATATTAACTTTACTATTTTGTTTCTGAACGACCGGATTTAAATGATATTTAAATATAGTTAACTATAGTAAAGTTTCGGAACGTATCCCTGTTTAATTATCAAAAAATTAAGGTAGACATGTTCTACTTGAAAAACAATTAATCTTTTTATACATATTTATTCATACTTTTACTTTTTCAATAAAAATTATTTAATCATTTTTCGAACGAGTTTTACGTCTCTTTTGTTTTTCAGTACGTTTCCGATTTCTTTCTCGGCGTTGTCGATTATCTGATTGTTGTTTTTTAATACGATCGACTCTAAGACGTTGTTTGGTGATTTGTTCTGGTCTTTTAATTTCCGTGTCCTTCCCTTGACGTTGTTTCATTTCCATTTTGGCATTATGTTTGGCCCAATGTGTATTTGGAACTCTTTTAAGAGGTTTTCTAGTTTCGGTTGAAGTTTCTTCATTATCATCATTTTGATTATTTCTAGCCTCCAAATCATCGATTTTAGATTTTTGTCTCCAATCTGTATAACGACCTGTTTTATAAGTAGCTGGGATCCATAATCCAGATTCCGTTCGAATTTTACCTTGGCGTGGATCCTTTATTTTTAAATAATATTAAACAAAAATAATAAATTAAAAAATAATGAGCTTACCTGTACTGAGACCATTTTCTTTTTGATTCTATCCCATTTTTTCAATTTTCTACTTATTTCCGATCCCTCCTTAGTATCAGCACCAACAGAAAATTCTGCATTATGCATATCTTGTCCAAATGAGTTCACGGCCAAACTGCAGTGAAAATAATTGTTATATACTAAAATCTAACATCCGGTTAGCTTTCTAATCAACTCACCCATCTTCAGTATGTTTATCTGCTGCATGATAAGGAATATAATGTTCGTCATCTCTCACGGATTTCTTATTTTTTTTCCTTAATGGTTTATACAAACTATCCAAATTTAAACATTTTTTCGATTGCAAAATGGTCTCAAAAGCATTTTTGATATCATCATCCGTCGAATTCGGTAATCTAACCGAGGCCTCATCGTCATCATCTTTAATATTTGCCATTATCATCTCATTTCTTGCAGCATCTGTTATTTTTTGCTGAAATTTCTCAATCACACCTTGATGTGCTACCCTTTTCTGTTTCATTACTTCGTTGCTTAGAGATTGTTTATGTGCGTTTAATTCAAAAACCGTACCCGAAGGTCGATATTTTTTCATTTGCAATAAAAGATCTTCTTTCAATAACTCGGCGAAATTAGCTTTTTGATCAACTTTATCATCATCATCATCAATATGTTTTCGTTTTTTAGTTTTCTTAACATTTTGTTGTTTACTATGTGGAATTAGTTTAGTAATCTCTTCATTCTTAAAATCATCTAATGATCTCAATTTAAAGAAATTCATTGTTTTAATACGTTTATTTGAGTCGATGGAAGCTGTTGGCCGAGTTTGGAGGTAATGTTTGTAAGCATTGTTGGCTGTTTTAAACACACCAGCAATATCATTATCTTGGACCCATTCCAATACTGAATTATGCTCTTCTTCAATAAAATCAGATGGAATAACACCAACCGAATTACTATCGGCTAAATTAAATGGTCTCGATAAAAATAAATGTAGATCCAACAAATGTGCTTGATCATCTGTTGAAAATATTGAAAATGCGGTTCCAGTTCGTCCAGCTCTTGCACAGCGTCCAACACGATGAACGAATAATTTTGGTTTCCCAGGGAAATGTAGGTTCACTACAAAATCTAAATTTGGAATATCAATACCACGAGCAGCAACATCGGTGACTATCAATACGGATACTTTATTTTGTGCAAATTTCGCAGTATTGATTTTGCGAGCGGATGGATCCAAAGTTGAATAAATATATGTATTGGAAATATTTGCTTTATTCAGCAGCTAATCAAAAAATTAAATTAGTTATTCTACAATAAGTATACGAATTATTATATCAAAATTGTTACCAATGATATTAACTCCACATGATGTTGTGTACCGGCAAAAACAACTGTTTGTGCATTTCTCGGAATTGTATATTTTAACAGAGATAATAGAGCAGCATAACGTTCTACGGGGCGACAGTATATAAATTTTAATGTCAAAGCATCTGGTATTTTTGTTTCAACATCTAAACTCAGATAAATAAAATTTTAATCCTGTTTTATATGTTATCAAATTTGTGACTTACCTAATCGAATAAGGACCGGATCACTTAAACCAGCCTTGGCAAAATCTACCATTAGTTTGGGTAAAGTAGCACTAAACATTATCATTTGTTTCGAAGCCGGTAACCGATTTAATGTTTCGGTTAGTTGTTCACCGAATCCCATTTCAAATAATCGATCGGCCTCATCCATAACCACATAAGCTAAAATTTAATTATGTTTATTTGAACAATTCCATAAAATAAATTAAATTTTACCAATAGAATTTAATTTTAAATCCATTTCAACACATATGTGCAAAAAACGGCCCGGAGTCGCTACAATTATGTCCGGACTTGTATGTATAGCAGAAAACTGGGAATCCATTGAATCACCTCCCAATATTAAAATTGCTTTTAAATCCATAAACTTTCCAAGTTCTTTAATAAATTTAAATGTTTGAATTGCTAATTCACGTGTGGGTGATAAAATTAAGGCTCTTGCTCCTGATTTTGCCTGCCGTTGTTTTAATTTTTCAAATAACGGTATTAAGAAACAAGCAGTTTTACCGGATCCTGTTTTTGCCATTGCAACCACATCACGTCCTTCCATAATCAATGGAATTGTCTAATATAAGAATTAAATAGTTACAAATATATTTCCTGAGATAATAATAAATTGAATTACTTTTCTTTGAATTGGAGTTGGTATATTATATCCTCTTCTAGTAACTCCTTTCAGAACATTAAAACTTAATCCCATTGATTGAAAGCCTCCACTTTTTTTAGTAGACTTTTTGGGAATATCACTTCCACCAACATCATTTGTTGTGTAGGAGAAACCGGGTAAATCAATTTCTGTAGAAACCTGTGTGAAGACAATTGTTTAGGGTTAGGTTCAAAATTATATATCAACTTTTTCTTTGAATATATTTTATTTTAAGTTGAATAAGCAATAGTTACCATTTTAAAAAACTAGTTTTATATAATACTTGTATTTTATAACTTTAAATTATTCATAATATGAACTCAACGTGTTCGATTAGATTATTTTGATTTGTTGTTTTTTACTTAAAGGGAATAGACGTTCACCGTCATATAGACATTTTCTAACAGGATGTAGTAAAGAATAAATATAATAGATGACGCAACAGTATATTCGGAAATATTCAAATACGATTTTCATATTTTTTTTTTATATATTTATTGGTGCTTTATTTCAATTTATTTCTTATATACAGGTATGTAACAGATTAAAGTAAACTTAAGACTAATAAATAAGCCTAATTCAAAAATTAATTTAGTATCTAAGAAAACGATTAATTCAAAAATATAAATGTTATTATTTTAATTCTCTATATATATAAATTTTCGCGCTTTCAGCACCGTAGCGTCGAGTCCATTACGATTTTCATATTTTCGTTAGTTTATAAAATAAAATTAGTAAAATTCAATTATTGTTAATGAATTATATGAATAGAAAACAACAGTTCTACAGAAGATGGTTTTTTCATAATCAATTTCTTAAGATTTAAATATTTTTATTTTTGTGAACATCGTATCGTCTTCGACTTTTTCTATGATGCATCCAATATCCATCCATTTTGTCTCCCATATTCCATATATACATTCTTCTTTCGGACGTTGGCCATCCGATGGCAATCCGATTCGGACGTTGGCCATCATCAATTGCAACTGATGTTTTGATTTAACAATGTTCAATAATCTTGTTGTGTCAGTGTTGCACCATTCTGATAAATTTTGCAGCCAGGATGTCTTTCTTCTGCCCCTGCTCCTTGTTCAGACGATTTTGCCTAATAAAATCAGCTGTTGTATCCTGTATTTGTCGTTCCGCATAATATGACCCAGATAGTTTCGCTTTATTTCAGTGGCGTCATTTCACCAAAATCTTAGTGGGGTAGGGAGCGAGAATTTAAATGACATAATAAGATTTTTTTCGTAAAACATAACATATACATTTTTATACAGACATATGTTTAAAAGCATTTAAATGCATGGACTGAGAAATAAAAATAAACTGATTTTGAGCTACCTTGGTAACACAGCTAGATCTTTGTCTTCTGGTGTTGTTTCATCGAAGCGAATGACGCAAAGTTCTGCTAAATCCCTTCATTTGTTGAAAATAATTTTAAATTTAGTATCATCTCTGCATTGTTTAAGCATCAAAAAAGTAGTTTTAATTAGAGCGCTTGTGCTAGAAATTATTATATCTTTGCTTTGTAACTGTACAGAGTGTGAATTTGTAAACGACAGCAGATAGTGCAGCATCAAAAAATAAAGGATGGTTTTTCTATACGATTTTTTTAGATCGCGGGTATCCTGGGATTTAAAATTTATCTGTCACATAATCCCGGGATCCATAAAACACCATGGTATTGCAATCCCTACGTGACTCCTCTTATGTCGAATCGTTTTTTGTTTGTTTGTTTTCCTTTATTTGTCTCAGAGAGAAAGAGTTATGTCTATCCATAGACGTGCGTAAATTTTTCTTTTGATTCAAAATCGTACAATTTCTTTTAAATTAATTCAATGAATTATTTGTGATATTACATCACTCCGATGGAAGTTATCCCATCATGAATAATAAGACTGAATCTAAAAAAATATGGTGTGCAATTTATGCAATTTTTTTGCTATCCACACAATTGTCGATCGATCTAGTTTCGAACCGATAAGAACTTTTTATTACACTTTAAACAAGTATAACATTCTCATCAGGGCTAGCCGACTAGATACTCTACCAAAACAAATTAACGCTTTATAAACCAATTTTGGTTTATATAACGTTAACTTTTTTGGTAGTGTATCTAGTCGACTAGCCCTGATGAGAATACATGCGTTCCTTTGGAACGAAATAGCTGTTCAAAGCAGCTTTTGAGTAGATCACCAATGGAACGCTGAAAATTGGAAAAATTTTCAAATATAGCCACAAAATTTGATTATTCTCAAAAAATTTTATTTTGGACTGTTGTTTAGATCTGACTGGTCCATTTTATTATTAAAAATATCAAAACAAGTTTATAAACGATCTAAATAAAATCGAAAAATAAACTGCTTTTCAACTACACAACCTGTTCGAGGTAGAGTAGATCAAAGCAAATTTGAGTAAGTTTGATTTTCAATGGAACGCGCCTAATGTTATACATTTTTAAAGTGTAATAAAAAGTTCTTATCGGTTCGAAACTAGATCGGTCGACAATTGTGTGGATAGCAAAAAAATTTCATAAATTGCACACCATATTTTGTTAGATTCAGTCTTATTGTTCATGATGGGATAACTTCCATCGGAGTGATGTAATATCACAAATAATTCATTGAATTAATTGTAGATAATACATAATACATTGAATTAATTGTAGGTAGTACACAAGGGAAGATGGTCATCTTCTTCTAGTCGATACAATTTTGTTTTCCAATTCTAACTTGGTTAGAGTATAACAACAATAGTGATCAACTAGAGAAATAAATTGACTAAACCTGAATCTAATAAATATATGTTTATGAAAGTTTGTTTTTTTATACTTCGCGATAGAATTTTGTCAAAATACGCACCACAGCGTTTTTGGAAGAACGATCGTGTTTTGTTTATAAAACTGATTTCATCAGAAGTTTAGAAGCAATACGACCGCCTTTTGTATTGGCGGCGCTATAGTCCTTGATACAAAGAACGATAACGGTTTGAATTTTGCGGTTAACTGTACTTTTGTCGGGCCAAAATAATATGTAACGCAATAATTATATTATCAGATATATTTCAATTAATAGTATGCGATAAAATTGGTTTATTAAGTAAATCTTCTAAAGATTAGACGAATTTACAAAATAACAGTGCATTGAAATTCTTATAGTGTATAATTCTACCACAATTAGATGGTTTTATTGAATCGATGTATTGATAGTATCAGATCCTTAGGGAGGCCAATGCCCCCCTCCCTCCTCCCTCCCCCCCCAGCCTTCCCCAATTGACGCCTCTGCTTTCTTTCTTTTATACTATTTCATTCGAGATGTGGTCTCTCCAGTGAATTTTTAAAATTTTTCGATAAATCCACATTTCGAATGCATCAATTTTCTTCACCATGTCTTTCGTGATTGTCCAAGTTTCAGCGCCGTAAAGTAGTATTGGCCATATGTAGAACTTTAACATTTTGATCTTTAGGTTTAAGTTTATTTCGTTTTTGCAAAACTCGCCCGATATATTTCCGAAGGCAGCTCTAGCCTGCTCTATTCTAGCTCTTATTTCTTTGTTGTTGCTGGCTGCGACTTTTGCGACTTTTTCGATGTTTTGTACCCCCTATGTTAAGTTGCAGCTGTTGTTGAGTTTTATACTGAAAACCAAATGTTTTGTTTTGGTCGTATTTATGCTTAGCCCGTATTTTTGGCAGCTATTAGCCAAGTTCTGTAGCATGAGTTGTAGATCGTTTGCGCTGGTAACCAGCAACACAGCATCGTCTGCAAATTTGAGATTGCTTATTTTTTCTCCATTAATGTTTATACCTGTATCCATGGAGTTTAAGGAATCGTTGAATACTGCTTCAGCGTACGCGTTGAGAAGATTTGGAGAGAGAATGCAGCCCTGTCTTACCCCCTTTCGTATCTCGATCTCTTCTGAGATTCCGTCCGCTGTATTTATTACAGCTACTTGCTTCCAGTACAAGTTTTGTATTATTCTAATGTCTTTGGTGTCGAGAGCTTTGTCTTTTAGAATTTGTATCATTTTGTTGTGTTTGACTTTGTCAAAGGCTTTTTCAAAGTCAATGAAACAACTGTGAATGTCAACGTTCAGCGCATCCCTCGTTTCCAATGCATTCCTGAAGCCAAACTGAGTTTCACTAATATCCAGTTCAAGTTTTCTGTATATTCTGCCGTGAATAATTTTCAGAAATATTTTTAAGACATGACTCATGAGACTTATTAAACGGTCGTTGCATGTTTTCACGTGCTGCTTTTTTGGTATTGTGATGAATGTGGATTTCAACCACTCAACTGGTTTATTGCCACTATCGTAAATGTTGTTGAATATTTTTGTCAGCATTTGTATACTATTTACCATCTAGCACCTTTAATAGTTCATTGGATATGTTATCTGGACCTGTTGCCAGTCTATGCTTCGATTTCCCTATCGCTGCCTCCACTTCATCTACTAGGATTCTGGGGCCTGATGACTCAGCATAAATATACGGCTCATATCTAGAATCATTAAATAAATCAGTAATGTATTCCTTCCATCTGCTTAATCTTCCTTCTGAATAGGCAATAACTTCACCATATTTATCTTTTAGGATGTTGCTGTTTTTTTTCCTATTTTTTCGTGTCATTTTTTTGTGCATCTCAAAGGTGTTTTTGCATTTTTCTAATTCTTCTAGTTCGTTACACTGATTTTCCCAATAGTCTGCTTTAACTTTTTTGATTTTCGCCTTTATGAGTTATTTGAGGGCTTTGTAGCGTGTTTCCCTGTGGTTTTTACATTTGCTCCGTTCAAACATCATGACCATTATTTCGTTTGTCATTCAATCGTTTTCCTATGTACTCGCAGTATTTTGGAGAGATAATTCGCTGTTAACTTCTTTGAGTGGTTTTTCAAATAGGTTCCATTTTTTATTGATAGTTTCAATGTCGATTGATGGTTCAAGCGTTCTCAAATTATCGTTTATTCTGCTGACATATATATTTTTTGATTCACTCGATTCTAAGATCGAAAGGTTAGGTTTTTTGGATTTAGTATTCTTGTCCATTTTTTCAGGTTGATTCTGATTCTAGCAAATAACAGCACATGGTCTGATTGGATGTCTGCTCCGGGATAGGTTTTGGCTATTGTAACTGCGTTTCTAAAGCGTTGGTTGATAACTATGCAGTCGATCTGGTTGCGGATTATTCGGTTAGCACTGGCTAACCATGTATTCATTATGGTTAGATCTTTGTCAATGCAAAAGTCAAATAGTCTGCAGCCTCTTGCATTTCTACTGCCAAGCCCAAATTTGCCTAAAACTTTATTCACTGCTACCTCGCCTACTTTAGCATTAAAATCACCGAGAATGATTGTGACGTCTTCTTTCCTTAGCTGAATTATTAGCTCCTCTATATCATTATAAAATTCATCACAAATTTTCTCGTCGCAGTCGGCTGTTGGGGCGTAAACTTGGATTAAATTGATATGATTGTTTTTGCATTCTTTCACTTTTTGTTATTATGCTTGTAATGTTTTTTTTTCAGCTTTTACGATATTAGAAACCCTACACCACCTCTGTGATTATCATTTGAACCAGCATATACGAAGTAATTAGTTGCTGTATTTACTTCGCCACTGTTTTTCCAGTGGGTCTCGCTGACACCCATTATATCGATATTATGCTTACTCTTTTCTTATTCAAGGCTTTTAATTTTACCAGCTTCAACTAGGCTCCTGACGTTCCAAGTTGCTATGTTGTACTAGTTGTCTCTAGGATTGTGTGCGGTTACATTGTGCAAAAGTATAGTTGTTGTAATTAAGAATGTATCAAAGGAGCAATGATTGATGGAATGATTGAGGGATTGAATTACAGAATGATTGATAGAATGATTGACGGAATGATTGACGGAATGTTTGACGGACTGATTGACGGAATGATTGATGGCATGATTGATGGAATGATTGAAGAAATGATTGACTGTATGATTGACGGAATGATTGACAGAATGATTGACGGAATGATTGATGGCATGATTGACGGAATGATTGATGAAATGATTGAGGGACTGATTGACGGAATGATTGATGGAATGATTGACGGAATGATTGACAGAATGATTGACGGAATATTTGACGGAATGATTTGATGGCATAATTTACAGAATGATTGACGGAATGATTGACAGAATGATAGATAAATAATTGATGGAATGATTGATGGAATGAGTTTGTATATCATTTAATATAACATTAATCACAGATTTTAATTGAAAATTCAGAGATACAAGTATTACATTTAGAAAACCGTACAACCTTCCCTTTTATATGTCAACTAAATTCTTTTCTCCATTCGTCGTATACTAGAAATTATGGAAGTAATAGGAAAATAAAATGATAGTAATAGAAATAGAATTAAGTTGACTCTGTTTCTCGAAAAAAGTGTATCAAAAGAGCAATGTGACATATTTTCACGGAATGATTGACAGAATGATTGATGACATGATTGACGGAATGATTGAGGGAATGATAGAGGGAATGATTGGCGGAATGATTGATGGAATGATTGATGGCTTGATTGACGGAATAATTAACGGAATGATTGACAGAATGATTGACGGAATGATTGACGGAATAATTGACGGAATGATTGATGGTATAATTGATGGAATGAGTTTGTATATCGTTTAATATAACAATCAGATTTTAATTGGAAATTCATAGATACAAGTATTATATCTAGAAAATCGTGCAACCTTCCCTTTTATGTGTCAACTAAATTCTTTTCTCCATTCGTCGTATACTAGAAATTATGGAAGTAATAGGAAAATAAAATGATAGTAATAGAAATAGAATTAAGTTGACTCTGTTTTTCGAAAAAAAGTGTATCAGAAGAGCACTGCGACATATTTTAAATTTTTAAGCCAGATATTGTGGTAAGAAATTTAATTGCCTTTTATTTCCAACGATTTTGGGGTATTTTTCGTACCCCTTTTCCAAATTTTATATTGGGGTATTTTGAAAAATCATGATAGTAAAAGGGGTATAATGCCCCAAAAAGGGGTACGTCTGGCCACCCTAGTTTTGTATTTCATTGTGTTTATGTAGAATCGTAACTCCCAGTCATGTCTAAAATATACGAGCACTATATTAATTCACACATATCCAAATTTTTGGAAGACAACCATTTGATATCTGACAGCCAATACGGTTTTAGAAACAAAAGATCAACAACCGATCTATTGAACTATGTGGCACATATTTGGAATAGCATACTTGAGAAAGGTGGTGAAACGTACGTAATCGCATTAGACATCTCAAAAGCATTTGATCGAATTTGGCATGCCAACTTGATCAACAAGCTCGTTGCGTACGGTTTTCATCCCGCAGTCGTGAAGTTGATTCAAAATTTTCTGTCTAACCGATACATCTCGGTATCTATAGATGGCTTTTCTTCTGAGTCTAAACTAATTAACGCTGGTGTACCCCAAGGTTCAGTTTTATCTCCCACTTTATTTTTAATTTATATCAACGAACTGTTGCAAATCACCAGTAACCCAATAAATAGTTTTGCAGATGATAGTACACTGCACAAGTCATTCGTCCCCCTATCTTCAAAGGGTAAAATGCATGAACGAATAAATCCCGTCCGGAGAGACGCTGCCATAAATGTAAACGAGGACCTAAAAAAAGTCGCCGATTGGGGTGACAAAAATTTGGTCAATTTTAATTCCACCAAAACACAGCTATTGATTGTTTCCAGATCAAAGACCGAGTTTCCCAATGATATTTCAATTAATATGTGTGACGACCAAATACGCGAATGTGAAAGCATTCGTTTATTGGGAGTCACAATATCCAATGACTTACTCTGGAACGATCATATAATGGCCATGGCAAAGAGCGCGTCAAGAAAACTCGGCCTCCTCAATAGATGTAAAAAATATTTTACTCCGCATCAATTACTCCACATTTATAAGTCCTATATTCGTCCCTGTATGGAGTATTGTTGTCAAGTTTGGGGCGCTGCATCTGTTACTATCCTGGCTCTTTTGGACTCTGTTCAAAAGCGAGCTATACGAATTGTTGGTGATCGAGATTTAACATTAGGTCTTGATTCCCTGCAACATCGTCGCACTGTTGCTGATCTCGTTGTTTTTTATAAATATCGTCACCAGCAGTGCTCGGATGAAATCAGGTCCATAATGCCTCAGACATATGTTTTTCCCCGTTTTACTCGTCAATCGGTGTGTGCGGGCGGTCGAACTGTCGAGATTACTCACTGTCATAGTAATAGAATGCAAAGAGATTTCTTTGTGCGTACATCGTACACATGGAATGCTTTGCCCGAATCAATAGTCTCGAGTGCTTTCAATCCACAAAAATTTAAAAAAAGCGTCCACCTATACCTCAAGACGCATGTTGTTGTGGGACCTACGTCTTAAAAGGTATCTATGTGTTGTTGTGACACATTTTGTAATTCCTACTACACAACACTTCTTATTAAAAAAAAAAAAAAAAAAAAAAAAATATAATTATTTTTGATTTAGATATGTATATGTATATATGAGAAAAGGTTTTATTTAAAATTTACATTTATATGTGAAATGAAATCCGTCTGCTATTGATCAATCGAATTTGTCAAAAATCTTTTCGCAAAAATCCGCCTTCGCATTTTATTTAACGTTTCATAATGACAAAATACGATATTGTTAAGAAATGCTATATCGTAGGTGTATAGGTGGGATACAATACAATATATATCATTTTGGTAGCAGTGGAACATATCACCACCACTTACTAATCTACCTGAATGTGTACTCTATGTGTAGCAATAGTACACATGTTTGCGGGCTACTCGCTCCACACACATCCAATTTTTCTTATTTAACGCATCAAATCTGATTTTCAAAAATGGGTAAATCCAGAGCGGCTGAAAGAATAATAGAACTCGAAACCAAACGCATAGATAAACATGACCTCTGGACGGGTAAAACAAATTAAATGAGAAGTCTGAAGTTTTTGATTCAATCATAAAACACAATTTTTTTCTTCAAAAATATAACAAATTTACTTTAATATAAATTATTGGATTAGTAAATTATTATTTTTTAATTTAACCCTTTTAAAGTTAACAATATAAAACATTTTTATAGTATTACAATAAATGCAGACGTTATGTTATGGTATTTTATCATAAATTGTACTTTAATATGTTACATTATTTTTATTTTATTCCCTATGTTCATTCGGCATATCGACGGCTCCAAAGCATTTACGTGTAAGTACATTTTGGAAAAATTAGATTAGAAATTAGAACTATTTTTTTTATTTATTGATAGTAACTTTTTTTAAAGCTTGTTTAGAATCACAATAAATCATTTTGTGAGCTTCCCTTCCATTTTTCAAAAATGTAGTCACCACACGTAAATGCTTTGTAGGCGTCGATATGTGAAATATAAAAAAATGACTTTAGTCTCATATAGTATATACACAACATATAATAATTCTATTTACATAAAATTCGATTTTGAAAATAAAAATTATTTTTTATTAAATAAAATAAATAACTATTGTTTTAATATTAACATAAACATAACATTATTCCGTTAAACAATTCGAATATTCTAAAATTTCAATATCCTCATTTTGATGTTGTTGCTGTTCGAAATGTTGTCGTTCTAGTTCCCTTTCATTTTCTAATTTTTGTACTCGTAATCTTAACTCATCGTTTTCTTTTTGTGACAATTCAAACTGCCTCCGAAACTCTTCTGTTATTTTTTTTAACTCTAATATTTGTTTTTCCATTTCTAATATTGTCATGGTACTTTTATTACTATTACTACTACTTAAATTACTATCACTACTATTTATATTACTATTAGACTGTCTACTATTATTACTATTGTTACCACTTGAAATAGGATTTAGTGTTACTTTTGTATTTAATGATACTATTTCGTTATGAAATGATGATGGCGACAAATTATTTATTGTTACACGATTTTGATGCATCGTACTAAGATCGATTCCATTCTCATTATTGTGTAAGGTGGGTGGCAGTTTTAACGATGGTATTGTTGGTGATTTATGTGGAATACTTTTTAAAGTTGGATTTAAATTTAATTTTGTTTTAGACATTACAGGTTTTTTGATTTTTGGACTACTGACTTGAATTAAAGTTGGAGATTTATTTGTATTAATTCTGAAAGAAAATTGAAATAAGATATAGTTTTGTTATGCATATTTATTTTATTTTTTCATACAAGCAAGCAATCAAAGGCAATGTGCCTTATACAATTGGAGTCTATGTAGTTTTAATGGACATTCAAAACTTAGAAAAACTAAACAAAACTAAAAAGATTTAAATTGGATACAACAATAATAATTCTAACTCTAGGCTGAATCAACCAGAGATACACGATACAACATTACGAAAAAACAAAAAAAAATTTTAATTTAATATGCACAAGTTTTGCTCCCATATACACCCTACCCTTGCTCCACCTCCTCCGAACCATAAAAGAGACTGAATCAGCGGGAAGAGAAGCGATAACATTCCATATTTATGCAAGGAAGAGCATGCTATTTCGTTTGAACTCGTAGAGAGATGTCAAGTTCTTAATCTCGATGGAAATGGGATTCCATAACTTGGCAGCTCGAACGATAAATGACTGCTCCATTGAGAGGGAACTATGTCTAGGTATCACCAGCTGTCTAGTGCGCGCCGATTTAACAAAATTAAGTTTTTATGTAGATAAACTGGGGTCTGATTTTGAATAATCTTGAATAGGATGATTAAAGTTCGTACCTCAAAAAACTTGTCAAGATCACACCCAAGAAAGGCTTTAGAATATTGCGAGACATGATCAAATTTGCTAGATATTGTAACGACTCTTCGTTGGTTCTTTTAGATTATTGAGCAAACACGACAGTAAAAAGACAGATCTTTAGTTAACAAAATCTCAAACTTTATTTATCAACCAGTTACAGCAACTTCCGATTTTAATTACAATAAAATCTAGGGTCTCCAATTTGTGTACGATAGATTTCACCGCTTTCCACAATTTGAATCAATGAGAGTCGGAATCGTAAAATCTGTATTTACTATTCCACTAGGTTCAAATTATTTCACTATTAGTACCCAGGCTCAAGTACCACCGATTATTCCTTATACTTGCGAATATTTATAAACACTTTTAATTGCAAAAGTAAAACTGACTATCTGATATTTTTGGTTCGCTTATTTATATCGAAAAATAAATCAATCGAAACTTCTATAATCCACTAGAAATCAATACTACGTAGTCCGTACATCTTGAATAGGCCACACCTGTTTTCATTCATACTTGCATTTGTATTAGCGAACTCAAATTTAATTTATGCAAAATGTATTTGTTAAAGGGAGTTAACTTTTGATTAATCTTTGCCATAGAATGTAGAAAACATTTAGGCGGAACGTATTGGTTATTTATGATTAAATTAAATTAACCCATTCTGGACGAAGTTTATTACACTGCCCTCCATTTAGTTTTGTTCGTCCCGAACAATATCAGCTATCGCATTGGTGCTGTTACCTTGGTACGGTGTCAACCTTTGCAGATGTATCACTTTCATCTTTTTACGGGATCCCTTTTGTATGCGGTAGATAACATCATTAATTCGTTTGATTATTTTATATGGGCCTTCCCAATCTGGCTGCAGCTTGGGTGATCTTCCCTTAGTTCTTCTGGGGTTGTATAGCCATACCAATTCTCCTTCTTGAAAACCGCCACTATTTGCATTTATGTCGTACCTGGTTTTCATTTTGTCACTGGCAATCTTAATGTGGTCTCGAACCTGCTGATGGATTTTATTCATCTTCTCCCTTAGTTGTCCCACATAATCTGTTTTCGTGGATACCAGATTTCCAGGGATGCCAAACTCGATGTCACTAGGAAGGTGTAGTTCTCTTCCGAACATGATATTCGCTGGCGTTTCACTTGTCGTATCGTGCACTGCGCTACGATAGGCCATCAAGAATAACGGAAGATCCTTGTCCCAATTTCTTTGGTTGGCTTCTACTACCTTTGACAAATGTTCTTCCATGGTTCGGTTGAATCGTTCTACCATGCCATCCGACTGCGGGTTCATAGGTGTAGTTCGTGTTTTTCTAATGTCGAGTGTTCTGCACAGTTCTTCCATCAGTTGAGATTCGAAGTTCCTTCCCTGGTCGGTATGCAACTCGAGCGGTGTTCCATATCTGCAAACCCATTCATTGACTAATGTTTCAGCGACCGTAACTGCCTCCTGGTTCGGTATTGCATAAGCCACCGCCATTTTGTAAAGCAATCAATGACCACCATGATGTATTTGTTACCTTTTGTAGTTTCCGGAAATGGCCCCGCGATGTCTATAGCAATTCTCTCCATTAGGGCGCCCACATTGTACTGTTGCATCTCTCCTCGAGTTCTAGTCTTTGGTCCTTTGCTCGCCGCACAAGTATCACATCGCCGACACCATTGCTCTACGTCGGTTCGATACCTTACCCAATAAAACCTCTCCCTTACTTTGGCTAGGGTTTTATTGACTCCCAGGTGTCCTCCAGAAATACTTCCATGCAGCTTTCCTAGTACCTCTTCTACTCGACTTGATGGCAACACCAGCTGTTCCAACACTTTCTTTCCATCAGCAGACTCCCATTTTCTTTTTAGTATCCCGTTGTCCATCAATAGTGAGTCCCATTGTGCCCAGTAGCACTTCACCTCCGTACTCAAAGGTGCTACCTCTTTCCACTCCGGTCGACTTCCCTCAGTTTTCCATTTCAATATTGGTGCCATAGCTGGATCTTTTAGCTGCTCTCTTTTAAATGCCTCGGTACACCAATCGTTAGGAGTTTGGAACTTAATTTGTTTCACTTTCATTGCCTCTTTTCTCACAGCCCTGCTACATGACTTGCGCTCCTCAACACAGGGTCTTCTTGAAAGATCTTCAGCGTTACAATGTATCCTTCTCTTCTGGTGTTCAACGCGGCAATCTTCTTCCTTTTTGACATTTGCCTCCTTTCTCTCAGTCCTGCTATCTGACTTGTGCTCCTCAACACAGGGTCTTCTTGAAAGATCTTCAGCGTTACAATGTATCCTTCTCTTCCGGTGTTCGACGCGGCAATCTCCTTCCTGTTTGACATCCACTTGCTTGTTTGAAAGGTTCATCAACCGGCCTGGAACTATTCCTTCTTTTGTTGCTACTCGTGTTTTGCATTCTTGTCTGATGTGCCCACTAACTGCCCACAATTCCAGCATCTTACTCTGTTAGATCTTCTTCGTTGATTTCGTTCAGGCTTATCTTCCAAACTTTTGACACGCATGATCACTTCATCAAGCGCTGCTTTCAGTGGCTCTTCAGCAACTTCCATCTTACGTACTCTATCTGAACCATACGCTCTTTTTCCAGCTTCCATTTGTAGGGCCAATGCTAAGACTTCCGCAGGTAGTTTCTTCCCGCTTAGATACAGCTGATTTCTCATTTGTACATCTCGAAGAGCATTGATGAATATATCAGCTGCCAGTTCGTCTCGGTGTTCAGCGTTATAGTTCGGATATGACAGATTTACCAGTCTCACAATGTCAGCCTCTAATTCTTGCAAAGTTTCGCTGACTCCGTGTTTTCCTGTTCTGAGCTGCATGCGATGGAGAGCTTGCATATGACTTTCCCCATATCTTACTTCTAAGGCCTCCATTATCTTACTGTATTCACGCTCTGTCGCTGATAGTGTTTGCAAAATTTCAGCAGCAGGTCCCTTCAATGCCAATATAAGCGCATTTGCTTTTTGCTGGTGATCAACCCCAGTTGTTGCTATCTCAAATTGCATCTTAAATATCTGATACGATGTAGATCCATCAAATGCGGGTGTTTTCACTCTAGCTGGGGCTGAAGTAGTTGATGGATTGATCGTGTTACCTGACTTTCCTTGTGCTATTTCTTGGCGTAATTCACTCGAGAGATTGCGTAGTTTCTCTTCATGTTCTTCGGTAACTTTCCGCAGCTCCCTTTCTATGTGGTTGATTTTGACCTCCGCACTGGATATACGTGACTCGATTACTTCACGTAGTTGTTGTTGATCTAATTTTTGTTCCGCTGCCAGTTTTTCTTGTCGGGCCATCAAATCAGCAAGTTGTTGTTGTTGATCTACTTTTTGTTCTGCTGCCAGTTTTTCTTGTCGGGCCATCATATCAGCAAGTTGTTGTTGTTGCTCTACTTTTTGTTGTTGTTGCTGTGCCATCATTTCTTTCATCAACACCATCATCGGATCAATTGCTGGGGCATTCTGAACTGGAGCTTCCTCCGGCTCTATTTCTATGACCTCTGTGTTTTGGCCTGCTTCTTCTAAAACTTTACG
The DNA here is from genome assembly GCA_963693315.1 of Diogma glabrata. Lineage (NCBI taxonomy): Eukaryota > Metazoa > Arthropoda > Insecta > Diptera > Cylindrotomidae > Diogma > Diogma glabrata. The sequence continues at coordinate 143,190,889 of OY856187.1, forward strand.
CAGCCGGAATGCAAGTCCTGCCTTCGTTCCATGGATTGGAGCATTCCTTTTCTTCAATTCATCCTTCAGCTGGGTCTGGCTGAGATCACTAATATTTACTGTCCTGACCATTGTTTCAACAATCCCACTTCTGACACCACTGTAACGACTCTTCGTTGGTTCTTTTAGATTATTGAGCAAACACGACAGTAAAAAGACAGATCTTTAGTTAACAAAATCTCAAACTTTATTTATCAACCAGTTACAGCAACTTCCGATTTTAATTACAATAAAATCTAGGGTCTCCAATTTGTGTACGATAGATTTCACCGCTTTCCACAATTTAATCAATGAGAGTCGGAATCGTAAAATCTGTATTTACTATTCCACTAGGTTCAAATTATTTCACTATTAGTACCCAGGCTCAAGTACCACCGATTATTCCTTATACTTGCGAATATTTATAAACATTAATTGCAAAAGTAAAACTGACTATCTGATATTTTTGGTTCGCTTATTTATATCGAAAAATAAATAAATCGAAACTTCTATAATCCACTAGAAATCAATACTACGTAGTCCGTACATCTTGAATAGGCCACACCTGTTTTCATTCATACTTGCATTTGTATTAGCGAACTCAAATTTAATTTATACAAAATGTATTTGTTAAAGGGAGTTAACTTTTGATTAATCTTTGCCATAGAATGTAGAAAACATTTAGGCGGAACGTATTGGTTATTTATGATTAAATTAAATTAACCCATTCTGGACGAAGTTTATTACAATATACTATATACATGATCATCCCAGGTCATGGTTTCGTTTATAATTATGCCCAAACTATTCACCTTAGCTACATATGGAATTTCAGTCCCATTAATAATGAGTGGACTTACATTTCTTATAGGTATCCGATGGATTGCGCAAATTTGCTTTACCACTTGCAGACTTATATCTTTTCGGTTGTACTGTCATATATATCAAAAGGTTTATTTTATTTTTTTTATGCTTTATCAAAAATGGATAACTAAGCAAAAAATCAAATACAATAAAATATGACATATGCCAATATATCTTGATAAGATGAAGAAATAATAACAAAATAATAAGTGAAAAACAAATTGTGAGAAATTTGCAAAAAACAAAACAAAACTAATTGCCAATAATCCAGCTGATGCAGCGCACCCGACGCACCGCACACCACCTCAATCGAGACACAAAGCCCACACATAATAAATGTGTTGGTCTGATTCCTCGAAAGAACTAATGAGCGGTACGCTGCTACGCTGCCCAGCTAAGACTGGAAGTGCTGCCGTTGACTAATTAAAGTTCGTCCGCCAGCACCCTAAGATATCATCTTGGCTAATGATATCTCCTGCCATTTCCAGTGGTATGTGATATCTCACGCTAACTCATATGTCAATGGCAGGGACTGGAGTACGCAAGGTAGTCAGACCCGTAGATGTCTATGAGACCCGTAGATGTCACTTGATTGCTAACTTTTACTTCGCAACCGGTTGGGCCCAGAGTGTTGGCGGCTTTTTAGATTTTGCAATTTGCAAGAAAGCTAGCATTACATTTTCTAAAATGTTCCTAATTTTTTTGAAATTACACCATTCCTTGAAAATATGATACGATTTCATGTATCGCGACTTTTATCGGGCAACAGTTCAGACGAAGCTGTATGCGCAGCATTTCGTATTTCTGGAGGAGTACAATCCATTTCACTATCAAACATTTTCACAAATTATATTCGGCTGATTTTGAAACAATCAATACCAGAAACAAACGTTGATTGAATTTATTGTATAAACATTTTGTTTGAGTTTATTTTGCTACGCGCCTCTGTTAACTGTATTTTCTCTCGACAGAAATGATATGATATATTTTCCAAGTCGGTACGTAATATACTATTATATTGAAATAAAGGAAAAAATGATACAAGTGCATAAGGTACCTTCAACATCAGCTTTACTGACTCATGAATAAAAGTTAGCAGCAAAAGAATGTTTGTTAGTGTCATATACTGTCAAACTGTCAGACAGAACGCACGTTTTGTTTACTTTCTGAATATAAATTATAAATAAATTAAAAATAATTGTAAATTTTGATAAAAACATTGCATTCCAAACAGTTTTTAAATAATTAATTACTACAATATAAGTTTGGTAAAACAAACATTAAAATGGGCAAAGGAATTAAGGTTAAAAACGATAATGCCGCGAAAACAACTTATACGTGTGGTATATGTGATAAAGGAGTTACGGAAAGGCAGAAAAGTTTGTTATGTGATAATTGTGAGAAGTGGATACATCTAGCCTGTGCCGAGATGAACACTGATGAATTTAATAAAATATATAAAAATAAGACTTTTTGGGAGAGCAAAAAATGCGCGATGGACAACCTCGATAACGATGATGATGAGGATGATCCCCAAACATAAAAAAAGGAGGACAAAAGTGTTGTGAGTACTAAGTTAGATCAGGTAATCGCAAAGTTAAGTAGCCTAACAAACCAGGTTGAAAATTGTAAAAATGCCGTAGAACTTTTGTCTGCTAAATATGATGAGATTCTGGAAATGTCGCGTAAAACAAAAAAACGACTTGATAAACAAGACAAAGTGATCCAGGAGCAAAATGAGAGAATAGATCAACTGAGCTTCATTGTAAACAAGCTCGAGCAGAAGGAATTAAATAGAAAAGTGGTTATTAGAGGTCTTCCACAAGTGAGTGAGAATCTAAAATCAAAAATGTTTGAAACAATATCAATTATTCATCCAAACATCGAAGAAAATGATATTGTTAATATGATCGAGCTAGGTAAAGCCAACAGAACAGCAGTAAGTCAGTGATAGTGGAATTCGCAACACCAGAATTGCAGCAAAATGTTCTTAAAAACAAAAAAAAACTCATGCAGAAAGAAATAACCAAAGCCATGTTTTTGCACGAACTGATTACAACGGAAAATTATAAGTTATACCAACGAGCTAGAGATCTTAAAAAAAATTTCAACTACAAACATGTATACACAGTGGAAGGAAGAATATTAGCACGAAAAGAGGACAGAGGACCAATAATATGGATAAAAAATAATAAGCAATTGGGTGAAATCATCTACAAAATGACACAGCCTGCAACCAACACGATGTAACTACTTTTAGTTTTTGTTTCTTCCTAATAATTAATATTAATAATTTAATAGTTTTTCTTAAGTCTTTCTTTTTCCTTTTATTTTTGATGGGTATAGATAATAATGATTACATTAATAATAGTAATATTCAAAATAGATATTTTTCCAGAATAGATGATTTTGTAAATGATAATGAAGAAAGTGCAACTGCGCATTTTCAAGTTTTAAGTTTTAATGCGAGAAGTATTTCCTCAATCAGTAAATTTAACAAATTTAAAGAGCAGCTGTTATTATTCCAAAATACGATACATATTATTGCTGTTAGTGAAACTTGGATACATAAGGAACTTATGCAAATATACACTATACCGAATTATAAAGGGGAATATTCATGTAGAGAAGACGGATATGGAGGGGTAGTGCTATACATTCACAATAGTCTAGAGTACAAATTTTTTTTTTTTTTTTTTTTTTTTTTTTTTTTTATTTTTTATTTTCCAAAAAATTTTACAATTCATGTAGGAAAATATTACATACTTAATAAAACAACTAAAAAGTACAATTAAAAAGTACAATTCATTGATCAATAATTTTTTTTTTTCTTTTTTTCTCCTTTTTTCTTTACGATTATACAAATAAGATTTTACAAATATTAAATTGAGCCAAATTAAATTACAATATTAAGATTATATTGAAATATTTTATTGATTGTTAACAAGTGAGCGTAATAAAACTTAAATAATAATTAGATTAATACGAGGGGGAAATTGAAGGAAATGAGAACAGGGCTTCTTAATAGTATAGAAATAGAGTTCCCCAAAATAGTCATTAGGGCCAAATAGTCTACTATAGATCACAAAAAGTAAAAGCAGATTCTTTTTTAGAAGATCTTAATGATAGACTAGAAACCAGTGTTTACAAGAAAAGCCTGTTTTTGAATGATTCCAATATAGACATGCTCAAAGAGAACAATACATCACTAAAACTAAAAAGTCTTTGTGAAACATACAACTTTGTTATAGCCAACACGCATGTAACTAGACCTACCTCCAGATCACTGATTGACATTTCATTTGCAACTTGCAAAATGATGTTGAAATTCAAGTAAATACTATAGAGGTAGGCAAAAAGATAAGTGATCACAATTTCTTATTAATAACACTTAAATTAAATGTAAATACTACCAAGCATGTACTCATAACAAAGAAATGTTTAGACTACGATGCTATAAAAGAAGATCTGAACCAGAAACTCGAAAATTCCATTATTGATGCATATAATGATCCTAATGAGCTATGTGATTACCTAGTTAATACAATCAATGCGAGTGTGACTCGATTCACTAAAGAATACACGGTTAGGAAAAAACAAAAATTTCTATTATGCCCTTGGGTTAACGCAAATATGGCAAAACTACTTAAACATAAACAAAATTTAAGAAAAAAACTTAAAAGAAACCCAAATAACATAAACCTACAACAGAGTCTGGAAAGAGCGGAGATACTGAGTGTTCTAAGTGTTTCCAAGAAGCAAGAAATAATTTTTATAGAAACAGATTTAGGGACATGGGCACGAATTCTAAAGCAGTATGGAGAGAAATCAACGGAATATTAGGCACACAAAAATCGCAAACAGTAGATAAAATTGAAAATGAAGCAGGGGAAACTTTGACCCAACCACTTGAAATCGCCTCGGAATTAAACGAGTACTTTTCGAAAGTCGGTAAGTCAATGAGAGCAAGAATACCGTCGAAAACGGGGGATGATCTCAATTACTGGAATAATCTGAGCCGGGTGAATGAGAGTATTGTCATTGAGAATATTAGTCAAATTGAAGTAGGGACTGAGATTAAACAACTGCATGTTAGCAAAAGTGCTGGTTACGACGGAATAACGAATAAATTTATTAAATTAAACATGGAAATCGTATCTCCCGCGTTAACTAAACTTGCTAACCTTTGTATTAGCTCAGGAATTTATCCCAAAATACTAAAAATACAAAAGATACACCAATATTCAAAACTGGGGACAAACTAAAAACATCTAACTATAGACCAATCTCAGTTCTCCCTTCAATCAATAATATTCTAGAAAAGTTGACTTATAAAAGAGTATACGCTTTTTTAAATGAGCGAAATTTTTTCTACCCCAAACAATTTGGCTTCAGGTCAGGAGTATCTACAACTACAGCCGTAATAGAACTGATAAATATGATCATTGACAACTTTGAAAAGCACAAGGTTGTGAGTAGCATATTTCTTGACCTAAAAAACGCGTTCAATACAATCGATAGGCAAATTCTGTTAAAAAAGTTAGAATATGCGGGTATCCGCGGAATCAGTCTAAAGCTTTTCGATAGTTATTTGAGTGGTAGAACCCAGTGTGTTGTAATAAACGGTATCAAAAGTGAACTCCAAAGTATAGACATAGGAGTACCCCAGGGTCCCTTGCTTTTCCTGATATATATCAATGATATGGCTAAACTCCCACTGAAAGGTATTCTCTTACTGTTTGCTGACGATTCATCCCTCTTTTACCCAGGTATAAATGTTAATGAAAATTTAGTTAATATGAAAAGCGACCTCGAAATTATATGTGAATATATGAGAGTAAACAAGATAACACTAAACATAGCGAAGACTCAATTAATGAATTTTAGGTCACCCAATAAAAATCTCGACAAAATACAGCTTAATTTCAAGGGGCACATAATTGAAGAATCAACTTCAGTTAAATACTTGGGTGCATTAATCAATAATTGCTTAAATTGGAACGAGCACATGGAATATGTTATAAAAAAGATCTCACCAGCAATCGGCATTATTGGAAAATTTAAAAAATAAGTGCCACCCGATATACTAAAATTGATCTATTATTCTTTAATTCATTCTCATCTTACATATATGATAGAATTATGGGGAGATAGACGAGGTAATATTTATAAGTCGCTACAAATACTGCAAAAAAGCCCTAAAGAACGTGTATAATCTTGAACCTCGTTTTCCAACATAGACACTTCAATTCAACTGCTTCAACTGCTAAGTTGAATACCTTCCACTGCGAGCCTTGTATTTTTTCCGTATCTCTACATGGGTTTTCAAAAAGCAACATAATTTAGTAACATGCAACATCTCCTTTAGTAAGCCAACACATCGCCACAATCTGCGAAGAGAACATAATCTTATGATCTCATGGGCAAAAACAGAGTATGGTAAACAAAAAACGGGGTACGTAGGACCTATGATCTATAATGAACTGCCGGATGAAATCAAAACGGCGAACTCTTTAAATATTTTCGAAAATAAACTTAAAACTTGGATAATAAATGCGAAGTTGACACAGTTCCTCAAGTAAACAAAATAAAACAAAACAAAACAAAACAAAAAAAAAAAAAAAAATAAAAATAAAAAAAAAAAAAAATTAAAAAAATAAATAAAAAAAAAAATAAAAACATAAAAAAAAATACAAAAAAAATAAAAGAACCAACATAGTATTAAGTATATTTTTATAACTTTATTTGTCTGCTGTGTGACAGTATATAACGCTCCTTCAAAGTTTATAGACTGGAGCTAATTAGAAGTGTAATAGTTAAATTTAAAAAAAAAAAAAAAAAGAGTAAGCCCCATCAAGTATTTTAAAATTTTATTTATTTTAAAATTTAAGTATTTACTTGTACTTTTTTTCATACTGAATCCAAAATATGTTTTTATGATTTTAATTAATTTGGGAGGCCACAGGCGGGTTTATTTCACGTTTGAAAAAAAGCATGTATTAAAAAAACAAACACTTCCCCCGCGGGGTTCAAGCCTGGACCTTAAACTACACGGTATAAGTATAATTACAGCTGCCTCAAACTTTTTGACTGATGGCTTCTAGAGTTATTGACCTTGAACTTTGACACTTTTTGAAAAATTATCAACTTTGAACCCGTTTGGCTCCTAAAGCCAAGAGTAACCCAAGCTGTTTTAAATTTTTCTAAGTACTTTCATATGTTGTGTAATTAATCCAATAGTTTTTGCTGTGGGTCACTCATGGGTTTAGTAGATATTTAGTCCGATAACACGACGAAAACATCATTTTTGAATGACCTTGGCCCTCAAAACCATGAGTGAGCCACCAAATTATTTATGCTAACATCTACCTAGTATCAATTAGAATCCATATTAAAAAAAATGTCATCGGTGACTCATGGTTTTATGAAGTAAAATGATCATATAATTTATACGATTTACCCGTGATCTTAAGCTTTGACCTCTATTCAAGATCAAACGCGCCACATTTAATAAACAGTACTTTTTCTTATCACAGTACTACTAATCCTAAAAATTTTAGGGAAATCAAAGGCATCAACTATCACAGCCTTATACAAAGTGTGCAACTTTAAAAAAATGACTTAATTACAATTTGTTGGGCAGAATTAAGTGCCGTAATTGGAAATATCCAACAGAACCGGAGAGTCCAAGAGCATCGAAGAAAACCGGCTTTTACTTTGAATTCAAGTTAGGAGCCTTAATTTTCAAAAACTTTATTTTCAAAAACTTTACGTATGTATTGCTTGTCTGATTGATGTGTTTAAATCTAATTTAACTGTCTACTAATAATCGTTTCAGTAAATAAAAAATATCGGCTAAACTATACTCTAGATCAGTGTAGCGAATACGTGGCACGGGGGCCAGACTTGGCACGTTTAATAATAACTGCTGGCACTTTTTTCAATTTCGAAATTTTATAAATTTAATCTTTAAGTCCCGATTTCATTATATCTCCTCTATCCTGTCAGTTTTGTTTTTTATTTGACTTTTTTTATTTTAAAATTTCCATTCAACAATGAAAATAACAAAACAAACAATCGTAAATGTATTTTACACGCACATTATTTGGTTTATCTAGTCGGTTAGATTTGATGAGAGACTTTGTAATTTTCATATAGATTCGGCACTAAATAAAAACAAATGGGCACTAGATGTATTATTTTTGGATTTAGTAGTGTTTGTAGAACTTTTTCAAATGATAGTACCGAATGATAGAGGTGGTAAAAATAAGAAGATGCACAAATTGCACAGAGCGTAAAGAAACGTATTTCTGGAAGGAACTGCTGGATATGCCAACAATCATCAAACATCCAATTCAATACAATTCTTCACGCCATCACCCTTCGACAAAACAGTAGCTTTATGCCGATAAGACCGGCCAAAGACTATCAATGGCAGAGGTTTCTAAAATACATGATAGTCGACACTCAATCAAAAAATATGCTTCTTTAATGGAAACAAAAAAAAGAAAAAGGGGAGCATAGCTCATGACAGACTCTTGTAAGGGAAGCACCGTAAAAGAACAAAGTCGGTCGATAACTATAGCAAAACGAAGGCGTCGGCTTCATTGAGCAATGTTAGAACATCTCTACAACTCAGCGTATTAGAATTTTATTTTATTTTATTGGGCACCATAAAGTCTCTTACACGACTGACTTAACAACCCGTGCGCTAGAGTAGGTTTTAGGGAAGCCTTCCAAGGTTTGATCTTCAATGAAATTTAGCTCAAAAGATGGGGAAAGGATTCGTTTGAAATTGATGTGCCATAGTTGTTCCTTGACCTAAAAGTCAGTCAAAATGAGTATACCGAATAAAAAAAGTGAATCATCATTCACTTGCAACCACTGCTCTACATACTTATGTCCTGCGTTAAGAGTTGTTTACAATCCTCTAAGGATTATATAGTAAATCAACGTTTTCGTTATTGTTTCAAAATTTGTTCCTGAACAACGGTTTGGAGAATTTCCAGCTTTCGGTCGAGTTAAATACTGTTACTAAAAAGAGACACCTAATCTTGCCAACTCTCAATATTTTTATCAATTATATAACTTACTTTTGTTGTAAATCTTTGTTGTTTCTAGCTGGTCCAGAAAAACCAGAAATTTTTTTTAATGCGTTTGATAAATCTCCACCCCACATTTGTTTAAATTGTTCCGCAGACAGAATTTTAATTACCTGTAAGAAATAAAAAATAGAAATTTTATTTAATATTTCAATTTTGACAACAATTTCACCTTGTTAGTTTTTAATGGAAAATTTTTTGCTTGGACCACGTTCATAAGTGTTGGTTTTTTTGGAATAATTTTAATTGGTTGTGATGTTTGTTTGATCAACGGTGGAGGCTGACTAAATTGTGTTGGCGAAAGAGATGTCGGTGAGGTATCCATAAATAATTTTCTATACTTCGGATCATTCAAAACCATTTTTCCTGCTTCAGATAAAACTAATTTACGTCCACTTTGTAAAGCGGACGTAATCAATGTGTTGTCATTGTCATCTGTGCTTAACATTGATATGCCGTGTTCTTTTAGCATTTGAAGGGCTGAAGAATCAATTGGTTTTGGTTCATTTAAATTTTGTAGCTGGATAATTGCTTCACTTAGACTTGTTCCATCATTTGAATCTTCTATAATGTTTGTTTCATCTTCTATCATACTATTATTGTCGACTAAATTATTAACATCACTTATTGCTTGTTGATTTTCGGTTGACATAGAAAATATATTTGTATACTCATTTTCCATTTCAATTGGTGTTAAAGATGGTATTATTGCATGTTTATGTTCAATATGTATATCTAAATTATTATTATTCGCAGCCGTTTCCTGTTGCATTTCATAAACTAATTGATCCGTTGCTTCTTGTGTCTAAAAAGAAAGTTGATTGAGATAAATGAAATTTAAAATTCAAAACCAACAAACCTGATCAACATTTTGTAACCGAATACTAATGGAATTTTCTAGTAACTCGATAACATCATTCTGTTCAGTTTCATGTGCAATGCTTATAGGAGTTTTCCCAAATTTTGAAGCAATAAGTGGATCTGCATTATGGTTTAGTAAAATTTCTACAATTCTTGGATGTTTCTTTTGAACAGCCCAATGAAGTGGGGTCATTTTCAACTAAAAACAAACACGGTAAAAGTTTCAAGGAATAGGTTTTAATAATTGTATAAACTTACCATATCTTTTGCATCTACTTCACACTTATTTTGTAATAATAACTCAACCATTTTATCATGCCCTTCAAATACAGCAAAGTGTAATGGTGTTCGATCAACTTTTGTTTTTGCATCTTTACAGATACCAGCTCGAAGCAATACTTCACAAGTTTCAATGTGATTATTCATTGCAGCAAGATGAATTGGTGACGTCCCTAACTAAAATGTAATAGAAATAGATTCGAAAATTATTTTAGTTATTGACTTGAACTAAATATGGAGAAACCTTTTTGTTTTAAATAAACTACCTTTACTGTCGATGGAACAAAAGAAAAACTAATGATTTAATGGATAAGTTAATTTTGCGGTTAAAATATAAAGTTCACTTAAATAAAACGTGTTGATCTTGAAATCCACGAAAATCTGATATCCAGTCTATTCGTATTTTCTGTATGATTAGTTTCTTATTTCACGGCTTAAAAATAGCTGTGTGGAGTGTGTTTACCCATGAATTTAAAAGCTTGGGGATTGTATGCGGATTTAAAAGCTTGGGGATTGTATTAAGCGGGGAAAACATTTGTTGGTAATCTATTCCACCAGTATGCGTGAAAGGAAAGAGTTATTATAGCTAGTTGTTCTCACATATGAAACCGCCAAGGTATGCTTATGGGATGCGAAAATTGTCTTCTGGCTCGGGAAGATCTACGTAATGGAGGTATTAAGTTATTAACTTCCTCAGAGTATTTACCGTAGTAGTATCTGTAAAACAGTGTAAGAACTCCAATCACATTTCTTTTATGCAGCGAATCCATACCTGATGTTATCATTGGATCATCAATCAATTTCAATGCACGCCTGGTGCTGCAACCCATAAATGGGAGTCCAATTCGAGGATCGGTCGCCAATATGCTTTATGGATCGTAGTACTTTCCAATAGAGAGAAAAAACTTTTACAGCGACGTAGAAACCGAAGTCGTTGGGATCCCAATTTTGCCACGGAAAGAATATGATCATGCCATTTCAGTTTGTGATCGGTATTAGTGCCCAATAGTTTGCGTGTAGGTGAGTTTACTAATGGTTGCATAGAAAACGTTGTATTGTCGCTATATAGTGGGGTTTTATGGGACAAAAAGCACGACTTCGTCTTCATTGAATTAAATGTCACAAGATTCCGTTTCACGTAGCAGATGAAACTCTGTAGCTTATACCGCATGCTAGCCAAAACAAAAATAGCATCAATTCAAGTTCGATTGACCATCCATGATTTTTAATAACCCGAATCAATTTTAAAATTTGCCGAAACGATTAAATGTCTAATCTTAAATGTCGTTTAGTTAATCGGTCGTTCCAGTTTATAACCCCATTTACTTTGTCATGAACTGAACACTCCTTAAACGTTGACCGTTGTAGTACCTTAACCCATTTCGATCCTCTGTTCGTTTCATCGAACAGTGAAATTCGTTTTTTTCTAAAAATTGCTTACCTATGATAGCAATAGTTATGCATGGTGCCCTTAGTACGATAAGGTTCCTTGATGTGTTCTGCATTCGATAAAAAAATTGTATGGTGGCCTAATCCCCCCTTCCCACCAAACCTCTTCCAAAAAATCCTTGTTTTTAGACATATTTTTGAATGATTATATAAAATACTAAACGAACAAAAATCGAAAAAATAATGATGATGAATTTGTACCAATGAATGAGATTACTCATAGGAACAGTTTTCATATTTATTGGAAACATTAGGGTGCTTCCAGGTATACGTTAAGTTAAGTGTTCGTTTCATCGAACACTGGCCCGAACCCTATAAATTTTGTACTAAAATTGGATTTCATAATTTTTCTGATATTTTAATTAGTTGTTGGCACTATTTTGAAAAGAACAGACGTACTTTATTTCGTGTGACATTATTTTGTTAAAACCGAATACTTAACAAACAAAAAATGTTATAAGGACAGTTTTTATATTATATTACGTTTCTTATAACGTTCATTCTTTACATCGAATGTTTATTATTTGTATATAATATGTAGTTATAATGCCGCGTCGAAAGCTATTGACAATGCGTGAAGTAAGGAAAATTATTGAAAATTTAAACGACGGAGATAATAGAATATTTCTTTAACTAACAATCTTAAGCCTGATCGTGTTGATGAATTAAGCGATGAAGAAAATATTAATGGTAATTTTATATTATTGAATCCTGATGTTAACAGTGATTTTCGGCGATGTGGCCAGATGTGTTTAAGTTGAAACTTCAAGAAATATTGCTGAAGATACTGATAAAAATGAGTTCATCGTTGAAGAACCCCAACCTGGACCATCTTAACATTAAGAACAACGACAAAAGAAAGTGAAATATGATTATTAATTATTAACTTCTTTTAGCAAACCAAAATATGGTCAAGAAACCATAAATAATTTCAGTACAATATAGCACCTAGCTCAGCACCTTTAGCTGATATGAGAAACGAGCTATGTGAGAAATTGAAGGATTTATAATGAAAGATTAATAACATAACGTAGAGTTTTCTACGAATCACGAGGTGTTTTTGGCAATTATTTCACAAGTTATCATTTGCTATATTATTGCCTGGCAAAAGAAGTGGCATTGACTGCTGTGGATCTCTGCGCTTAATTTTTCCATGGTCAATGCATGGAAGTTGCACTCTCTTATCGCAAAATATAAGACTAAAAAAACATTGAGTTAAATTGATTTTAATGTAATGGCCACAGAAAGCCTTTTATTGACAAACGAGAATATGGAGAATATAGATGGATAACCAGGAGTTTGAGACACCGCGTTATTTACCAGAGGTTTCTCGAGATCACATTATTGTCAACTAGAAAATAAGCCTCGTAGGTTTCAACTAAAAAGGTGTGGCAAACCCATAATTTTCATGTGTCGAAAATGCAATAAGCATTTTCTTTTTGTAAATAAAGTTAGGCATGTTTAGTTTATTTATAATAAATTAACGTATCAGAATTTCCGAAGATTCCATGCCAACTAGGTATTATAATTTTGTTTAAATAAATTAAGTTTCTTTAAGAAACTTATGAACGCTAACTTTAAATTTTTGAGGATTAAAGGTATCGAGGAAAACCTACGAAGGTAAGACATTCCAGAGATGAGAGTATCTGTTGTCATAGTCAAGCTGAAAAGCAACAATTCTGCACCTTTTTATTGGAACCGTAAAAGTATGGGCCACATTATTAGTTCTGGTGAAACGCGAGAAGTTTGCTAGTTCAGGTAAAATTGATTTAATCTCAGAGGAAGTTCGTTCATCTATAATGTATTTGTAGAAAATTGTCCAATCAGCGACATTTCGTCTGTGCGGCAAGAAATCAAGCTCATTAGTAAGATATTATCATGCTGTTTTAAAAAATGTCACTGTATCTAAATTTAATCTAAACTAAATCATTAAATTTTTTTAAAAATAAATTTTTTTGGTATGTAATTATATAGACTCAGCGCTAGCGTTCGATGAAACGAACATTAAACTTTTCCATTTTCCGGAAAAACGGTAAAAGATTACTTGTTTTTTTCTCAGATTTGAGCTTATGAGCTTCAAATTACAATAAAAAAGTATTTGGTTTTATCCTGGAAAATAGTTTCTGCAACTCGGTCCGAAATGGGTTAACCCCTCCAATTATGCACACGATAAAAATTTGTACATATGTATATGTAAAATATGTACTTTTATTAAAACTATATATACTACGCATTTCCAAATACTCGTACGATTCCGCATCGCTTCTTAAAAGCTTGATATACAATTTCATTATTTTAGATTTTATTACAAAACCGTCAATAAAGATTATTTGTTTTTTACACCTGGTGTTCAAATTCATAATTATTTAGCAAAAATGAATTGGAACGATATCATGCTAAATTTTTTATTTAAGCATAATTTAGAATTTGGAGACCATTTAGCATTGAGTTTTTTTTTACTAAAATATGTTGCGTAGTAGGAATTACAATATGTGTCACAACAACACATAAAAACCTTTTAAGACCAAGGTCCCACAACAACATGCATTCTAAGGTGTTGATGGACGCAAATTTTTTTGTTGTTTTTTTTATGGAAGGGATAGCTAAACAATAAATCCTATCACATATAAAATATGACATAGGCTAATATGTCATGATTGGATAGGGAAAATAAAAATAAAGTAAATGATGAACAAAAAATTTGTATTAACAATTTGAGGAACAAAACTAAAACGTGGTTGCCAATAATCCAGCTAGTGGCATATTCCTCGTTCATGCGAAGCACTTCATTCCTCAATGATTAAAGCCCATAGATAGTCATATGAAGGCTCGATTCTTCGATTAAGCAATAACGTGGAATCATCAAGGCATACACCATAACTAAGACTGAGGGTACTACCGTTGACTGAGTAGAGCTTATCCGCCAGCACCCCTAAGATATCACCTTGGGTAGTGATATCTCACTGCTATTGTCAGTGGTATTTATATCTCATGTTAGCTCGTATGTCAATAGCAGGGACTGAAGTATGCGGGGTTGTCACACCCGTTGATCAAAAATAAAAAAATTTACAAATAAAAAAAATTGATCCCTCCATGCGGACATAGTTGTTCTACCTCTGATATAGATATACTGCTGGGTGATTTATCGTTCTGGTATTTGTTTGTCAAACGCCAACATTTGGTTAATTTTTGCTTTATTACATTGGTCAGAAAACCAGGATTTGGACCCATTTCTACTTTTCACAATACTGGTTGGAATAAAAATGTTCATTCCCAGTAGAATAATGAACGTGATCAATGCAGTTGCTTGGTTAACATTTTTATCCTGCAGAAATAGATGCCAATCGATTTCGTCGTAGAAATTATTAAGTTTCTGCCAATTACATGTATTGAAGTGCCAAACCTTTCGTGAAGACAATTTTGGACTTGGCGCTTGAGGACTTATTTCGAAATACGCCGAAACTACACAATGACCCGATCTGCAAAGAGGAACATCGACTGAGCAAGTATATTTGGCATAATGAGTTGTAATGCAAAGATCAAGTAGATTAGAAGAATGGCTGGCAATACATTTAAATAAATGACCGGTGTTGTGCTATCTTGAGTTATAACTAAGGCGGACTATTTTGCTTAAATAATTATTTAAGTTGAAATAGTTCTGAACAATGTAAGTAAACTCAAGCGTCTGTTCTCCATGCTAGGGGCGGCTTGGAGCGGGCGTCTGTCTTAGATCAAGCGGATCGCTATATAAATGTGTGGAAAGCGTCTGTTCTCCATGTTAGGGGCGGCTTGTAGCGGTCGTCTGGCTTGGATCAAGCGAAGCGGCTCGCTATATAAACTTGTAAAAAGGTTGTTTCTGGTGACCTTAAGATGCAAAACGAACCCATTCACGAAAATTTGGGTTGGGCGAAGGGCTAGCACCCTATTTCTGCAAAAAAAATTATTGTCATGAATTCTGTACACAGGCCTCGGTATTTCTCCGATTCATTATTGGAACGACCACAGAAACTGTACCCGGACTACGATTTAAAACTGGGAACCTGGAACGTGCTAAGCCTTAGCAGACCAGGAGATCTCCTAAAACTCACACAAAAAGTCGAGAGCTACACACTGGATATAGTGGCATTACAAGAACTAAGATGGCCAGGTAGTGGAATCCATGACACAGCGGAAGGATACACTCTTTATTATTGCGGTCATCAAAACTTAGGAGAATTTGGAGTTGGCTTTCTTATACACCGTCGCGTGAATCAGCATGTTATCGACTTCTGCCCAATTAATATGCGGTTATGCACACTGAAAATCCGCACGCAAAAATTCAATGTAACGATCGTCAATGTTCATACACCTACTGCAGATAAAGCAGATGATATTAAAGACCTGTTCTTCCTAGATTTCGAAGAAGTCATCAATAACATCCCGCGGCACGATATAAAAATCGTGGAAGATGACTTTAATGCTCAAATTGGAAGGATTGCAGAACTTAAAACACATATTGGCCCTAACAGCTTGCATCATACCAGCAACAATAACGGTTTTCGCGCAGCCGAGCTGGCTATGATGTATGATCTAGTAATTTCCAGCACTTTCGTCCCTCACAAGAGAATTCACAAGGCAACGTAGAAATCAAATGACGTCATGATCACGTCATGATCTCTAAGAGACACTCTACAAGTGTAACTGACGTTCGATCATACAGACAGAGGTGCAGATATGGACACCGATCATATGCTTGTCATCTTTAAGTACAAGTGCAAATTATCATCTACATTTAATAGACAAGCAAAAAAGACCGTGCGCTGGAATGTCGATGCATTTAAACATCCTGAAACGCTGAATAGATATCAGGAAATAATAACACAAAACATAGAAGAGTATAACATCTCTTCTGAGATGCCATTAAACATACAAGAATGGCAAACGCTTCAATCAACTATTAGAGCCGCAGCACAAACTACAACCACCGAAATCACACAACGAATGGTTTGACGACGAGTGCCGCCAATCCGTTGAACATAAACAAAAACTGCGAGAAAAATGGTGAACAAGGAACACCCGAAGCTTCCAAGTTGATTATCTATGCGCCAGGAAAGCCTCAGCAAAACTTCTACGTAAAAAGAAACGCGAACACATGAAGAGCTGCATCGAAAACATCAACCAACAAGCGGCCAACGGAAATTCAAAAGAGTGCTTTGCCAATGCGCGGAATCTGACAAAAGATTTCCACCCAAGATCTACAGCCATCAAAAATGAAAATAATGAACTTACAACAAGTGAACGTGATGTGCTGACAGTGTGACGATCCCACTTTCAAGACCTACTGAATATGACGTATGAAGTCCTATTCGAGCAATTGCTGCATCAACGGAGGAAATTTTTTCCCTTACCCTATAGAAGAAGTGGAAGCTGCCATTAAAAAACTGAAGAATGGCAAATCCCCAGGTTTCGATGGAATTTCCGCAGAACTTTTAAAAAACGGAGGAGCAGTTCTGGTCTCACGTATATACGATCTGATTCTTGCAATCTGGGACCAAGAACTACCTGCTGAATGGAAAACTGCTCTCATTGTTCCGCTACATAAGAAAGGTGACTTCTAAAGTGTGCAAATTGTCGTGGCATCGCACTGTTGAATACTGCATACAAAATACTAGCTAATATCGTACTTGCTCGACTCATCCCGTTCGCCGAATCTATCATCGGTGACTATCAGTGTGGTTTTCGTCCCAACCGCTCAACCACAGATCAATGTTTTACATAAAGGATGATTCTGGAAAAATGTTGGAAGTACAACATCAGCATTCACCAGCTCTACGTAGATTTCAAGCAAGCATATGATAGTATCATCCGCGACAACCTTTGGTCCGCACTCATATGCCTTGGTATCCCAGAGAAACATGTTTCTCTGTGCAAACTCACAACATCGGGATCAAATTGTAGAATAGTAATCGAAGGGTCAGTTTCTGATCCTTTCGATATAACATCAGGTGTTCGACAAGGTGATGCACTCGCGCCGGTACTGTTTAATTTGACGTTGGAGTACGCGATAAGAAAAAGCCGAATTGAGACACAAAACTGCATATATAACAAATCTAGTCAAGTTCTTGGCTAAGCAGATGTTATTGTGGTTCTCGGACGTAGAACGAGCGATATTAAGGGTAATCTCTTTCAGCTTGAAAGAAATGCTAAACGATTTGGATTATGCATAAACACCGGCAAAACTAAAGTGTTAACAACATCTAAGAACATACCTCCCGGAAATCTGGATACTGGCGACTATGAAGTGGAATGCGTGAAAAACTTCAAATACCTCGGGTCTGTAATGCCATGGTCAAATGACATGCAGGCAGATATCAAAGCCCGTGTCTCTGCTGCATACAGAGTTTTCTAAGCATACTCAAAACTTCTGCGATCAAAACATCTTATTGTAGAATTTTATTGAAGAATTGTAGAATTTTATCAACATTCCGAGGGGAAGGTCATACGAACAATTTATGGTCCATGCAAAGTTGCTGAAAATCAGTATAGAATCCGAATGAATCATGAAATCAGAGGAAGACCTAGACAACGCTGGCGTGATGGTCGAAACTGGGGTCAACTGGTCATGGAACGAGATGATTGGAAGCTGATTGCACAGACG
>OY856187.1:143209298-143448251 GCA_963693315.1 Diogma glabrata
GCATATATGTTTATCTAAATAAATTAGTATAATTTTGAAACAAATCAGTTTAAATATAAATACGTGTATAATTTAAACATTATCAAATTAAATCTAACCTAGAGCCTTTTACCATATATTCATTAAAGTTCATCTATATTCAAGGCAAATGCAAATATTAAATGTGTATTTGTTGATAATTTAAAACAACAATAATTAGAATGACATGATAGAAATGTTTTAATTTTTATCAGTCATACATAGACTTTAATTGAATTTGTTCAGAATTATTTATTATTACTAATCTTTGTTAAAAATTAAATAACGTGTTTGGAATTAAAACTGTACTGTGCTATCTTGAATTGATCACTAGAAGAATGAATGATTCACTATCTTATCTCTATCTATAAATTAATTAGCTAATAAAATCTAAAAAAAATTTACGTTAACAAAAAATTTGATATAGTCGTTGATATTCTCTCTGGCGTGTTTAAATGTAAATGATGAGTTCCAGGCACTTTTTCATATATTAAATTAACGTTGCTGTTTAGAATTTCAACAACTTTTTCAAAAACATCTGGAGTTTCAAATTCCATACCAGGTACACCTCGGACAATCAATGTATCACATTTTATTTTATTTGTATAAGCAGCTATCTGTTCGTACGACATTAAACCCAATAACGAAACCTTCAGTCGAACATCTCGTGAAAAATGATATCCCGTTTTTGATAAATGTTTAGGCGCTGGTGCCATTCCCCTTTTCATTAATACTTTAACAGATTCCCGTGTAACGCTGCCTTCATATGCATCAACAACTAAATCAATCATTTCATCATAGTCGTAGCATGGCATTTTTGATTCGTGCAACGTTTCATAATACAAAAACTTATCAATATAATCTCCAGTTAAATTTGAAATTCGAGTTGGATCACGTACAACTGGTCCTGCAATATCAATATTTATGAGTTTTTTTACATCCTTCGGAAACGATGCTGCATATACAAAAGACAATGCACCGCCAAGTGAATGACCCATTAGTATCATATTCGACCAATTAAAATATTTAACAATGCGACGGATTAGAACGACACCGTCCCAAAATAGATAATATTGCATTCCTTCGGGATACGGTGAAGATTTTCCATGCCCGGGCAGATCAATACACAATATTGGAATGTCGTCAGGTAGGAGCGGGCATAAGTTATCAAACGTTCCGGCATTATCTTGCCATCCATGCAACGCTAAAATTGGTTGTTGATAACGAGTACCCCACCATTTACCTTAAAATAAAGAAAACAAAATAATTGTTTTAATGACCTTCTAAATTTTTTATCAATTAGGGTTTATGCAATTGTTTTTAATAAATCAAAAAGGAAATTATGGATTTTAGTTAAAACTTACCAGCAACATGTCCCCATGGAACTGGAATTGAAACTTCTTCCCAACGTCTAGAGCAATCATCTGATTCGTCGACTTTAGAAATTCCATCTTTAATAAAATAAAAATTGAGTTTTTATAAAAAATAATTTCATTTGCTTTCTTGAAATAAACATACTCAATAATGCACTTTGTTTGTCAGACATTTCTAAGTTATGTAAAGCAAATTTAATTTAACAAAGTGCAATGATGAAACATTCAATAACTATTTACTGCCACCAACTATCACCGCGATGAGACTAATCATATGCAATCTACGTTTACACAGAAGTCAATTTTGACATTAGATTGCTTGATGTGATGATTGAATTTTTTTTGTCGTACAATTAGTTGTATAAATTTTTTATGTTTAAAAATAAAAGAAATTAATTTGGTTCAAAAATTTTTATTCAGTTTGAAAGAATACCAATATTTTCACACATTTTACCAATGTCATCATAGGATACATATTCTGCTGCTAACATAGCATTACCAATTGCTATAGTTTCTTGTACATTACGTCCTCGAATCCAAATTCGGCCATTCATTCCGATCGCAATCTCATATGGCATTTCAAATTTTAATTTATCTAACAGCGGGCATTTATTGCTTAATAACTTTCTCACCAAATTAATGCTACAATTAAATACAAAACCGTCATGTAAAACTCCAAGATTTTCCTTCCGTCCATATGAATCAACACATACTAATTCTGGTTCTAAATCACGATTTGCAATTAAAACTTTAGTATATAGTGTGTCACCTACATTAACATCAGGACGATTTTTCTTTGATGCACCTTCGAATGCTAAATACGAAAGGGATGCTGGTTCACTAGATCCAATGTCAACACGGAATACATCGCCTGCTTTTGCTATTACAATTCCAACGACTGGTTCATTACGTACAGGAATATATCGTTTCTGATAACTATCTATATAAAATACATTGCCTTTTTTCTTTAATACTCCACAACGATTTGCAATTATATCGTCGTTATGTTTACGCAAACCGGGACCAATTATAACTTTTTTCTTAATTTTCTTTGATAAATCAATCGCTTCATGTATTACATCTCCCGGCATTACAATTTTGCTAGTATTTTCATCGTCACTCATTTTATATTGATGTCGATTTACTAAACTTTTAGGTTAAAATGTAATGTGAAATTTTAAAATGTCAAAAATTTCAAAATAAAAATATGACAGTGAGTAAGTTTATATGTACAAGAAGTTGACACAAATGTAATAGATTTTATTAAATCTGGCTGCGGTTTTACCGCAAACAAAAGAACCGGTTCTTATATTCGATTTAAAAAAAATTTCGTTTTTGAAAGTTCTATTGTTTTTTTCGAGCAAAAGATCTTTCTTTGATCGGTCCTGAAATTTTATAAATAATTTAAGTAATTTAAACATATTAAAAGAAAATGGTATGACGATTTTCGATCGACGATTTCTTATAGTTGCTACGTACAATTAAACACAACCTTCGTATCTGGTTTATGTATATACAATTTATTTGTAAACTATAGTTTTGTTATTCACAATTTTAATTTAATTATAATCGTATCGAGAACTTGGATAAAAATTATGTATTTAGAGTGAAGGAATATTTTTTACATTTTTACCGCCAACCAAAATGACAAAAAAACTATTGCATTGAACTAAATTTGATGTTCGAAAATCGAATTGATTAAATTTAAATTAATTATAATTTATCGTATGGGTGGCGTGAATATGATTAATAAGTATAGCAGATGGTTCATGTCACGAGTATGGTCGTTAACTGATCGTGTGATCGTTTAAGTTTTGTAGTGATTAATTATTTAGATTTAAATATATTAACCACTACAGGACAGGTATTTCAAAATTAATTATTATTATATTTGTATAAAAAGAAATATATGTAATATAGTTTTACTAACTAGATATGGCAGTGATAAGGCGTGCTATACACCTGAGCTAAAATATGCGAAATATGCGAACTATGTTTTTAAAAAAGTAATGTTTTAATGCGAATAAAGCTTTTTAAAAAAAATGTAATGTTTCCGTTTTTCTTTTCTTTTTTAAATGTTTTGTTTCCGCAATGTTTTTTTCTATAATTACGTTACATACATTATTTTTTAAAAACATAGTTCGCATATTTCGCATAGTTTAGCTCAGGTGTATAGCACGCCTAAAGTTTGTATTTCAAATAAAAGAAACTTCTTTTGAATCTAATGCCCGATTTATACCGATATATGAATCTAATGCCCGATTTTTGAATCTATAATGCCCGATATATATTTAGACTATAGTCGGTAACGTTAACTTAACGTTAACTTTAACATAACTGTAACTTATAAAGACGCGTATGCACTTGAAAATAAATTTTATTTTCGAAAAGGTGTATTTATTTCGGAACGAAAATTAAAATCTACAAAATGGAAAAAAAATCTGCATACATTTAAAAAAAATCTACGTAAATGAAGAACATTTGTAATACACACTTAAAAAATCAACGCTATCAACAAGTATAACACTTTCAAATTGTCAAACATTCAATTTATTTTCATTTTCCGTACGAAATAAATGGAACTACATTTATTTCGCTTCGTAATTTGAAAATAAGAAGTCTCCACGGGTAGTCATGACATCTATTGACAGGTTCGTTTTTCACTATTTCTTATTTTTAACTGCATACTACTTACGAAATGCAAACCGAAAACTTTTTCGTTTC
The DNA here is from genome assembly GCA_963693315.1 of Diogma glabrata. Lineage (NCBI taxonomy): Eukaryota > Metazoa > Arthropoda > Insecta > Diptera > Cylindrotomidae > Diogma > Diogma glabrata. Next base: position 143,213,414 of record OY856187.1, read on the forward strand.
CTTTTATTTTGGTTTTTTTTACATAGATTTTGTATGGGGAAAATAATTTATTTTCAAGTGCATACGCGTCATAAAGGCACTACAAAATTTTTATTTATAGTCTGTCAGAAATTACGTATTCTTTGACGTTTGATTTGATATTAATGTTGGTTTTGTAATCAATTTTATAAATCAATCAATACTTTAAAAGTAACAAACTGATTTTAAAATCAAAATTTAAAATAATAAAATTCGAAATAAACATTTGATACAAAATTTAAAAATAAAAAAATTTATTTTCATATTAATTTCATACTAATATTTGGCTTTAAAGTCGCTCTTTTTATATCTTTTGCATTTTTTAATAAATAAAATTTTATTTTTATGGACACTTGCAATTAAATATTATATGTGTTATTATGGTTTTCCATATTATTCACTGTTTGTGTGCTTCCCGCTCAACATGAATATCGGAAAGATATCTTAATGCTATCTAAAAAATTATGTCTTTTAAAACTCAGAAAATTGTCATTTTTTGACAGCCTTTTGAGGAGACCAAAAGGATGTTAACTACTGTCGACATTTCTATGACCTAAAAATGATATCATCTTGTCAACATTTTACCAACAACCAATTTTGTTATAAAATAGTATTTCTAAAATTTTTAGAATAAAATTAATTAAATAAAATTTAATAAACTTAATAAAATTAATAAAATAAAATTTAGTAAAATTAACTACAATAATAATAATTATTTAATTATACTAAAAACAACACAATTTTTGAAATACAAATCAGTTGTGTTCAGCTGTCATAATATGTCAAAATGAAACGAGCAAGCCGCAAATCTTGTACCACATCATCGGGTGATGAATGGTGATTGATGAATCTGTATTGAGTAAGTATCATTATTGGGTGAGTATGATTAATAGTACCTAATACATAAATTAGAACGTAAACTTTTTATTTACTCTTAATGTTGAAAACTACTTTAAGCTTATTTATTATTTAATTTCTAGAATTTAACCGGAATAGGTATACGAAAGATTTACTCATCACTATATACTCATCATACTAATCTTGCAAAAATGGAATACTGCGGGCGATCCCAGCATAGAAGTAGTAATCAAAAACAGCGGCAGACCACTGCAGTAATATTAAAACATTTTTTTATTTGTAATTTCATTGTATAAGAATTAATTTATTTTTAAATTTAATAAAACCAAAATTAAGTATTATGTTCAGTAATGATTTCAATTATTTAAAAATAACCTAAAATTTAAACTCCAAAATCTAATATCTTTTTGATATCTCTAATATGCTATCATTCGGAGCTCAGAAAAATGTTATGTATCTGATATCTTTTTGAAGAGATCTAAAAGATGTCAGCAGGTGGCGTATTAGAGGGTTTTCTGATATCTTTATGTTATCTTTGTGATAAATATTTTGGATGTCAGATCTAAAAACGGTCACCTTTAAGAGCTCATTATGATAGCTTTTTGCCGAACGGGTTTTGTCACTTTTGAATTAAAATGCAATATTTAAACATATACTTTTTACTGTTTATTTTTAAATTTATTTATAATAATATAAACTTCCTTATAGTAACAATTTGATATTTTGTTTTTTATTTTAAAGAATATCGATTTCGACTTACGTCATCCTCAGTAATAATTTAAGAACTGAGGATGACGTAAGTCGAAATCGATATTCTTTAAAATAAAAAATAAAAATCAAATTGTTACTATAAGGAAGCTTATATTATTATAAATGAATTTAAAAATAAACAGTAAAAAGTATATTTTTAAATATTGCATTTTAATTAAATATTAGTTTTCTTCAGTTTTGATACTAAACGTCAAAAAATCCTTAACAAAATCTTTAAGATAGAATGAAATGAGCTTTACGTTAAGTTAACCTTAAGTTTTCGTTAACGACTATAAATGCTCTAGTGCGTTTTCATACATTTGTACTTTACGTTAATTTAACGTTAAGTTAAAGCTACCGACTATAAATCGGGCATAAACCTTCTAATATCTTCTACCTTTGAATAAAAACTTTCTAACTGAATATGTGAGCCAGCTATTCTTTTATTCGTTTGAAAAGAACTACCTAGCTCTTATTTTCGCGGTATGACGGTGGTCGCTCTCAAATCTGAATGCGGATACATCATAGCCACTTTCCAAGCGAGTGAATTACTGAAGGAATCGATCGAAATCATTAAAAATAGCGGCAAAACAACAGAAATATCAATTTTTTGACTTTGAAAAAATACAAAATTTATACACAAACAGATATGTTTATTTATTTATTTATTAGATGATGGCAAACAGGCCGAGACCTAATTCTTGCCCAGAAAGAATTCAGTTATATTATACAATAAGAATACAGTAAGAATATACAATATTTAAAGATATATAGGAATTATACAAATTATATAAATTGATAGATGTAAAATAAAAATTAAAATATATATATATATATATATATATATATATATATATATATATATATATATATATATATATATATATATATATATATATATATATATATATATATATATATATATATATATATATATATATATTGTTACGTTTTTCTAACCTTACTTCGAATTGGCCTAACTCACAATTCGATAAACCTAATTCCCAATCTCTTCCTGAGTTCGATCACTGATTAGTAAGCACAAACACCAGGTTTTATTAAGTATTCAACACCTTAATTGTTCCACAACAACAGGAAAACAATACACCAAACAATATTCCTGACTAGAATATTCATTTAACAGCTTCAGAACTCCAACGGTTTATTGTAGAAATTTCCAGTAACTCAACGTTCAAAATAATACACAATTTATTTCTACTCAATAACACTTATAACTTTATTCACTAATTTAAAAATCACTTTTATAATTTTAACTTCACAATCGCAGGTTTAAAATAAAACTAATTTTACATTTAATTTCACTTTACTGTCGCAGGTCTAAAATAAAACTAATTAAAAACTACAAAAGGTATTTTTCTTATATACCTTCTGCAATACTTCTAGATAATTTGACATCACTTTCCAGAAACCTTGAGAAAACATTAGAATACTCGATTATTTTACGTTATGTTGATTTGATTCATAAAATCGTTTATGTTGACCCTATTCCTACGGTCGCTTCCAGGAAAATAAAATCAACAAACAAGTTAATGAAATGAATATTGTTGTTGTTGTCTCTTCTTAGAAATAGGGTCAACACAAACGATTTTATGAATCAAATCAACATAACGTAAAATAATCGAGTATTCTAATGTTTTCTCAAGGTTTCTGGAAAGTGATGTCGAATTATCTAGAAGTATTGCAGAAGGTATATAAGAAAAATGCCTTTTGTAGTTTTTAATTAGTTTATTTTAGACCTGCGACAGTAAAGTGAAATTAAATGTAAAATTAGTGTTATTTTAAACCTGCGATAGTGAAGTTAAAATTATAAAAGTGATTTAAAATTAGTTTTTGTGTAAAGTTATAAGTGTAATAAAGTTATAAGTTTTATTGAGTAGAAATATTTTGTGTATTATTTTCAACGTTGTGAGCTGGAAATTTCTACAATCAACCGTTGGAGTTTCTGAAGCTGTTGAAAGAATATTCTAGCTAGGAATATTGTTTGCTGTATTGTTTTCCTATTGTTGTGGAACAATTAAGTTGTTGAATACTTAATAAAGCCTGGTGTTTGTGCTTACTAATCAGTGATCGAACTCAGAAGAGATTGGGAATTGCATTTATCGAATTGTGAGTAAGGCCAATTCGAAGTAAGGTTGGAAAAACGTAACATTGGTGACATCGGCGGATTAGTTAGCTGTTAATAATGGTTTTATTAAGTGATTTGAAGGTTCTAGAGTTAAAGAAAGAACTAGAACAACGTGGATTGTCAACAAGTGGAAACAAAACTGAATTAATGCTACGGCTTCGACAAGGTATGGAAGCCGTGGACGTGGAAAGTTGCCAGTTTGGAGTGATTAGTACAAATAATGATCTAGTGGCAGCTGATGAGGAGAAAAGTTTTGTTGCGGAAACAACAACTTCATTACCATATGGAAATTGTGATTTTACACAGTTAATGGCTATGATGCAACAGATGAGTTTGACCATCAGTCAACAAATGGCTGCAAATAAGGAAGAAATCAGTTTCAACATGAATCAACAGTTGGAGAAAGTCAACAATAATATGGCTGCAAATAAGGAAGAGATCAGCTGCAACATCAATCAACAAATGGCTTCTACCAAGGAAGAAATCAGTAGTAACATCAATCAACAGCTGGAAATAGTCAACAATAACATGGCTACAACCAAGGAAGAGATCAGTTTGAACGTCAAGCAAATAATGGACGAGAAACTTCTCGAAATATCTACTACGTTACGGGAGGAAGTAGGCAGAGTTCATCAAGAGGTGAAAGAGCTAGAGCAGAAAGTACTTGATGAAAACAAAAAGGTACTTGCAAAAGTAGATGATTTCGAGAAACGGTTGCAAGATGTTGAAACGAATAAAGTCACTTCACATGTGGTACAACAAATAGCAAATATTAAACTAAAGCCACCATCGTATGACGGTACCACATCTTTCGGCATCTTCAAGTTCCAGTTCGAGACCGCAGCTGATCAAAATGTTTGGAACGCTGAAAATCGTCTTGCTGCATTGATAGTTGCGCTTAAAGGTGAAGCAGCTGAAGCATTACAGGCAGTGCCGGAAAATAATCGGAAAATTTATGCAGAGGTGATGAATGCATTGGAACGTAAATATGGTAGCGACCATAAAAAGGAATTATACAGAATCGAGTTAAAAGGTCGCTTGCAACGGAATGGAGAAAGCCTTCAGGACTATTCTTCGGCAGTGGAACGGCTTGTACATTTGGCACACTCGAACACTCCACCATATTTTATGGAGAAAATGAAGATCGAGGCCTTCATTGATGGTATCCGAGTTCCAGAAACCAAGATCAAAGTAATGACTACAACTAAGGCGACTTTCCATGAAACTGTCGCATACGCAATGCAATATGAGATGGTACAGAGGATGTGTATGCCATCTGGTGGATGCAGAAAAAGGAATGTAGAGGGGAACATCAAAGGGGAAGTTTTGGCACACAGAGATAGAAGCGACATCAGATGCTGGGTATGTGATGAAGAGGATCACATGGCACGGGAGTGCAAGACAAACGGGGAAGCAGACAGATTGTCGTCTTCTGTGAAGAACAGAGGAGCCGAAGAAATGGAGCACTTAAGGTTCAGGAACAGCAGTAGAAAACTCCTGTGCTGGATATGTAGGAAATCGGGCCATATCTCACAGGACTGCTGGAACAGGAAGCGTGAAAGATCTTTGTCTCCTATTCAACGGAAGCCTGTTGGAGGTGCAACTATAAAGCTAAAAAGTGAGGAGAATGCAGCCTACATTCCAATTTCAAGAATTGCGGTAAATGGTGAAAGCTTGGGTATCAATGGACAACTTGAAGGTAAAAGTTGCTTCATGACACTGGATACAGGTTCAGCTCGAACATTCGTTCGCAAAGGTTTAATTGACGGTGTTTTGGAACCATCAGATGGATTGAAACTCCAAACAGTAACTGGAGAATGCGCTGAAATAGAAGGTAAAAGAATCGCTGAAATAAAATTGGGAAATAACTGCTATCAACAAGAGGTGCTAGTGGCTGACATTATGGATGAAGTCATTTTGGGGATGGACTTCATGAAGGCGAAGGGATTAGTCTTCGATTTTGGATGTGGAATCCTAAAGGTTAATAATGTTGAGATGCCACTACTTGTGAATGAGGCAGAGCCAACAGTTATTGGCAGCGAGGAGGAACTACGCAGTGCAGAGGAAAATCCAGCACCATCCAAACAGATGAGGGAGAGAAACGTCAACCGACGCAGACGATTAAACAAATGCCGAAAGTTAAAAAGGAAACAGGTCCAAGCCCATAACGAAGTGAGCGATGTAAAAGAGGTGGTTCAAATAGCTGCAAACGGGGATGAATCGCAGCTGAAAATGAGAATGGTTCGGAGACATGGCATTGTGAAACTCCCAAAGGGAAATGATAAGAAGCACTTTAGAAATAACGAGAATCCCTACTCATCACGGTGGGCTGACATAAAACAAAGTAATGGCCCAGTACTTAGAAAGGAACCGGAAGTAATTCTAAACAGCCTGGGAAATAGGAAAAGAAAAAAAAAATGTTTTTGGATTCAATAATTGGAGGAGAGAGCTAGATCCTGTTCGGGACGAACAGGCTTAAGTGGAGGGTAACGTTACGAGTGCAGAAAAATCTAGACGATTACAGAAAGATCTAAACGATTACGGTCACTTCCAGGAAAATAAAATCAACAAACAAGTTAATGAAATGAATATTGTTGTTGTTGTCTCTTCTTAGAAATAGGGTCAACACAAACGATTTTATGAATCAAATCAACATAACGTAAAATAATCGAGTATTCTAATGTTTTCTCAAGGTTTCTGGAAAGTGATGTCGAATTATCTAGAAGTATTGCAGAAGGTATATAAGAAAAATGCCTTTTGTAGTTTTTAATTAGTTTATTTTAGACCTGCGACAGTAAAGTGAAATTAAATGTAAAATTAGTTTTATTTTAAACCTGCGATAGTGAAGTTAAAATTATAAAAGTGATTTAAAATTAGTTTTTGTGTAAAGTTATAAGTGTAATAAAGTTATAAGTTTTATTGAGTAGAAATATTTTGTGTATTATTTTCAACGTTGTGAACTGGAAATTTCTACAATCAACCGTTGGAGTTTCTGAAGCTGTTGAAAGAATATTCTAGCTAGGAATATTGTTTGCTGTATTGTTTTCCTATTGTTGTGGAACAATTAAGTTGTTGAATACTTAATAAAGCCTGGTGTTTGTGCTTACTAATCAGTGATCGAACTCAGAAGAGATTGGGAATTGCGTTTATCGAATTGTGAGTAAGGCCAATTCGAAGTAAGGTTGGAAAAACGTAACAATATATATATATATATATATATATATATATATATATATATATATATATATATATATATATATATATATATATATATATATATATATATATATATATATATATATATATATATATATATATATATATATATATATATATATATATATATATATATATATATATATATATATATATATATATATATATATATATATATATATATATATGAGTTGGCGCCATTTTGAAGCCGCCGTTTTTAATTTTTTTTATCAATTACATAAATTTTTAAATATCGTACTCCTACAATCATTTTTAAATTAACAATCTATTTCTAAAAAATTTTATTACGTGTTAGTAACTAGCTTCTACGTACGATGTTGAAATATGTCGAGATTAACCCTTCATTTTGACCCCATCATTTTGAAAAATTCTAAAACGTTACCTGTTATTAGAAAGAATACTTCAATACAAAAATTTTGAGCCATCTCACGTTTTTTTAAACCACCCCCAATTTCGGTCGCAGCAGTGGCCTGTTTGAGGTGGATCGTCCCATATATATAAATAAATAAAAACAACAATTTTTTTAATTAAAAAATAAAATAGAAAGCGAAGTCGGCCCACTCTAGTTCTAACGGCATTAACTAAAGAATAATTCAAAGTTAAAAAATAAAAAAAAATAAAAAAAATAAAAAGTGTCGCTTTTTGAAAAATTGATGTTTTTTCTCAAAAAACAAAAAAATTGCATGAAAAAAGACATCGAAAATTTTTTTTTGTTTTTTTTCCTAACAACTACATTTAATTACAACAATGTCGAAAAAAAGCGCGTCGCTTTTAAGGTATTTTTGACAAAACCATGGGCATTTGAAAGATAAATAGCTATTTTATTAAGAAATTCATAACATTTTTGGGGTTTGGTGAAAAATTTAAAAACAAACTGTAAAACATATAATTACTGGGGTACAAAAAGATAATAAAGTTTCAACCAAATCGAGAGGGGTCGGGTCAAAAGTGGTCGATTTGACGTGGAATACCCCATATATATATATATATATATATATATATATATATATATATATATATATATATATATATATATATATATATATATATATATATATATATATATATATATATATATATATATATATATATATATATATATATATATATATATATATATATATATGTATGTGTATATATATATATATATATATATATATATATATATATATATATATATATATATATATATATATATATATATATATATATATATATGTATATATATATATATATGTATATGCATATATATTTTTTTTTTTTTTTAAGGCGTTCATGCTCCATGTAGGAGCGTTGCCAGGTTGATCAGCTTTGAATATTCACCACGGTCATTCGCAACAGCGACATAATTACCATGGCAGCCGATTTTTTTAAGGTCGTTTATTACGTCAGTCTCCCATTGTAGTCGTGGTCTACCTCGCGGTCGCCCACTCCCTGGGGTACTAACGTACATTTGTCTAATCATTCCAGACTGTGAATTGGCTCGTAGAACATGCCCAAACCAAGCAATCCTATTAGAACGAAAACAACCTATTATATCAGGACCCTCAAGAAGGTCTCTGATCTCAAAGTTATATCGGGTTCTATATTCTCCATCGTCTGTCTTAAGTGGACCAAAAATGTAGCGTAGGATCTTACGCTCAAATACAGATAAATGCGATTCGTCATTTTGTGTAAGGGTCCACGTTTGTGACCCATACATCACAACAGGTCTAATCAATGTCTTGTATAACTTGAGCTTGGTGTTAGTTGATACATACGGTGATCCAAGGAGAGGTTTAATTGAGTAGAAAGTTCGATTACCTGCAGCGATTCGAGCTTTTATATCTGTAAGTATGCTGTTGTTTGAGTCAAGCATTGATCCTAAATATTTAAAAGATTCAACTCCCTCAATTCGTTCATCGCCGCACATCAAATCTTTCTTCTCAGCCTCCCTTGAAACATTCATATGTTTGGTTTTATTGTAGTTAATTTGCAGACCAATTTTTCTAGCACCATTCTCAAGCGACTTGAAAGTCTCACTCATAACAGCTTCACTTCGGCCGAGGATGACAACATCATCAGCGTATGCGATCATCTGTACTGAGTTTATTGACAAGATATTGTTATTAGTCGGTAGTTTCTTTTGACGGCACACATATTCCAAGGCTTAATTGAAAAGTATAGGAGAGACAGCATCACCTTGTCTTACACCGGAGTCGACTTTAAAAAACTTTGATATTTCGTTCTCTACTCGTACACAGCATTGAGAGTTCTGTACTGTCATTTTGCATAGTGATACCAATTGAATTCCCATTGACACCAGAGCAGACCATAGAGTCTCTCGTTCGAGAGAGTCGTAGGCCTGCCTGAAATCAATGAAAAGTTGGTGCATAGGTATGGTGAAGTCTCGACACTTTTCCAAAATCATCCTTATCGAGAAAAGTGCATCGGTAGTACCTCGGCCCCGCCGGAAACCACACTGATATTCTCCAAACAGTTGTTCAGCAAAAGGATTGATTTTGGATAGCAAAATGTTGGAAAAGATTTTATATGCTGTGCAAAGGAGAGCGATTCCTCTGTAGTTTGCGCATTGTAGGCGATTACCTTTTTTATGGATTGGTATCAGCATAGCTGTGTTCCAGTCCTGTGGCATGGTTTCAGTCCTCCAGATCATTTGAACAAGTTCAAACAATCTTAAGGATAGAGTTTCACCGCCATGTACAATCATTTCGGATGTTATATCGTCGATACCAGGTGCTTTATTGCGTTTTAATTTAGACAGCGTCGCTTCGAATTCCTCTTTGGTTGGTTCGTCTACATGTACCTTTGACGAAGATTCTCAAAATAAGCGGCCCGTATCTAAAATATTTTTAAGCTCTACTTGTAGCTCCCCATCTTCGTTTTGAATAGCATTCGATCTAGTTTGAGGGTCCTTCTTTAAGGTTTTAACCTGTCGAAAGAAGTTACGCGATTGATGTTCCTTGTGGAAGCTTTCAATCTCCTCACACTGTCTCTTCCACCATTCTCTCTTCGTTCGTCTACATAGCTTCGTCTACAAGATCTCTTTTGTATTGAATAGCATCAAGGCATGCTTGATCCATCCATGGCTTCTGGGAGTGTTTCTGTGGTCGTCCAAGTATTCCCTCAGCAGCGCTTAAAACAGCATCTTTGAGCAAATACCATGACTTATCGAACGTCTCCATTAATGGTTTCTGATTTCTCCAATGTTTCGGTAATATGGATTTGATATCTCTCTTCTGTTTCAGCATTCTTTAATGATCAGATGTTAAAACGTTTCCGTTGATTAAATTTTGGAAGTGGAACCCTATCGTTGCACATACAAGGAAGTGGTCACTTCCAATGTATGCACCTCTAAAGGATCGCACATCCAGAACGCTCGAAAAGAAACGTGCTGTTACTAGAACGTGATCAATTTGATTTCGAGTATTTCCATTCGGTGAGACTCATGTCTGCTTATGAATCGATCGATGCGGAAAGAACGTACTGGCAATTCTCAAATTATTTGATAATGCAAACTCAGTCATTCTCTCACCATTATCATTCGAATTCAAATTCAAGCTGTTGGGACCCACCACATTTCCATAAGAGATATCTCTTCCAACCTGTCCATTAAAGTCACCAAGAACCATAATGAAGTCGCGTGTTGGTGTTTGTTTCATAACCTCTTCCAGCGCTATGTAGAAATTATCCTTCTCGTCGACGGTCTTAGCTTCAGTTGGTGCATGCACGGCAATAAGAGAAATATTGTTATATGTACCGCGTACACGTAGGTAGCAGATCCTCTCACTGACCGGGATGAATTTCATCACGGCTTCTTGTATGCGTGCACCAACAAGAAAGCCAGTTCCAAATTCTCTTCGAGAAGGATGACCACTACAGTATAGAGAGTGACTATCCAAATCTTGTTTTCCGATTATCGGCTGTCTAATTTCTTGTAGAGCAATAATATCCATCCTATACCTCTCAGCTTCTATTTCTAGACTTATAAGAGCATCAGGAGCGCTCAGGCTGCGCACGTTCCACGTTCCGATTCGGTAGTCCAGGTAAAATTCTGTTGTTGTATCCGAGTCTGTTTTTCTCTTTCTGATAACCAAATTTAACATATTAGTTTTTTTCCGGGGTTAGGGTGTTAACGTTAGGCTAATAAATTAATGATAATAATTATAAATTAAAATATATATATAAATAAAAATATAAATAATAAATATAACAAAAAATATACAATATACAGATTTATAAAAATAAAAAATAAGATGCAACAATTTAATTTCAATTTTAATTAGAAAATAAAACAGCTCAACAAAAGATAACGGGTGAAAAACACGTGAAATCAGCAAGAAACATGCAATTTCGGAAATTAGGTTTTAATTTTGTATATAGAGGTATTGGAATTCATTGACATGAATAAAAAAAAATTTTCTGCGTTTTTAGTTTTTTTTTTACCCTTTTTTTGAGATACAGGGTGATGAAAAATCAAAAACTTGCTCGACCCTCGTGTATTGAAATGGCTCTACAGTCAAACATACTGAACTGATTTTAATGTTATATAACTCAAAATGTGGGTATTGAGCAGAGCTAATCAAAATAATAATTCAAATTATATGACCTTAAACACTTTCTTTTAGAAAAATAACGGTAAAAAATTCAAATTCGATTTTCTAGAAATGCGTATTTTTTAAATCTTTGATTTTTAGGGTTCCGTTTTTTATACGGAACACTATTGGTGAGAGTAAAACGAGTTTTTCACATTATATCGATTATCTCGTAAACTATAAATGCTATGGACTTGAAATTTGAGGTGCGTATAAAACTAATCTGTCCACATGAAATGACGAATACAAATAAAACTAAAGTGGTTTTCGTTTGGTTTACAGGGGTTCGATGTGAGACCTTTGAGAAAATAGATTTTTTTATAGATTCAAGTAGGGTATCATATGAAAGGGCTTCATTTCAGCATTCCTTAAAAATTTATCTTGGAATTTTACACCTCACCATTTTTTGTATAATTCTGAATAATGACGTTTTTTTCGTGTTTTCTTAACTCGATTAGCTCCGAACCTAACTGATCGAAAATTTTCAAATGTATTTGGAATGATAGAAAAATTAGTACAGTTTTAATAAAAAATATATGTGTCATATTCTCATAATTAGATTTATTACGGGGGTGGAAATGAGGAGGGGTAAAAACACTATTTAAAATGTGGTCAAGTGGGGTGTCATTTGAAAGAGCACCTAATTTAGAAATCATTGCAATTTTTTTTAGAATTTTGCAATGCACAGTTTTTGAGTTATTGTCAAAAACATACCGTTCCCCCCCCCCCCCCCCCCCCTTCGTTTCGACACTGATTGACAGAAAAATTTGGAAAAATTCACAGAGTTAAGAAATTTGGTAAATTTTATATGAAAATTATACCGAAGTCTCAAATAATTATATTTCTGTGTGTTTAGGGGACCGGTGTAAAGAGGGTAAAAATAAACTTTTTTGACCCAAGCGAGTGGGGTGTCATTTGAAAGAGCACCTAATTTAAAATTCGTTGCAGTTTATTTTAGAATTTTGCGGTGCACAGTTTTTGAGTTATGGACAAAAAAGTGCAAAATTCAAACCGTTCCCCCCCCCCTTCGTTTCGACACTGATTGACATAAAAATTTGGAAAAATTCACAGAGTTAGGAAATTTGCTAAATTTTGTATGAAAATTATAGCGAAGTCTCAAATAATTATATCTCTGTGTGTTTAGGGGACCGGGGTAAAGAGGGTAAAAAAAAACTTTTTTGACCCAAGCGAGTGGGGTGTCATTTGAAAGAGCACCTAATTTAAAATTCGTTGCAGTTTTTTTTAGAATTTTGCGGTGCACAGTTTTTGAGTTATGGACAAAAAAGTGCAAAATTCAAACCGTTCCCCCCCCTACGTTTCGACACTGATCGACAGAAAAATTTGAAAAAATTCACAGAGCTAGGCAATTTGGTAAATTTTGTATGAAAATTATACCGAAGTCTCAAATAATTATATTTCTGAGTGTTTAGGGGACCGGGGTAAAGAGGGTAAAAAAAAAACTTTTTTTGACCCAAACGAGTGGGGTGTCATTTGAAAGAGCACCTAATTTAAAATTCGTTGCAGTTTTTTTTAGAATTTTGCGGTGCACAGTTTTTGAGTTATGGACAAAAAAGTGCAAAATTCAAACCGTTCCCGCCCCTACGTTTCGACAATGATTGACAGAAAAATTTGAAAAAATTTACAGAGCTAGGAAATTTGGTAAATTTTGTATGAAAATTATACCGAAGTCTCAAATAATTATATTTCTGTGTGTTTAGGGCACCGGGGTAGAGAGGGTAAAAAAAAACTTTTTTTGACCCAAGCGAATGGAGTGTCATTTGAAAGAACACCTAATTTAAAAATCATTGCAATTTTTTTTAGAATTTTGCGGTGCACAGTTTTTGAGTTATGATCAAAAATGTTCAAAATTCAGACCGTCCCCCCGTGTATCAAATATTTATTAATCGTTTTGAAAGGGTAGGAATGGTAAGGTGAAATAAAGCTTTTTTTAACCCGAATAGCAATATCGAGTGGGACTGGCGTGTACATTTTTAGTCATATCATCCTTTATACTGATTCTTAGAGCAATTCTTAATTTTGCAACTCTTTTAGAGTGAATATAACCAGTTATCCAAAAGAAAGAAGACTTTATTTCAAAATTATCACGGTCCTTTATTATCTATTGTATATTGTATTGTATTGTATGCCATAAGTGGGCCCAAAAGGTGGCGTTAATTCTCAAGGTTCAAATCAGATTGATGTGATTTGTTAGTTTGTGTTAAGATCCACGTTTGTAATCCATTCATAATTACTGGTTTATTAAATTTCTTGTATAACTTTAGAAAATGTTGAGTTTTAATTGAATGGTAAGTTCGATAACCTGCAATTATTTTAGGGTTAATATTTGTTAGATATGCTATTGTTTAAGTTATTATCACTGCCACTGTATCGTAGCTTGGACTTTTATGCGATTAATTATGACTTTGTTACGAATATTTACAATTTTATTCAATATACAACAAATTACACGGGATAGCGCCTCCCTCAGATCGAATCTCACTTTAGAAATCTCCTATCTATTTTTTTATAAATTAGCCTAACATGACAGTAACATCATTGAATTCATATCAGTTGTTTAATAAAAAGAAAATATATGAATAGATATATCTATATAAAAAAAAAACAAATAAAAAAAATCTAACCTAGTTTTTGGTTTGTTGGTAACTGCTAGCTTAATCCTCTTGTTTTCCTTGTCTACACCTTCCTCTTCGGTATTATTATGATTGCTGATATACCCAAATTCCTCTATGACGTTAACTCTTTTCTGTACGCCGATACGAAAAGTAACCCAAAATACTGCCAATATCACAATCCACAATCTAATCTTGGTTGAATATCTTCGGGGCAGAATGTTTAATTTTTTCCCTTCTTTATCCTTCACCACCTTACCCACAAGGTCAGCAAAAATAAGTAGCAGAAAGCCACCATATATAGAACAATTCCAATTGATGAATGTTATTTTCTTTTCCATTAAATTTACACAATAGAAAGAACTTTTCTTGGTTTTATTATTTTTACTGTTTTCTGATTTATTATGTCTTCTTTTATTTTGGATTAAAATAATTACTCAACACAATTAAAATGATCAACATTTAAATTTTTAGAAAATAGAATGTTTTATGTTTCCAAATGAAACATCGAAACAATAATTGTCAATCTTTTTAATTTTTATGTTTTAGGCTTTACATCTAAACACCAATTGCCATAAAAATAAAATCAAAATTGTTTGAAATTTAAACATGGCAAAATGGATGTCAGAAAAATGTGATTTGTTTTTACATCTTCTAATCAAAATCGTGTAACACCAAAGATTCAGCAAAAATTAGCAACGACATCTGTTCGTTAGAACTGGAAATAAAATTGAGTACGTTCGTTTGTTTTTTATAGTATATTCGAAATTTAACTAGCCGTTAAGCATTAGAAAATTTTAAAATGATTATTAATGAAAAAAAATGAACTGAAACTAATGAAATAAATTTTTATTGAATTAGAAAAAGAAGATGAATTGGTTTTATTGTTGTTTAGGCGAATATAGCGGACGTTACACCATGAATTCAAGGTAAAAATCAAGATATTTACCCTTGAAATCACAAAAACGTCGTCACCCCTCTATATCAGAAACCACCGAACTACTTCCCACAACTAATCTGTATCTGGGATCGAGTTATCAATGGTGACCAACGCCAGGGTCGATGATCAATTTCAATACTCATGAAGTTCCTAGGAACTATCAGTGAGTACCGAAATCGATCATCCATCCATCTAACGTCAGCACCATTGAACCCTCGATACAACCAGTAAAATATGACACTGAAGATGTGAACCCCAGAGACGACAACCAGCCAGAGGAACAACCCTACCTAACGAAAAGACATCATTCCCTGATGTCTTTCGCGTGATGGACTCCAAGATTCTTACCGCTCATATCTGTGCACTCGTAGAGTACATTTCCAATCTTAGTCTTAATCATTGCAGGTAAGAACTTTGGAGCCAATTTTGCCGAGAATTTTTTTGTAGCGTCACTCAAATGATGTTGCCGTACAAACACACGTTGTTGTGGTTGAAAAGTCCGTAGTTTAGATCGCAGGTTGTACTGATGTTGCGATTTCTTAAAAGCTGCTTTTAAATTTTCCTGAACACGGTTCCTGAGCAGAGTCAAATGATCAGAACGTTCTAATTCCTCACCAGCATCTTCACCAAGCTGGTGTAGTGATCTCAACAAATGGTAAGTACTTCCATCCGAAACTGGATGTTGACCAAATAATAGATAGTACGGCGAGTACTTGGTAGCAGAATGTACTGCAGCCCGCAGTGCATATGCGATCTCACCAATTTGTGAGTCCTTTTATGAACGCTCGAATTGCTGCTAGTACTGACCTATTGACCCGCTCTGACGCGTTACTTTGAGGACTATAGACACCGGTCCTAATGTGTTTAATGCCGAAATCTGACAAAAGACTTTGAAAGTTCCTACTAGTGAACTGTTTGCCATTGTCACTGTGTAGAAACTCTGGTACCCCATATGTAAGAAACACTTCATTCCTTAGAAAAGCATTCACCTTCGGTGAAGTTGCGTTTCTAAGTGGTTTCAGTAGTACAAACTTCGTAGCATGATCCAGAACTATCAATAACACCGTATTCCCAAGTGTAGAACGAGGGTACGGTCCCAAAAAATCTATATAGACTCTCTGCCATGGACGTGCTGTTTCGAATTTATATTGCATCGGAGGACGCAATATCTGATTCGTGGCTTTTGTTTGTTTACATGTGTCGCAGGACACAACATAGTTTTGTACCTGTGACGCCATGCCCGGCCAATAATAAAGACGTCGAAGTAATTCTAAAGTCTTTTTAACACCTCCATGAGCAGCAGTACTATCATCATGATGCTTCTGAATCATGTTGGAAGTCATCGGTCTTGGTACCCAGAGCTTCCACACAGGAACATCGTTAGGTATTGCATCAGGTCTTGGCTCAATACGTATGTATAGCTTATCATCCACGACTTTGACTGATGGAAAGTCCTTGGGTGATGATTGAACTTTAGCTATCATATCCGTATATTCGTTGGGCCGATAACCTTCATTGTCGATTTTGATGTCGTTAATGTGATGTGTTAATGCTTCCGTCAATTCCTCATGTGTATCGTCATAAAGACGAGATAGAGCATCAGGGACTATATTTTGGGTACCTTTTTGGTGGACAATGGTAAAATCCATATGTTGGAGTTTTAGGCTCCACCTAGCCAGACGACCACTCAAGTCTTTCTGTGACATAAGCCACTTCAGACTTGAGTGATCAGTCACAATTGTAAATCGGTGACCTTCAACATAGCCCCTGAATTTCTTCACACTCAGAATTGCCGCAAGACATTCCAACTCAGAAACCGAATAATTTCTCTGAGCTCTATTTAATTTCTTCGACATGAAGGCTATCGGACACTCTTGTCCGTCAGTATCAACCTGATACAACACACTACCTATCCCTGTCAGACTTGCATCGCATCTAATAAAGAACTCTTTATTATAATCAGGGTTTATCAATACTGGTGCTGTAGTCAGCAATCGTTTTAAATTTTCAAAGGCTGCTTGAGCTTCTAATGTCCATTTCAATTTCCCCGAACTCTTCTTTAATAAATCTGTAATTGGTGATACCACGCTTGCATAATTTGGTATGAAACGTTGGTACCAACCAGCCATTCCCAATAAACGTCGTTTCTGTTTTACTGTAGATGGAGCTGGATACTCTGCTACAGCTCTTACCTTGTCAGGGTCTGTTCGAAGACCATCTTCACCAACCAAAAATCCCAAGTATTTCACCTCTCTCAGAACAAATTTACTTTTCTTGAGGTTTATTGTTAACCCAGCCGCTCTTAACAATGAAGAGACTTTGGACAGCAATTCCATATGTTCCTGGAACGTGGAAGAGACTACCAATAGATCATCTAAATAAACAAAGACATTTTCGTGATATTGATGTGGTATCACTTTGTGCATTAGCCGACACATTGTCTGGGGAGCATTGCACAATCCAAAGGGCATAACCCGGAATTGATACAATGGACGACCAGGCACTGTGAAGGCTGTCTTGTCTCTAGATGCTTCTGCCAGAGGAATCTGCCAGAAAGCATCTTTGAGATCAATACTTGAAATGTACTTTGTGCTATTTAGACGACCTAGTAAGCCATCAATCAAGGGAAGTGGGTAAGCGTCCTTTTTCGTTAGTGAATTGACACGACGGCTATCAATACATAATCTGTTTTTACCAGATTCTTTTTGTACCAAAACCACTGGCGAGCACCAAGAACTGTTACTCTCTTCGATCACGCCCATTTGAAGCATTCGGTCGAGTTCGGCATAAACCTTTAGTTGAACAGCCGGCGATGTGGGATAGTGCCTCTGTTTAACAGGTGCACTATCACCAACATCGATGACATGTTCAACCAAAGAAGTCTTTCCGAGCCCAGACACTTCAAATGACGGGAAAGAATCCTTGATCATATCCAGTTCATGTTGCTGATCAGTGGTGAGGTTGTGTGTATTTAAAGTTATTGGCTCTGTACGAGTCAGTTCACTAACAAAAGAAGGAACAATACCGAATTTCTCCCAGAAATCTATGCCCAGGTAGAGCTCTTCTCGTAAACCAGGGACTATATGGAACCGCATTGGTTTAGTGGAGCCATTCACAGTTATTGGAATTTCAATGTAACCTAAAATTTTAGTTGCAGTACCATCCGCCGTACGAATACACGAAGTGTATTTACGGTAGGTTGTACCTGATGATTCCAATAATTCCAAGGAATTTCTTCCAAGTATTGTGATTGACGCTCCACTATCCAATAGTCCTGGAATATGTTTGTCCAAAATCCTTATTGTTAGTCGCGGCCGAGGATCCTTTGTTTCTGAAAGGATAGATGAAATACAAGCTTTACGAAATAATTTCCTCATCCTCCAATATCTAATGTTGCGTTCAGGACGTCTGAAATATGTTCGATGTAATGATGGGAAATTAAATGTATTTGATGATTTTATTCGGGTTTCTTGAGTAGTGGAAGATCGTCCTGCGTTCCTACATCTCTCGTCGATTTCTTCGGGCTCATTGGATGTTGAACCGAGGGTACCATCCCCGAAGCATGTACTCTCGGACGGTAGTTTACCGACGGGTGACAATATGAACAATTTGCATAAACCACATCCGGCTTGTTACATTTCCAACAATATAGTTTAATTCTATTCTTAGAGCACTCAGGAGCTCGATGACCATTTACTCCACATCTGAAACATACTATTGGTTGTCTGGATATTGATGGACCAGGTTGAATGTTATCCGATGTTATGCCAAGTCGCTGCAATATCCGTCTCTGTGTTGAATCCATCGCTTCAATATATCCATGTTGTTCTGGTTCAGCTTCCACTTCATAATCATCCATCTGCTGTAACTCGCTAATTCTTAAATTTGATGTTCTGGTTGGAACTGGTGTGGACCACAAACGTTCAAACTTCTGACATAAAGTCCGAAGTTCATCAATTGAATGTATTGTTGCTGCAAGTGTAGCATTTTTGAGCTCCACACTCAGTCCCTCCCGAGCAATCTCCAGCATTTCTCGGTCAGCAAATGGACGTGCCAAGCGACGGTTTAACGAACCAATCCCCACCAGATACTCGTATACGCTCTCCTTTGACTTTTGTTTGCGGTTCAGAAGAACTCGCAAGATCGCCTTATCATCAGTGAGCGTACCGAAGGTTTGTAGGAGTCCCTCCCTGAGCACTGGATAGGTCACCACCTCATATTCATGAGTTAAGTTCAAATAGTATCTGTCGGCAGCCCCCTTGAGATACCGTGGAACGATAGACCTAAGGTCGTCCCAATTCACACGGTCCCTCCTGGCAGCCGCCTCAACTCTGTGAACAAACTCATGAACATCAGGAGAGTGACCATCTCCTGTGAAGTTTGGAACCCAATTTGAGTCATAACGACTCAAATTGTTCCCACGAACCCCTCGGTACTCCACTGGTGCTAATGCTGGAGCCGTGTCACGCCATACCTGAGGAGGTTGGTTGTATGGTGGTGGTGCTGTTAGTGGAGCTGGTGGATATATTGGTGGTAGTTGTACCTGTGGTACTGATGGATAATTTAATTGTGGTTGTGGTTGTACCAATGCTGGATTGTTATGTGTGTGTTCAGACTGGAGTGATGGACCCAATTGTGGTATTGCAAAGTCCTCTGCTCTCAGACCCGATTGCTGGAAATAAGCCGGTGGTAACTGATCTGACCGTCTCTGTTGTTGCTGGTTTGGACGATTCAGACTATGTATTGTTTCCGATATTGGCCGTACTGGGATCGGTGTGGATCTCTCATCTGGCTGAAAAGCAGGTGAAGCAGATGGAGCAGATGATACTCCTGGCTTACTCTGCATAATTGGACGTGTTGACAACGATCCTATTATACTCCAAGCGCGTGACAATTGTGAGATAGCGTAGGTGCGGGCTTCTTGCAAGTCATTGCGAGGACCCAACCTATTCATCCTACCCGTGTAATGCAATACTCGATTCGCCAAACCATCTAAGAGGGTCTGATCAATCGGTGACTGAAGTCGTCGCACTTGATTTAAAATAAGTTGTGCTGCCTGCACCACCATTTGAGATTACTCTATCAAATCTCTCGCATGAGACACTGTTATTGGAACTGACCCATGATCTACATGGTTTCGCAGTTCCTCTGCCCAATCGGCCCCCCCGAAGTTCACACCCCGAACCAGACATTCGATCTGTAGTTCGGTGGGTTCCAAACCATAGAACGGATGGTCAACGTCTAGTTGGTTTGACATTTTGATGGTAAAACCCGTAAAATTATGAAGTCGCAAACACCAACAATAAAACCAATTCCCAACAACAAAAAAAAGTTAGTACGCTGTAAATGTAAAAATAATGAAAAATGCAAAAACGGAAAAAAACAACGAACGCCCAATTCGAAAACACAAAAATTTGTAAAAACCAAATTCCGTAAAAGAACAAAAAGACCACCGTCGTACCTAATCTTTGCTTTACCTTTCACAAAAATTCCTAAAATATTGTATATAAAAATATAATTTATTTATTTAATTTCAGATATGCTGAAATTTCAGAATTAATTATATACCTAAAATTATTTATTGACGATAGCACCCCTAAAAATATTTATTTATTTTTAAAAAAAAATTGAAAAATAAAAAATATTCAAAAGAATGTTTATTTATCGGATGCACCGTCTTAGCTCAAAATATTGATTTATTTTTAAGAAAAATAAAAAATATTTAGTTATATCTTGATGTAGTGTGTATTTAAAAAAAATTTATTTATTTAGTTACCTAAAATTATTTAATTCTAAAGAAAATTATTTTATTTAATAAAAATTTTATTTATTTAATTTTCAAAAAATTGTTTTATTTATTTTATTTTTTTATTTAATAATTAGATAAGAGATTCCCAAAGTCAAGATTCGTTTGGAGACAACATAAAAGTAAGTATGACTACAATATCCATATCATCTAGTACCTGAATTCTCGCGCTCGCGAGCCCACTTCAACAATGCATGTGAGAACTGACTAGAAAAGCCCCTAACGACCAGATTCTACAGAACAGTTTCTCCCCAACCTAATAAAACAATCACAACTGTCACGATTAGACACTAGGTCCATTTCTACTGACCCAATTGTGCTTGTTTAACCTACAAATAAATTACAACTAAACCTAATGCGAAAGTTGAAGAACGCTCCCGAGCACCAGACTTCAAAACCTAAACTCCATGAAAAATTGTTCTATTGTAAAAGCTACGTGGAAAAATGGAAAAGTTTTTGAATTTGTATGAGGTGAAGCCTCTGATCCTGAAAACAAGGTATAATTGGTTCTTCTCTTCATTACACCGAAGAAGCCTCTGAGCAAAGAATGGTATTACTGGTTTGCACCTACGTACAAACACAGCAACACCACTCCTCGTCCCTGAGAACTTCCTCGCCGAATGAAGAGAAGAAACCAATGTTCTTCGATCGCATAACCCCAGTGGTCATAGGCGATCTAAGAACGTCATCATCGTTAAGGGGAGAAGCCCCATGGATGGCTTGTTAGGCCTACCGCTATGAAAGAGATTTATTAACCCTAGTACACGAAAAAAATTCCAAAAACTATTTATAAACAAAAATATGTACAATGAAAATATGTACAATATTATTCCAAAAAAAAAATATGTACAATGAAAATATGTACAATATTATTCCAAAAAAAAATATGTACAATGAAAATTACATTGGAACTATATACAAAAAAATTATTTACAAAAAATATTTACAAATATGTACAATATGTACAAAAACAAATTCGAATGACAGCACAAAAAAAAACAATCTCCAAAAAAAAATTGCTGTCCCAAAACGGTTTTTTTTTCAAACAAGCAAAAAAAAATGCATAAGCTTAGCTTATCCAACAACCAGGGACAGGAGCCTCCTGTGGTCCAATCCACTCCTCTACCTGTCGCGTGGTCGGTGAGATGGAGACCTCCTCGACCACCTCAACCACTTGAGTATCCTTGGTCGAGGAAGACCCCATCTCCACGACCAAGCGACTCTCTTCCTTCCTCTTCTTATTCCTTTCCCTCTTCTTCAGGGTCGATTTCCTATTCCTGGAGATCCTCCTCCTTTCACGCCAGCCCACATTCGGCTCTGACAGAGGGAGATCCTGGATCAGCTGTTCCAGGAGGTCTCCAACTATCTGTTCCGAATGTGGATCTGGCTCTCCTCGATCCCCAGGTCTCGTTCTCTGTAGAACAGGTCTGTAGACCCGTCCTACCTCTTTCTCCCTATTTCCCCTTCGTATAATCTGGACCCCGTTGAAGAGGGACCGAACCGCTACCACGTCTTCACCATTGAAGCTCCTCTGCCCCTGCTGTTTCTTACAATACATTATATGTATAAAATAAGATATTCCTAAATTTAAACAAAAAAAAATTGTTCCGACAATAAAAACCAAAATCAACAACAGATGGTTCCAACAACGATTTTTAAAAAAAACAATATATATATAAAATATATATAAAGTATATATAGCGCGATAATATATATATATATATATACAGACTATACAATCTGTAGCAAAACCAAACCCGGTTACCACACCCAAAAAGATGAATTTTATTACTTTATTGAACCGGTTTTATCATGCATTGAATGATCAGAATTTTACAATGCCCAGTTTTTTAGTTATTGTTAAAAAAGTTTTGTTTTAAGTATATGTATGTACCACCACTACTCTAAATTTTGACTCTGATTTATAGAAAAAATATTCTCAATTTAAACCATTAAAAATCTGGCTAAATCTTTCTTTAGTTGACATAAACAGCTATGGATAAGATTTAACCTCAAGTAACAATTTTTGAGTCATTTTTGATCAATGTAGATGTGATTGACATTTCCTATTGACGTCTACGATTAAACATTTAATCTGTTATGCGTCCATGTCGCAAAAGTTTAAAAATAAGTTTCCTGATGTGAAAATAGGATTTACTAAATTCACGTCCCTTCGACCACAAGAATGTATAAAATTATCCCAAGGAGTTCATAATGTGTGCGTGTGTACCATACATCAAAATATGAAACTAATGATTCAACACTCTAAGATGTCTTGGATTACTGATGCTGCTTTCCAGAAATATAAAACATTAATTGACTTTGTTTCATGTGGTGAATTAACAGAAGATTGTCATACTTTGAAGTGCAATGAATGTTCAAAAAAACTTCAACAACGGAAGAAAAATTACTAAATGATTTTGACGTTAAAGGAATCCTTCAAGTCAAATATCAACAATGGAATACCACTGATCGATGCAATTTGGATACTTTAATAGAAACAGTAGAAGAATTTATGAAAAAATTTATTTACCGTTTACAAATTTGTTAGGAAATAAAAATCCCCGTTATCCCTATTACGTGTTACCCTATGGTAACAACCGTTCTCACACCATCGTCACTTGCATTTCTTAAATCCAGTCCAACACCTTCGTGGTCTTATTTCTTTTATTGTTTCAAAATTTTTCCCATGATATATGAAGTTTTCATGGACAATTACCTCAACGGTGATATTTGAATAAAATAACCTTCGTTGTCAGAGGCGTAGCTAGGGGGGGGCGGGGGGGGGCGGTCCGCCCCGGGTGTCACCCGTTTTGGGGTGACACCCGAACGTAAAAAACATAAACAAACCATCACAATGTTTTCAACGATAAATCACTTCGAAACCGTTTTGGGGTGACACCCGAACGTAAACAACTTAAACAAACCATCACAATGTTTTCAATGATAAATCACTTCGAAACCGTTTTGGGGTGACACCCGAACGTAAAAAACATAAACAAACCATCACAATGTTTTCAACGATAAATCACTTCGAAACCGTTTTGGGGGGGACACCCGAACGTAAACAACTTAAACAAACCATCACAATGTTTTCAACGATAAATCACTTCGAAACCGTTTTGGGGTGACACCCGAACGTAAACAACTTAAACAAACCATCACAATGTTTTCAATTATAAATCACTTCGAAACCGTTTTGGGGTGACACCCGAACGTAAAAAACTTAAACAAAACATCACAATGTTTTCAACGATAAATCACTTCGAAACCGTTTTGGGGTGACACCCGAACGTAAACAACTTAAACAAACCATCACAATGTTTTCAATGATAAATCACTTCGAAACCGTTTTGGGGTGACACCCGAACGTAAAAAACTTAAACAAACCATCACAATGTTTTCAACGATAAATCACTTCGAAACCGTTTTGGGGTGACACCCGAACGTAAACAACTTAAACAAACCATCACAATGTTTTCAATGATAAATCACTTCGAAACCGTTTTGGGGTGACACCCGAACGTAAAAAACTTAAACAAACCATCACAATGTTTTCAACGATAAATCACTTCGAAACCGTTTTGGGGCGACACCCGAACGTAAACAACTTAAACAAACCATCACAATGTTTTCAACGATAAATCACTTCGAAACCGTTTTGGGGTGACACCCGAACGTAAAAAACTTAAACAAACCATCACATGTTTTCAACGATAAATCACTTCGAAACCGTTTTGGGGTGACACCCGAACGTAAACAACTTAAACAAACCATCACAATGTTTTCAATGATAAATCACTTCGAAACCGTTTTGGGGTGACACCCGAACGTAAAAAACTTAAACAAAACATCACAATGTTTTCAACGATAAATCACTTCGAAACCGTTTTGGGGTGACACCCGAACGTAAACAACTTAAACAAACCATCACAATGTTTTCAATGATAAATCACTTCGAAACCGTTTTGGGGTGACACCCGAACGTAAAAAACTTAAACAAACCATCACAATGTTTTCAACGATAAATCACTTCGAAACCGTTTTGGGGTGACACATGAACGTAAACAACTTAAACAAACCATCACAATGTTTTCAATAATAAATCACTTCGAAACCGTTTTGGGGTGACACCCGAACGTAAAAAACATAAACAAACCATCACAATGTTTTCAATGATAAATCACTTCGAAACCGTTTTGGGGTGTCACACGAACGTAAACAACTTAAACAAACCATCACAATGTTTTCAATGATAAATCACTTCGAAACCGTTTTGGGGTGACACCCGAACGTAAAAAACATAAACAAACCATCACGATGTTTTCAACGATAAATCACTTCGAAACCGTTTTGGGGTGACACCCGAACGTAAACAACTTAAACAAACCATCACATGTTTTCAACGATAAATCACTTAGAAACCATTTTAACCAGGTTATCCATATAATTTTAATTTATAAATTGTGATAACTTATAAATGTGTCCTATAAATGTGTTATTGGTTCAAAAAGAATCTATTCTACTTTTTAAAATTTTTGAGTTATTACGTGAAATAAAATTTTAACAATATTAATCGAATCAACATGTTGAGCATTGAATCCCATCACCACAATTACTCAATAGCTTTGAATATTCCTATAGATACCATATTGACCGTTTTTTACGATATATTATTTAGTATGCAAGCATGATTATTTAATGACCAGGTCTGAAAACACATATGCTGAATAATGTATAGGAAAAGTGGTTTACGTCGATAATGTGGCACCCTTTGTCGATAGGGTGGCACCCTTGAGTTTCAATGTCTCTATTCCAAAATTATTTCTAAAATATCCGCTTAACCTTACTACCTAATATAATATGTTTTACATTTCAAACAAATTAATTGCAAACACCTAAGGAAACTAACAAACAATCAAATTACCGTGTTTGTAAATGATCTCAAAATAATTTTTTTTCCTTTATCTTGAAACTCAAAGAATAAATTGAAATAGATCGTTTTTCAATGGACACAAAAATAATTACTGTAGAATAAAATGGCAGTTATGCAATTACTGCAGTTTTGCAAATTTTTGTAGGTTGATACTGTTGAAGTTTTAACTTTATTATGTTATATTTTTCAGCTATCTGTAATATAATTGTAGGTTACATTGTTATCTATAGTGATACAGATAATTGTTTTATGTATTAATAAAAGATTTGTATTATTTTGTGAACAATTTTGAACTTATCTTTATTAGAAAACAGTGTTTGTTTTTTACATCAGCTTTTATGAGAAGTACAGAAAAAGTTTTATAGATTGACATTTCAAAAAAAAACTTAAAGGGAGTTCATAAAAGTAAGAACTCACTGAACTTGAATAACAAATTTGTTCTAATTACATTTCAATTCAATAGACTTAACTTTAAATTTTAACACTTTCCCTAGTTAACTTATTTAATTAAATTGGAACATATTTCTTATTAATAAAGTGAACTAAAAATAAAATATTTTATTGAAGTCCCAACTTGTTGGATAAAATTTGTAAACGAGTTTTTGGTAATGCTTTCGTCATCATATCGGCTGCTTGGTGTTCTGTTGGAATAAGTTGAATATCCAGATGCCCTTCAGAAATCTTTTCTCTGATGAAAAAATGTTTTATTGCTATATGCTTTGTGCGACGATGAAATTCAGGGTTTTGTGCCAATCTGACCGCAGCTGAATTATCAACTTGAAGGACTGGAACATTCTTCATCTTTAAGATCCCTTCATATAGTCGTGACAACCATATGATCTCTTTTGCAGCTTCATTGGCAGCAACTATTTCAGCTTCTGTTGTGGAGGTAGCAACCATTGCTTGTCTTTGACTTAACCATGTAATTGCGCCTCCAGCATAAGTTATTACTACTCCCGAGGTTGATCGACCAGTTTTTGTACATCCGCCAAAATCTGCATCACTGTAACATTCCATTGTACCTTTATTTATATTTGAAGAATAAATAATACTTAAATTAATAGTTCCTGCAATGTATCTAAACACTCTCTTTACTCTAATTACATCTTCCCTAGTGGGATTTTCTAATGACCTTGAAATAAACCCTATACTGTAGGCAAGGTCCGGTCTGGTACCAAGCATCAAGTACATTAGAGCACCTACAGCTTGTCTATAAGGAAAATTCCTTTCTGTGCATTCTTTCCCTTGTTCTGAAGATTCTGGATCTTTCAAAATTGGTGTAGAGATTGGTTTGCACTCAGAGAAATTGAATCGCTCAAGCACTTTCTTTGCGTAAGCTGTTTGACAAATCCGGATGCTTTTATCAGTTTGTTGTTCAATTTCTAGTCCAAGAAAATAGTTTGCTGGTTGTGTAGTTATCTTGAATTCCTTTTTGAGCTCTTGAAGAAAAATTTCTAGATCTTGAAAATTTGATCCCGCAAGTAATCCATCATCAACGTATATTACAAGAAGCAATTTTTGACCTTTAGTTTTTCGAATATACAGACATGGATCTGCTTCGCTAGGTCTGAATCCTAAATTTAATACAAAATTTCCAAATCGTTTATTCCAGCATCTTGGTGCCTGTTTTAAGCCGTACAGACTTCTTCTTAGTTTGCAAACTCTGTTTGTACCGTCATTATAGCCTTCAGGTTGATCCATATATATAACTTCTTCCAGTTCTCCATACAAGAACGCTGTCGATACGTCAAATTGTTTTAGAAACAATCTTTCATTTGCAGCAATACTTAAAATTGAGCGTACAGTTCCTAATTTTGCTACTGGACTAAATGTTTGACTGTAATCGATTCCTTGACGTTGACCAAACCCCTTTACAACAAGCCGCGCTTTGTATTTTTCTATCTTGCCATTTGGATTTGTTTTAACACGAAAAACCCATTTACAAGGTATTACTTTTGCACATGGAGACAAGTTGACTAACTCCCATGTTTGATTCTCTTTTAAAGATATCATCTCATTTTCCATAGCTCTTTTCCATTCTACACTTTTATTACTTTTTATGGCTTCATCATAGGTTTCTGGATTATCTTCAGTATTGACAAGGTTTTCTGCTAATAGAACATAATCGTCAAGATTAGAGGGTTTCTTCAAAACTGACTTATCTCTAAGACATCGGCTTGATGATGATTCAGTTTTCTTTTGTTTCTCTTTTTGACATTCGTCTTCACTTTCTTCAGTGATACCGCTTAGATTTTCTGAATCACTTTCTGCACTTTTTTCTTTGAAATTATCTGAATTTCCATGTTCTTCATATTCTTTTGTTTCTATATCGTTGTCTTCATTGATTTTATTGGTTAAGTTTTGTTGATTATTCATTCGACGGTCTTGTAGAGGTAGCTCTACAGCTTCATGACAGTTCCTTGGTTTTTCTACAAACTCTACATCTCTTGGAGTAATCCACTTTGTGTTTCTCTTTTATCCAAATTCTATATCGTTCATCAGCGTCATACCCGACTAGATAGCCTTTTATTGCTTTCTTATCCATCTTTTTCCGCTTCTGCCTAGGAATATGTGTATAACAAGACGACCCAATAATTCTTAAATGTTTTATTCTGGGTTTCTTACCTATCCATAACTCGTACGGAGTTATATTCTTCACAGATGATTTTCCAGTTCTATTTAAAATATATATTGCACTAGTTACTAACTCAGCCCATATTGCATTTGGAAAATCTGCTTCACAGTTTGAATATTTCAATGTTCTTGCCATTTCAACTATTGTTCGATTTTCTCGTTCACTGCCACCATTCTGCTGTGGAGTATATGGTGCTGTCAGTCTCTGCATAATACCATTATCTGTTAATATTTCTTTTATATTTTCATTATCGAATTCTCCTCCATTGTCACTCAGTAATTCCTTTACAGTATGACCTAATGTTTTTATGTGAGCAAGCATGTTTTTCAATGTAGTTTTTACTTCAGATTTTTCTTTTATAGTGTATCCGTAGCGAAACTTTGTGTAAACATCTTTAAAAACAACAAGGTATCTTTTCTTCTGAAACGAAGTGTCAAATGGTCCACAGACATCTGCTGACATTAATTCTCCAGGTTTTGTTGCTTTTTCTCTAGTACCGAATGGTAAACGATGTGCTTTTCCATACATGCAAGGCTCACATAAGTTTTTATGCATTTTTACTTTTATTCCTAGCTCCTGTTCAATCATTTCTTTAATGTAGCGCTTGTCTTGATGTCCCCACCTTTCATGGTACAATTGTAGTAGTGAATCATCAGCCACAACAACATTTACTTCATCTGTGTTATCTGGACTTACTGGTTTGATGGCTGCCTTGTACAACGTTCCACCTACTTCACGTTGTCCATAAAGTACCTCTTTGTCATCTACTGTTAGCCAACATTTTGTAGTTGTTGATTTAAATTTGCTATTTTGATTTCTATCTTGAGCTGCTATAACTGAGAATAAATTTTTAGAAACATCTGGAACATACCATACATCTTTCAATGTTAGTTTTTGACAGCAGTTGTCAACTGTTGATAACATTTGAATCGTTCCTGTTCCAATGGCGTTTAAAATTTCTTTGCCCGCTGCTTTGATACTTGACGGTTCCTTAAAAGCTTCAAAGTTGATAAAATACTTAGAACAGTTCGTCACGTGTTTTGTTGCACCGTTATCGATCCACCAGTCTTCTGAACTTGTATCAATTGCATAGCTCTCACCATTGACTAAAGTAAGTGCTACATTTGTTGTCATAGTATTACTTTCTTCTTTATTTTTGGCTGGTCTTCCATCAGCTATCCAACTTCTGCATTCATTTAACCAATGCCCTTTTTTCTTACAGTAATGACAAATGTCCTCTTTCTTGGATCGTTTTTTAAATCTAATACCTTTTTTACTTTGATTCATTTTACTGGCTTTGACTGATAGCGCTTCCTGCACCATGCTATTTTTATTATCAGGTCTCGTGAAATTTCTTTCGAACATACATAATTGCGTGCTTAGTTCGTCAAAGGTTCTGTTTTCATCCTTTGTTAATAACATCCAACTTGATTTGAATGTTTCAAAGTTATTCGGTAAGATGTTTAGTATTTTGCAAACTAAGATTAAATCCGGTAAATTGCTTTCATCTCTTGCTTTAAGTCCATTGTTTAGTTCGTTCCACAGACTTCTCAATTTTGCAACGTGTGTAGATGCATCTTCACTTGACGACCAACAAAACGAGAAAAATTCTGAACATATTTTAAATAGTTGATCCTTAGATGTAGCTTCAAACAGCTGTTTTAAAGCTTCCCATGCATCTTTGGCCGTTTGTTTGTCCATGATTTTTTGATATACAGTGTCGCTGACTGCACTAGCTATCATGGATTTTGCATAACTATTTGCTTTTCTATATAAATCGTTTTGAGCTTTAAACACTTTTCTTTGTTCTGTGTTTGCATTTTCTGCCACTTCTTCCGCCTTTGTTAGCTTGCCATCTATAGTGTCTAACGCACCTTCATGGTAATCTAGTAAATCTCTAATTTTTCTTTTCCATAAGGGCCACTCTTCTTGACACGTTAGTACTTTTATGTGTTTTGACATGTCCATGATGTTTGCAAGCAGTTAATAAAAACACACAAAACAATTTTAACAATTAACCTTACTTTTTTATATATATATATATCACGTGTCTGGGCACATAACCTGTTGAAGTTTTAACTTTATTATGTTATATTTTTCAGCTATCTGTAATATAATTGTAGGTTACATTGTTATCTATAGTGATACAGATAATTGTTTTATGTATTAATAAAAGATTTGTATTATTTTGTGAACAATTTTGAACTTATCTTTATTAGAAAACAGTGTTTGTTTTTTACATCAGCTTTTATGAGAAGTACAGAAAAAGTTTTATAGATTGACATTTCAAAAAAAAACTTAAAGGGAGTTCATAAAAGTAAGAACTCACTGAACTTGAATAACAAATTTGTTCTAATTACATTTCAATTCAATAGACTTAACTTTAAATTTTAACAGATACATACTCATACTGTTTGTTTTCAGTTTTATATATTTATATATTTGAATTAAATGAAAGTTTATCATTTAAAATTACATTTTGTTGGGTTTTAAATCCCTTGGAAATTTCAAACTCATCAAGTGATTCTTTTAAAGATCCTTGGCTACATAAATGTAAAGCCTTCAATTTTTTTTTAAAAGTGGTGTAGCTATTGTTATTAACTATGTAAATGGTTTGCAAAAATAAACTTTAAATTTTGTTTATTTTTCTTCTTAGGCAGGTATTCCTTAAATCAGTCTTCAAAACATTTTCCGGTTTTCCCGATGTAAAATTTTTCACGAAAATCACATTCAATTTTGTAAATTATTGAGCATGATTCTAATTGGATATTTAATTTTGGTTTCAATTCTTTATATAAAATATCTTTTAGGATTTCATACTTATATTTTTTTAAATAGTTCCTTATAATATTAGGCTATGATTTGTATATTCCATTTTATCAAATATTATTTAATATAAGTTGTTACAAGGCAATTTAAATAAATTAATTTTCTTGGCGGTGTATTTAGTCGTTAACACAGTGTACTTATTATGAACTATGTACCTATTATGTATCCTACAAATATATTTAGAATTAATGCTTTGCTGTTACCTATACTATAATTAAAAATATTTTTTTAGATTTCGTTTAGCAAATATCCCAAAAAATAAATATGCCACGAGGAGTTCATACTTTTTAAAGAAAAAGTTGGTTCCAGCAGAAAAAGACCAAATCTATAAATATGTTACAAAAGCCGATGATATCCAAGGTTCATCAAAAGAAACTGATTATCACGTTGATGCAACGAATGTTTCAGAGAATATTGGCTCATCTTCGGAAAGTAACAGCAACAATACAGAATTAATAATGATAACCTATGATGACGAATTAGAAAGGAATAATGAAAATGACAGTGATAATGCCGCTAATGCTTCTACTATTGAAGACAGTATTTGCATGGGTGAATCACTTCAGGACTTAAGAGATGTATCACATTGGAATATACTCGTCTCTGGTAATGTTCGCATTGAAATCATAAAAAAAGAAAGTGAACATTTTCAAAATAGAGAAGGGTCGTTTGTTACTGTATCTAGACACGGGTTAGACATAAAAGGTGATGTTCGCCATCTTTCTAAAGAATGGTTTTATAAAATGATGAATAATGGTGAAAAAATTCTACGGCCATGGATTGTTTATTCTCGTGTAAATAATAACTTGCGTCCTGTATTGCTTCTGTTGTCGTGTATTTGCTGTCACCAATAATAATAATACAAAATCAACATTTACTACTGGATATCAGAAGCGGTGGAAACTAAATCCCAAAGTGGCCGAGCATGAAACTTCAAATGAACATCTGGAGAATTTTGAAAAGTGGAAAACTTTGGAAATGAGGTTAAAAATTCATAAAACGATACGAGACGCAGCCTTGCAATTAATATATAATAAAAAACAGAAGTGGAAACATCTTTTATCAAGATTGGATATAACTTTGTTTTTATCTAAACAAAACCCAGCATTTCATGGACATGATGAAAGCTCTTCAAATAAAGGCAATTTCTTAGAACTAACCAAACTATTGTCAAAGTATGATGTAGTGTTAAAAGAACACATTTTGAATTTGGAGCATGGTAAATCACCAAAAGTATCATATTTGTCACCAGATATACAAAATGAGTTCATAAATGTTTTAGCGATCCACGTAAAGTTTAAGCTTGTCAACGAAATTAAATCGGTTAAATATTTTGGAATTATGTTTGATAGCACACCTGACATTTCACATATTGATCAAATGTCAGAAGTGATTCGTTATGTGAAAATTGATGGTAGTAAAGTGGAAATCAAGGAAGTATTCCTTGGATTTTTTCCTTTACGTGGAAAAAAGCCGCTGATTTAAGCGATGAAATTCTTACACTGAAAAAAAAATTGAAGTAATGATAACCTCATCTCGAAGATGGCAGTTTATTATTCATGCAAAGAAAAGATATTTACAAACAATTTCACCGTGATTGGGACAACTACTCAGTACTCAGTAACATTTTCCTGATAACAGAATGAGGTGTAATTAAAATATAAAGTGCTATCCAATATAACAGTAGTTGAATAAAGTTAACAACTATTTCCATGAAAACATATTTCTTTGGCCTTATATCATGAATTTTTCATTTTAAAATTTAAGTATTTGAGATTAATTGAACTATATTTTATTTTACATATATATTTCATGTGATTGTCTCAACTGCATCGGCTTATCATTGTACGGTTGTTGAATCAATCTCGTATTTCGATTCGCCATATCTGCCCGCACGGTGAGGTTGAGACAACTGCATTTCGATTGGAAATAGGACATGTTTTTTTCAGTGTAAAATCTTGAAAATGATGGTATAGATGTTATGAATTGTCGCTCCCAAAGGTTATGATAATGCAGCTGTTATGAGTAGTATACATGGAGAAGTGCAAGCTATTATTAAAGCAAAAAATAACAAAGCAATTTTTGTGGGCTGCAAACATCATTCAATTAATTTATACGGCCAACACTCGTCAGTGGAAGCCATTTTTACATGTTTTTCTGCTTCGACTAGCCGCTGGGAAGTACTTGCTAAACACAACAAAGCAACTGTTAAAATACTCTTAACAGCGCATTGGAGTGCTCATTATGCTGCAGTAAAAGTATTGGCCGAAAACTTTGATGGGATTGTGGCTGAAATTGAGAAGTTAAGTGATCAACAAGAAAATGTAGACACAGAACCTTATCAATGCAGCATGTGATTTTTCGTTTCTTTGCTATCTTTTGTTTTGGAATGATATTCTAAGAGAAATAATATCTGTGCTCAGATTGGATTGCAAAGCACGGGCTTGAATATTGATCAATTAGCTACAAAAATAGAGTCAATTCACAACGAAGTCTCATTGTAGAAGAGGATCTAGATCTTGCTGCGAAAAAATCGGCGGACTATAACATTCCAATGGAAAGCCGAATTCGTCATAAAAACGCAAAAAACGAACGGGTGGTGAGTTTGCACCTGATGTTGGACTGACACTGAGAGCTCAACTTAAAAAGGACATGTTGGAATGTCTTGACCGATTCAGTGTTGAACTCCGAACTAGACTGAAGTCAGTTCAAGATTTAGCTTCATTGTTCGAGGTTGTGCAGACAAACACTTAGCTTTTGGCGAACAGTGAAGAGTTAAAATTATCGGTATCAAAATTTACTGGTTTTTATGATGCGGTATTGGCAACAGAACTCCTCATAGAGATGCAAAGGGTGAGGAGGCATTTAAAAGCGGCCAATGTTACAGTTTCTAGCTGGGTGTACCTAGACTTTTTGAAATTCATCGTAGAATGGGATTTTTTAGAATTTCTTCCGAATCTTACGGTCGCACTAAAGTTATTTTTGACTATTTGCGTATTAGTGGCTTCGTGTGAGAGGAGTTTCAGCAAATTAACATTAGTTAAAAATTGCTTGCGGGCTTATAATAATAATGCTCATTTGTATTAATTAAAAAAAATTATAAATTACGTTTATCGGCTTTTTATTATTATTGACAGTTTTTATTTTTGGGGTGACACCACAATATCCGCCCCGGGTGCCACCCATGCTAGCTACGCCACTGTTCGTTGTTCCTATTCCAGTCTGCAAGTGACGGAAATGGTTTTCTATTTCTATGTAAAATTATAAAATTTGTATAAATTTTTTTTTCCCATCAAAAATTGCAAGTATTGCCATTTTTTTTTATTTTTGTCTTAAAACTGAGAAAATCGAAAAAATTAGAGAAGTCAGTCGGTGGTAAACTAGTGAATAGTTGATGTAATTCTAATAATAGTTGAGATAATTTAAATAATAATTAAAATCCAAATAGTAATAGTGATCATTTGGACTTAAAATAGTTACATTTTAAGATTATTGAGAAATCTATATAAATTTTGTGTTTTTGTGATGAAGAAAAGATAAATCAATGAAAAATAACGTGAATTAAAATTAATTGTGTTTCTTTTGGATATTTAAGAGGCAAAAAAAAAAAAAATCAAATATTACATATTATGAAACCAAAAGTACATGTTTTTAAGTAAATATAAATTACATATTAAGAAACCAAAAGTACAGGTTCTTAAGTAATTATTAAGTACCTAATAAGAAACCAAAAGTACATGTACATATATGTTTTTTTTAAGAAAAGTGAAGCAACCAAATATGTTTGTTTGTGGATATTTAAATGACTAAATCCAAGATTATATATATATAAGAAACCGAAACAATTGGTGTTTTTGTGATGGTTAGAAATATTTAAAACATATAAT
The DNA here is from genome assembly GCA_963693315.1 of Diogma glabrata. Taxonomy (NCBI): domain Eukaryota; kingdom Metazoa; phylum Arthropoda; class Insecta; order Diptera; family Cylindrotomidae; genus Diogma; species Diogma glabrata. The sequence continues at coordinate 143,248,681 of OY856187.1, forward strand.
TTAAATGATATCAGTATGAAATAAAAGAAAATTAAATAAAAACAAAATTTAGTGGAAGCCTCGTGTCTTTATATTATTTTTACCTGGGAACACCACAGAAGACAACGCCGATAGAACCAGCAGCTGCATTAGGCTAAGAGTAAGTAATAATGTTTAGTACTTCTTGTAGTCAAATTTTTTGTCAATATATAAAACTAAATCTATAAAATGAATAATAACCTTAAGAACATGTCGTAATAAACTACTAATAGTGAGGGTGTGAATTGAGTTAGCGAGGGCCGGGCAGTTCCAAAGATGACTAGGGTCTTCAACCCTCTACCGGCACCTTTTCTTATAAGTTTCAAAGTAATAGCTCCCACTATCCCAGCTATTACAAATTGGCGCGAAACAAAACCTTATTTTTATTTCTAAAAATAAAACAGAAAGGACCCTTGGAGGATCTTTTAATATAGTTTAGTAATTATGTAGTGAATTTTTTTCGATTAAATTAACTGTGATACACGCGCAGGAGTGGATGAGTTGGCCTTCGACTGACCATTCAACGAGTCTTACGAGCTCGCGCACTCCAGTTAGGTGATGGAATTGACTAAGGGATGGTTTGACACCGTCAGCAATGACTAGCTGAGAAAATATGACACAATGGTCGAGCAGATCATAGTGTTAGCCTACTAGTTAAAGCTGAATAGTGTACAATTCAACACTTAGATCAATTACTATCATATACGTTTATAATTTGAGCCCCGTTTTCTGATTAATTTATTGTTTTAGAACGTATTCGTTTAATGTGTTTGGTGGGAGTGAACGACTCAAGGTATGGTACTGACTGATCATCAGAGGGCAAAGGTTAAATTTGCATCTTTGAAGGTCTAGTGAGTTCTTGTGGCTCTGAGACTGGTTAACTCTTACAAACGATCATTTCCTCTCTTAGCTCTCAATACAGGTTCCAGGTTGTGATGGAGAAGCTGAAGTTACATCAGCTTAGAAAATACAGAGTGCAAGCTGGTCATCTACCAACTTGCTCTGGCTAGTTGTTGTGATTTCTCCGGATTCGTCATAAAACCTGAACACCTACTAACTTCCCAACCGTAGAGTAGCATACTTTTGATAGTTTAAATTTTTGTTCTTAGTTTTTTTTCTAAATTTATTTTAGCATCATTTTTGGAAGGGTACTGCCTAGCACATGACTCGGACACACACACAACACTCACACATATATTTTATAAATTAACAAAATAAATAAATAGTAATAGTAATAAAACAGTTTACTTTCAGTTGATAAATAAATAACACATTCAGGAATTTTAGATCAACAGTTTTATTATAATTCTAATTAATAATTGAATGGCCTAGAAATAATGTTTGACGTATAGTTTTAGTAAATAAATAGATTGAGTAAAAATAATTTTTGCTTTTATTTTAATAAATAAACTTTTGCGTATAATTTTAATAAATAGATAAACTGACTATAAATAATTTTTGATTAAAATTTTAATAAATATAATTAATGGGCCTAAAAATAAGTTTGGCGTAAAATTTTAATAAATAAATAAATTGCCTATAAATAATTTTAGCTTATAATTTGAATAAATAAACTTTGGCGTCTTATTTTAATAAATAGATAAACTACCTAGAAATATTTTTGGCAAATAATTTTAATAAATAATTAAATGGCCCATAAATAATTTTTGCTGGTAATTTAATAATTAATTGAAGGCCTATAAAGAAGATCTGAATTGTTAGATTGTTAACAATTACATACAACCTAGAACATTTTGTTGCTCACTACTGACTCGAAGATTAGTATACAGTTTTTCGAATTCCCTGTGTACATACAGTACGAATTTGCTATTCCCTTGAAAGGGAACCACGTAATTTCATTTACGGATAGTAGATTGGTAGATAGAGAGATAGTGATTAAGCAATTATACCTTCCCATTCAACCCTTTTGATGATCAAGTGTTAATTTTTTTTTGGTTTATATTAAGTTTAATTAACCTAAAATTGAATCAGATAAGGGATAATACTTTTCTCTTGGGAAGTCAGTTTAAATCTTACGCATCTCAATACTTCAAAAGTGACATTGCAAAATACCGAGAGAATCAGAAATGAATATTTATGAAAATATTTACAACAATAAATGTTTCCTCTGCACTGAAAAACTGAATTCAGACAAGTTGTTGGTAGAAGCACCCTGCACCCATGTTTTCCATGACAGTTGCATTGCAAAGTGGCTAGAATAGGGGACACATTGCCCCATTTGTAAAAGAAGCTGTCAACAGTCTGATGTGCATCTCTTGCCGGAGGATCGACGTCCCTTTTCCCCGATTTCACAAACAAGAAAGAATAAGGCACAGCCACAAACACCTGTGGTCAATCGGCAACCAGAGTCTCTCGGTGCTATACCTAAGACGTAGACTCGACCAAATACTAGGGCTGAAGAAAAAAGGCGACAAGCTGAACGTGCAGGTGTAAAAGCATCAGAAATTGTCGCTAGTTCGCCAAAAGATAATCATGGAAGACAAGACCAGCCAGCAGATAAGTTAGCAACGATGATCGATTTTTCCGTGATCCAACAGGCCATGGAAGTAAGCATTCGAAAAAGTTTAGAACAGATGCAGAGAGCCTTTGACGAAAAATTTGCGAATCAGTTACTCTTTTCGGAGGGGGTGAAAACAGCTAGTCACCCGCAAAATCCCTCCACATTGTCTATGCATGCACCTAGGGGAAACCAAGGACCTCTTCAAAATTCCAGGAACCTAGGCAATATAAACCCATCGTACGTAGCGAATCCTGCAGCTTATCGTCATCATTCCTTAAACGAGAAACACTCCACCATCATTCGTAGCTGGAATGTCTCTTTCAGTGGAAGACCAACGGAAATGGAGGTGGGAGAATTTATATATCGAGTGAGCACTTTAAATAACATCGCTTTCCCAGGTAGTTATGATGCGGTTGTGGATCATGCACACTTATTATTCACAGAAAGAGCTTCAGAATGGTATTGGAGATTCCACCACCGTACTCCACGTTTTAATTGGCCCGAACTGTGTATGGCTCTACGTACTGAGTTTGGTGATCGTAGCACCGATGAAGAAATAAAAGAGAGAATGCGAGCCCGTAAACATCGTCAAAATGAGAACTTTGACTCTATGTTTAATGACATTTTGAGGCAAAGTGATCGGCTCAGTGTTCCAATAGCTGATAGAGAATTATTGAATATACTGTTGAACAATCTTCGCAGTGAAATACGAAGAGAATTGTGCTACGTTGAGGTATTTACAGTTGAACATCTTCGCGACCTCTGCCGTAAACGGGAAAAACTTCTAGCTAGTCTACCGCTGCCACCTCGTAACTTTCCTCATCGCCCTACACAGACGGTATCCGAAATTGCTCCATCTACATCATATCATTATCCTGCGACTGAGGATACACTTCCTTCATTACCTGATACTATTCCTGAATCCAACAACCTACCGCAGATTTCTGATGACCCCGTAATTTCCGATGTCTCAGCTATTCATAATCCCAACGGTCATCGTGAGCCAAACAGAACTTTAATTTGCTGGAACTGCAAGCTAGAAGGACACCGGTTTCAGGATTGTCTACAACCACCTCGACTTTTCTGTTGGAGTTGTGGCAACGAGGGGGTTTACAAATCAAATTGCACTAGATGCTATTTAAACAAGACCGGGAGCGTGCAGAACATCCAGTCACGCTCCCAAAAGCCAACCCAATTTTAAAGTCAAACACCTCACTTCACTCAACTCTACCTGTAAGAATGCGTTGCCCAGAGGAGTTGGGAAGCAAAACTATTTTGAAGCGAGATTCATCAGCTTGTACTAAATCGTCTATACCTCATCACTCATTTAAATCACTTGAGCAAAGACTCAAAGAATATATGGCACTAAGAACCAGTCTTGGAATTAATGCATTTACAACATCTCGTAATTATACTCGTTCAGCCTTGCGTATTAGAAATTTCTGGAAGAAACGACGATCCTTTCGGTCATCGATTATATCCTCAATCACATCAGTGAAAGATGATGTCCGCGCTTATGCTGAGGTTCAACTTTTAGGCAACACAAGAGTCGGATTACTTGATAGTGGAGCGTCACTTAGTGTAGTGGGAGGCACTTTCGCACTAGAGCTTCTCCGTACCCCAACATTATTTACACGTTCATCGGTAAAAGTTAGAACAGCGGATGGCGCTAGCCAGAAAGTGGTAGGACATCTGAACGCTGAGATAAGGTTCCAAGGTCGGACAAAGTCTCTAGATCTCGTAATTATACCATCTCTTACACAAAACCTCTATCTAGGTATTGACTTCTTTCGGTTGTTCAACCTGTTTCCACCGTTAACAAATCAGATCCCGAAAAAAACCGAAACCTCGGTAATATGTACGTTGACAGCTGACGAGGAAGGGAAACTGCAAGATGTCATTCAGCTGATTCCGTCTTTTGCGAAAATGGGATTGGGCAGGACGCATGTATTGACTCATGTCATTGATGTTGGCGATGCAACCCCTATCAAACAACGCCACTATCCAATATCTCCTGCAGTAGAGAAGTTAATGGGGGAGGAGCTGGACCGCATGTTAGCTCAGGGTATCATTGAGGAATCTGATAGTGACTGGAGCTCGCCAGTGGTCTTAGTTCGAAAGCCAGGGAAGCTTCGTCTATGCTTAGATTCGCGTAAGGTGAACAGTGTAACGAAAAAAAATGCATACCCCTTACCACAGATCGAAGGAATACTAAGCCGACTCCCGCAAGCTAATTACATCTCTAGTTTAGACTTAAAGGACGCCTTTTGGCAGATTCCCCTGAATGAGGATTCAAAAGAAAAAACAGCGTTTACAGTCCCAGGCCGTCCTCTTTATCACTTTGTTCGTATGCCTTTTGGTTTGTGCAACTCACCACAGACGATGTCTAAACTGATGGATCGAGTAATACCATCAAGGTTGAAGACTCAGGTCTTCGTATACCTAGACGATCTTTTAATTGTGACAGATACGTTTGAGTCACATCTTCATATATTAACTGAACTGGCAGGCTGTTTAAAGAAAGCTAATCTCACCATAAACATTGAGAAGAGCAAATTTCTGCAATCCGAGATCAAATATCTTGGGTATGTCATTAGTAGAGCAGGGATTAACATCGACCAGGAGAAAGTTGCAGCAATATCAGAGTTCCCAGTTCCTTCGTCAGTGCGCCAGGTTCGTCGATTTTTAGGGATGTCAGGATATTACCGACGGTTTATTTCCGACTACTCTTCGATTGTGACACCTATTACTGAGTTATTAAAGAAATCCCATGGTAAATTTAAATGGACTGTTGAAGCCGATGCAGCTTTTGTCAATATCAAGAAAGCTTTGACTTCAGCGCCAGTGCTGGCCAACCCAAACTTTTCAGAACCATTCATATTACAGTGTGATGCAAGTAACGATGGAATAGGCTGCGTGTTGACTCAATTAGGAAAAGATGGCAGTGAACATCCGATTGCATACATGTCTAAGAAATTAAACCCAGCCCAAAGGAACTACTCCACTAGCGAAAAGGAATGTCTGGCAGTAGTTCTAGGAATAAAAAAATTTCGAGCGTTCGTTGAAGGGCACCCATTTAAAGTAGTAACCGACCATTCTGGTTTAAAGTGGTTGATGAGTCAGAAGGATTTATCAGGACGACTGGCGCGCTGGAGTTTGAAACTTCAAGGGTACACCTTTGACATTGAGTACCGAAAAGGCAGTTTAAATATAGTTCCGGATGCATTGTCAAGAATAAACTCCGTAGACTTGATTGACACCGTGACCGATAACTTTTCCCAAGCAATTGATTTAGATTCACCAGCATTTCAGTCTACCAAATATCTAGAGTTAATTAAAATCGTCGAGGATGGGAAAGAAGTACTACCAGATTTACGAGTGGAAAAGGGTAGGGTTTATAAGAAAGTTGGATTCACTTCGTGTTTAGAAGGTGAGCCGTGGAAGCTATGGGTTCCCGAAGAACTAACCCACAACTTGATTGAAATAGCACACGCAGCACCAACGGCAGCCCATGGCGGAGTAGCTAAAACCTTACATAAGCTACGTCGTTTTTATTTCTGGCCGAGAATGTTGTTCCAAGTACACTCGTTTGTATCTCAATGCAAGATATGTAAAGTAGTTAAAGCTCCCAACCAAACTTTACGTGCACCAATGATAGCTCCTCTAAGAACCGAGAGGGTAATGTAACGATTATATATTGACTTATTAGGCCCGTACCCCAGGACAAAAAATTCTAATACTGGACTGTTGGTGGTACTAGACCCTATTTCCAAATTCGTGTTCCTGTTCCCCCTTCGCAGTTTCACTTCTACTCCAATCTGCAATCTTCTGTAAAGTCAAGTATTTCATGTGTTTGGTTGTCCAGAGATTGTGGTTTCGGATAACGGAACGCAATTTAAATCCAAGTTTTTCCAACAATTCCTAGCGAAGTATGGTATAAAACACACTCGCACTTCTTTATATTCACCCCAGGCAAATGCTTCCGAGAGAGTGAACAGGAGTGTGCTCGCCGGAATCAGAGCCTTCTTAAAGGAAGATCACACCAAATGGGATAAAAACTTGAGTGAAATTTCTTGTGCTTTGCGCAGCTTATATCACTCTACCATCGGCTGTTCTCCTTACTACGCTTTGTTTGGTCTCCTCATGATCACGCATAGTTCATACTACACTCTACTAAGGAAGTTGGATTGCCTGGAGGAGTCCAGTGACTGTTTAGATCGCGCTGACACTCTGTCTAACATTCGAGCGCGATTAAAAGATCTAATAGCAAAAGCTTTTGTGACCAGTGCTGCGCGATACAACCTGCGGGCCCGTAAAAATTTGTTCCAACCGGGTGAAACGGTTTTTCGACGAAACTTCATTCTGAGTGATGCAGGCCGAAATGTCTCAGCTAAACTAGCACCGAAATTTGTAGAGGCCAAAGTACTCCAATTGGTCGGAAATTCATCTCTAGAGCTCGAAGACATAGCGTCCAAACGGGTGGGAATTTATCACACCAAGGATGTGCGGAAATAACACATGTTAGGCTTAAGTTGGTATTCCATGCCTAATAAAATTCCACCTTATTAGATCTGATCTAACTGGATCTTTCGTGTTATTACAGGTCTTTACAGAATTGCTGTTACAACGTCACAATAATTAATTTACCATCATGCAGAAGAGTAAAATTCTGACCTTCATCCTAGGTCTAAGCGTATTGGTCCTCCTTGAAGGCAAGGTCATACATACAACAGAAGGCAAAATATGGAAGCTACTAGACGCCGAGTGCGAGGTACTCGTTGACAATACATCTATAAGGGCTAATGAAACCAAACATCTGTTAGTATATGGCTTATTAACATACAATTGTAGCAAGGAACAAGGTCACATAGTGTCAACGGTGAAATGCCAAGCATGTGGGATATATTGCTCCATTAATGAAATCATCCCGGGTTGTACTCAACGTAGTGTACATATTATCGTAGGAATAATCACGAGTATTCTACTCGTGGTAGCGTTGAGTTTGATTTTCGTTCCAGACCCATTATGTGAGCTGTAATCCTAACCTGTATATTCGGGAACACGACAACACTGAACGGTCGTGCAGTTTGTATATAAAGAGAACGAACCAAACGGTCAATATCACCATCCATTACCAATTCGTAGGGGTAGTTAGGTTTCCCACGCCACAGGTGCTAGACTCCACCTTCGGACAAATGAATAAAGATTTGCTGACCGCGCCTGAATTTATTAAATCCTTAAGTTTCTCCTTCGCCACCTTTACTCTTGCTACCGTGGTGGTAACCTCTGTCATCCGAGTTTGTAAAGTCTTATTAGTAAGTAAGTTTAATGGTGAGGTGGAACGGGCTACGGCCCGCAATTGATTTGATGGACCCACTGCATAACTATCTACCAATGATATAAAATTTTAGCTTATTTCTTTCTCTAAATCTGATTTAAATATCTTTTCCTTTAGTACGTTCCACTTAATGGGATTTCCTCTTTCAGATCAAAGCAGCTGTATGCTGTAGCTATTTGTTCTGTGTTGTTAGGAAATAAAAATCCCCGTTATCCCTATTACGTGTTACCCTATGGTAACAACCGTTCTCATACCATCGTCACTTGCATTTCTTAAATCCAGTCCAACACCTTCGTGGTCTTATTTCTTTTATTGTTTCAAAATTTTTCCCATGATATATGAAGTTTTCATGGACAATTACCTCAACGGTGATATTTGAATAAAATAACCTTCGTTGTTCCTATTCCAGTCTGCAAGTGACGGAAATGGTTTTCTATTTCTATGTAAAATTATAAAATTTGTATAAATTTTTTTTTCCCATCAAAAATTGCAAGTATTGCCATTTTTGTTTATTTTTGTCTTAAAACTGAGAAAATCGAAAAAATTAGAGAAGTCAGTCGGTGGTAAACTAGTGAATAGTTGATGTAATTCTAATAATAGTTGAGATAATTTAAATAATAATTAAAATCCAAATAGTAATAGTGATCATTTGGACTTAAAATAGTTACATTTTAAGATTATTGAGAAATCTATATAAATTTTGTGTTTTTGTTTTTTTGTGATGAACAAAAGATAAATCAATGAAAAATAACGTGAATTAAAATTAATTGTGTTTCTTTTGGATATTTAAGTGGCAAAAAAAAAAAAAATCAAATGTTACATATTAAGAAACCAAAAGTACATGTTTTTAAGTAAATATAAATTACATATTAAGAAACCAAAAGTACAGGTTCTTAAGTAATTATTAAGTACCTATTAAGAAACCAAAAGTACATGTACATATATGTTTTTTTTAAGAAAAGTGAAGCAACCAAATATGTTTGTTTGTGGATATTTAAATGACTAAATCCAAGATTATATATATATATAAGAAACCGAAACAATTGGTGTTTTTGTGATGGTTAGAAATATTTAAAACATATAATTTAAATGATATCAGTATGAAATAAAAGAAAATTAAATAAAAACAAAATTTAGTGGAAGCATCGTGTCTTTATATTATTTTTACCTGGGAGCACCACAGAAGACAACGCCGATAGAACCAGCAGCTGCATTAGGCTAAGAGTAAGTAATAATGTTTAGTACTTCTTATAGTCAAATTTTTTCTCAATATATAAAACTAAATCTATAAAATGAATAATAACCTTAAGAACATGTCGTAATAAACTACTAATAGTGAGGGTGTGTGGGTGTGAATTGAGTTAGCGAGAGCCGGGCAGTTCCAAAGATGACTAGGGTCTTCAACCCTCTACCGGCACCTTTTCTTATAAGTTTCAAAGTAATAGCTCCCGCTATCCCAGCTATTACAAATTTTGATACCACACAACTTTATAGCAAAACAGCAATCTAAATTCATTGAGGAAAAAAAAAATTAGAAGCAGGAGAGAGCTTCGTTCAAGGGGATTTTTCTGAAAACTATGGCTTCATAATTCACGATGCGGTTCAAGGCTATTATTATAATAATTCACAATCTACTATTCATCCGTTTGCCATTTATTTTAAAAGTGCCGCAAGTGAATATATACAGCACCGAAGTTTTATACTCATTTCGGATATAAACGATCACAACAGTACTACAGTCCATCTTTTCATTACAAAACTTATTGAATTCGTCAAAACGCATATAACTTCTAATATTACGAAAATAATTTATAACACTGACGGTGGTGCACCTTCTCAATACAAAAATAAACATAACCTAATTAACTTATGCCACCATAAAAAAGACTTTAAGGTTGATGCAGAATGGCATTTTCATGCTACCAGCCATTGAAAGGGATCTTGTGATGGAATTGGTGGTACGCTGAAGCGTGCTGCACACCGTTATAGTATAGGGAGCAAAGATATTATTGATTCAGCAAAAAAACTTTTCGAATGGGCTTTAAAATGGGAATCTACCATGAACTTTGGATACGCCGATAAAAATGAATATCAATTAACAAAAAAAAAAAATTACAAAATCGATATAAAATGCGATTACTATAAGTGGAACTCAAAAATTTCATTCTTTTGTACCATTAAATACTAAGACAATAAATGCAAAAATGTTTTAAAACTCAAAAGAAACTTTTAAATGTAAAATAAGTAAATAATTTTTAATAACCATATTTATTTTTTTTAGCCTACATATATAATTTGTATGATACTTTAAAAAGTTTATTCAATAATAAAATATTTGTAATTTAATGTTAAAATACAATCTTTTACTTTATGACCATAATAACATAATACGAACATAATACTTCTCCAGTCAAAAGTTCCTAAATAGATTTAGTTATATATATGGTTTTCTTGTTTGCAGTCGAGACTGTCAAATTATTTTTTAATAGAGTGACAAGTGATTACTAAAATTGACACATAAACATTTCATTTTTTTATGCCATCTAATACAAAGAAAATAATTGCAGAAGTGTTTTCCAATTCAAAAGGAACTTCTGTTTGTAAAATAAGTATCACTTGTAACAATTGATTTATTTTATTTATTGTACTACATATATAATTTTTATAATATTTTAAAAAGCTCATCTAATAATAAAATATTTGATATTTAACATAAAAAAATCTCTTAGTTTATAACGCCATTTTTATAATTTTCCTTCAGAACAAAAAAAACTGATTCCCGACAGTCATGTGCACAACGAATTTTTTCTATAAAACAAAAAATAACGCGTGTACTAAACTTTCACAAGTGGTTAGATATAAAATAATCTTCAATTTAGTTAAAAAAAAAAAAGGCAATGCCATCTTTTTTTCAATTACACCGTTTTTTTCTTATGTTACACCGTTAAAAATTATTTCAAAAAATTAACAGTGTACATTTTTAAAAACTTTGCTCTAAAACCTATTCAACGACATATCATTTATGAAAATCGATTATGTAGTTTTTCTACAATCGCTTGTCAAAATGCACTCACATCACAAAATAACAAAAAATTGAGTGCCACCCTGTGAAGACCCCTGGTCGAAAAAAAAATTCTAAGAGAACTTGTATTTTTTATTTATGAAAGACTATCTAAAAACAAAAAATAATCAAAATTAAAAGGGGTCAAGTCAAAACGATGTTGAATCTTCGTGAAATTGCTCGTATATATATATTTCCACTGCTCGGTTGTTTGTGACTGAACTCCTCCTAAACGGCTTGATTGATTTTTATGAAAAAGTGTGTGTACAATAAGGTTGATCTAAGAATGGTTCATATCTATAATTGGATAAAATTGGACAAAATGGCGGGGGGTCTCCCGAACACCTGAAAGTTTAAAACTTCAATAACTTCTAATCCTGGTTTTCAATCTTATTGATACTTGATATATAAGGTTTTAGTACTGTTTCCGATATTTCTGCGTACCCACTTTGGATTTGTAACTTCCGGTTAAAAAGTTTTTTTTAAATTTTTTTAAAGGATTTATCCCTACTATAGTCTACAGTTACAAATCGATTTTCATAAAACGTTGATGTAAGTTAAAACAAAAGATTTAAAAACGATTTTATAAGCTTTTGAATACATTGGACAAAGGGTTGGAGGGCATGGGGTCTCCAGAACTTCGGGTTTTTAAAGATCTATAACATGTGTACCTGATAATCGAATTGAATGGAGATGGGAAGGACAAAAAACTGATTAGTTTCTGGGTGATATGAATAAGTCATGAGGGACCTCTTGAGGATCTGTTTATTTGAAACTTCAATTATACATCAGTTTCTGATAATGGATTTTGACGAAACTTGGTATATATGCTAATACATTGCAGCATGATTTGTAAAAGTTTTGCATGTTTGAAAGTATATATTTCCAAATTTACAAGCTAATTACATTAATCATGTGTGGCTACGTGATCGAGCCATTTGGGCCGCAAAAACTATAGATGTCGACGCAATCAATTTTAAAATAAAACAGTTATTGCCTGGCAATGAAATATCGTTCAAACCGATTTCCTCTGTTGTCAATCCTGAGGAATGTTCATCTATCCTGTTGAACTGTTGAATTCATTGGATTTAATTAACTAGATTGGATTTAGTTAACTAGAATGCCACCACATAATTTTCGATTGAAGATTGGTTCACCAATAATTTTGCTTAGAAATTTCAATACCATTTTAAACGGCAAGTTTCAGGGTGAAATTGTTATTTTAATTGTAATTTTGCCAATGATCCCTTTAGACAAACGCATCCTATTTAAACGGTTACACTTTCCAATTCGATTGGTATTTGTAATGAATATTAATCAGTAACAAACTCAAACAATGTGAATTTGTGAGCTGGATCTAGAAACCCCGTGCTTTTCGCTTAATCAATTATATGTTGCGTGTTTGAAGGTTGGAAAACCTTCAAGTTTGTTCGTGTATTCCGCTCAGGAATTAGCAAAATATATTGTTCAACATATCGCATTAAGATAATATTAAAAAAAATTGTATTCCTGTTTAATAATAAAAGTATATTCTATATACTAATAAATAATAGTTTCGTTTAATAGCCAAATAAAATTCCAACCTAACTATGCAGCCACTATTATTAATCTGAATGAATTGGAGGTAGAATGTCGATTAGGATTGACAATCGCTGATCAAAAGTTTTCTACAAACAAATTGTAGGTGGTACGAAGTTCACCGGGTCTGCTAGTGTATATATAAAAATATATGTCAATTTAATTTTTTATATTTTCCCCACAATTAACCAAAATGCAAATCATCAAAAAAGTATTTATTAGGGTTCCGTTTTTTATACGGAACACAATTGGTGGGAACACTATTGGTGGGAACACTATTGGTGGGAACACTATTGGTGGGAACACAACGTGTTTTTCACATTATTTCGATTATCTCGTGAACCATTAATCCGATGAACTTAAAATTTGCGGTGCTTATAAAACTAACCTATCCACACAAGATGGCGGATTAAAAAATAAATAAAATTGTGTTCGTTTGTTTTACAGAGGTACGATGTAAAGCCTTTGAGAACATACATTTTTTTATCGAGACGAGTAGGGTATCATATGAAAGGGCTTCATTTCAGCATTATTTAAAAATGTATTTTGGAATTTTACACCCCACCATTTTTTGTATAATTCTGAAAAATGACGTTTTCTCTATGTTTTCGAAAATATTGAAATGTATTTGGAATGATAGAAAAATGAGTAGGTTTTTCATGAAAAATATAGAAAAGTGGCAGATACTCATAACTATATTTAATAAAGGGGTGGGAATGATAAGGGATAGAAATATCATCTTGTCTTGACCCAAGCGAGTGCTTAACCCAAGCGAGTGAAAGAGCACTAAAATTTAAGAAACATTGCAATATTTTTTAGAATTTTGCGATAGATAGTTTTAGTTATTGTTTAAAAAGTTTTATTTTAAGTATATGTATACCACCACCGCCCTAAATTTTGATTTATAGAAAAAATATTCTCAATTTAAACCATAAACTAGCTATGGATAAGATTTAACCTCAAGTAACAATTTTTGTGTCATTTTTGATCAATGTAGATGTGATTGACATTAACTATTAATATCTACGATTAAATATTAGATAGCCTATTATATTAAATTTATTATATTAAATAGCCTGGCGATATAAAGACTTTACAACATAACTTTATGTCATTTATTTTTGATATTGTGTTCTTTTACATTCACGGAACCCTTGGCGAGCGAATTTTATTCGCACTTGTCCGACTTTTTTTATTTAAAATTATTTTCAATGTTTTGAAACATAATATTTGGTTCATAAGCCTTTGTTAATTATTATTTGATTTGGTTTTTATCGTAAACATACGAAATGATGTTTACGTATTTCTTTATTATTGTTTTGTTTTGATGAAACGTAATTTAGTCATTGGCGAATTCCTTATGATTTATTTATATCGGTTTTAATTGGGTTAAGCTAGTGAGTAGCTGTAGTAGTATCTCTACACATCCTCATTACAGCGGTAGGTCAATCTATAACGAAGTTCGTATGAGCCTTCCAGGAAAGATCTTATGGTCGATAATAAGTCCGAGACTTTTAACTTGTGGTACAAAAGTGATGGAAATATCATTGAGGGATTTGAGTGGGTTCAGAACTAGTTTGTTGCATTCGGCCCATTCAGAAATCTTAGCAAGGTCGTTGTTCATTTCACTATTAAAACGTTGAAGCTCAAGGATGGGAAGAGCATGGATAATTTGGACGTCATCAGCAAAGAAGCAAAGAGGTGAAGAAGAGAATGATTGATGACTGAAGTAATATCGTTAACATAGATGGCATATTTTTGTAATTTTTTTGCGGCGACATGAGTAATATAATTTTATTAAATTTAATTACATATTATTGTACAACTTTTGAAGTATGTCAGAAAAAAATTTCAATTAAAAATATTGATAAATCAGCCGCTGACGTTGAATCTCCAGAGGCACCTTGAAAAAAAGTGGTTTTGCGGTGAACATTATAACTCGTTACCGATTCATGTGAAACAAAAAAATTGATATGAGTTTTGAAGGTGATGTATTTCTCGAGGTAATCAGAGTTTTTTTTTCTATTTTTTGCAGCACTTGGAAGTGAAAAACGCGATTTTAGCTCAAAAAATCGCGTTTAATTTGTTATTAAAAAATAGAAAAAAATAAAAAAAAAAAAAACTCTTCCTGAATACCTGTTGATTTATGTGAAGAAGTAATGTTCAAATTTTCAAAAGGTTCCGTTCAGTAGATTTTGAGTTCTAATGTTCACGAACTTCAAAAATGACGTTTTCGGGCAAATGGGGTCAAACGTGAACCCTGTTGAAACTCTGTAGCTCCGTTAGTTTTACTTGGATTGACTTAAAATTTGTACACAATATCCTCGACATATTGTTCAATCAGAAAAAAAATAAAAAAAAACGCAAAAAAAATAATTTTAAAACCAAACATTTGGTTTGGTCAACATTTTAATTCTGTTCTAAGTATTTTGCTATCATTTGATTTATGAGCCCCCATACAGTGGATGCATACCGGTTTCTCTTTGCAGTCGGTTGCCATATGGTTTAAGTTCAAGCAGTTAAGGCTTTTCTCTTTTCCTTGACGGAAGTTGGCCGAGTCACCGAATCATTTATTTGCATATTATAGGCTTGGCAATCAATGTCAAAAGTTTTTTTTACTTAATTTTATTTCTTCTGGTGGCGAACAAGCTCCCTTTATGTTATTTTTAATGCCGAGATAGGCTCCAGTTTTGGAAAGTTTCCTTTGTATTTCATATCCATTTGATATTCGGAAGTTAATTATCCTCTCTTATTTGTTCAAACTCAATGTCTAAAATGATCTTGTTACTAGGCGGATGGATTCTATCATATAGTCACCCTCGATCTCCCACCTTTCATTTGATGGTTGCCACATACTTTATACTTTTATGCGTCTCCTTGACAAATCCGAAAACTTTTTTATCTGCCATTTTCCTTGATTCGATCGCTTTTTCGCCCCAAAAATTCCGAAACATGGCGATTGCCCGGGTAAATCCCAAACCCAAACATACCAAAATGTGATTTCAAAATTTGATTTGTTGGACTTGACTATAGCATACAAATTTTAGTCGGATAAGGTTAGCCTCGTTTTCTAAAATAAATTTCCAACCCCCATTAATAAAAAATAAAATTGTGGTACTCAATTTACAAGACCCTGCGAAATCGCCATGTTTTGGAGTTTGCCGAGCGAAAAAGCCATCGAATCGAGGAAAATGGCAGTTAAAAGCTGTCGGACTCGTCAAGGACAGTCGCCTCACGAAGTATACAATTTGTACTAATCATAAAATGAAAGGGTGAAGGTCTGTTGACTAAAAAATGGTAGTATATAAATTTCCAGTTTCAGTTTTTCTAATTGTTTGTAATTTTATTGTTTGTAATTTTATTTGCTCTATCCGAGTTCCTCGTGTGTATTGCTGCTATTCGTCTGTTCGATTTTAATTATGCTGTCATAATTTCTTTCTTTGAAAATCCAAATTTCTTTCGCTGTTACTTGCTAAAAACTGAAATATCTACTGTCTTGAGTATTGGATAACATTAAATTTCAATACTGCTAAGATTCTTGTAATGATTGAACTTGATTGATGTAATTTTTCTAAGACTCTGATTTCAAATTTTATTTTATTGTTGCAAATCGGGGGACTGATCCATGCCCAAGAGATGCTCAATGCCGGGCTAATGAGTAACCTTTTTTTATCTATCGCCTTCCTTCCAATCCTGAAAACTTTAAGATCAACGTTAATAAATTCCTTAAAGAATATTGATAAATACTCTCGAGCCCTAGTTCCCTAGTTAGCATGGTATCTTCGGATATTTAGAGATCTTAATCTATAATGGTTAACACTAAACATGCCTAATATTGAATAAAAGTAAAATATTAACTTAAAATTGAGTGAATTGAGATTAATACAGGTGAGGAAGACTTAAAAGAAACTTAAAAATAATTGAAACACTTTATTCATTCTTTTTCTTTATTTATTTTTAAGTTTATATATTGTCTGCATAAATCAATAATTTATACAATATATTTTGTCATTCTTCTATCAAGAACGTTTTTTTTGTTTGTTTTTGTTTTGTTTATAACGTTTTTCTTATAATCCAGAATTTTCATATAATCTGTATAAATTCTCTCTATTTTTATTATTTATTCATTTAAATAATAATTTAAAAAAAAAAACAAAAATAATTCCATTATAAATTATTAGTGCATTCATTTGTGTTTTGTTAATTATTTATTATACATTACATTTTACACTTTAAAATTGTTTTGATTTTATGTTTTGGTTATATTTAATTATTTATTTATATTAAAATTAAAAGGAAAACAAACTATTTTTCACATCAAAACAAAACTAAAACTTGAATTATTTTATTTCTTTTGCTTATTATAATTATTTGTATCTTAATAATTAGTTTTCTGCTTTTTCTTGTGTAAATCTTGGACATAAAACATTTTAAAATGTTTTAAGTTTATAACTGTTACTGTTAATAATTAGTAATTCTTTAATATAATTTACTTAATTAATTAATCAACAAACATTTTATTATTATTGTTATTATTATTTTTAAATTTAATTTTTGTTTTTTTTTAATTTTTTTAAGTTAATGTTTTAATATTTTTTTTAAGTTTGAATTTGTTTTGGAAACTGTTTTTATATATTGTTTTTAATTTAAAAATGATTTATTTATGTAAATTTGATGTCAATTATTTATAAATTAATATTATTTTTTTTAAGTTTCTCGAAATAATATAAATTTAGCAGAGATATTTTGATTAATTTCAAGCTAACTTTATATATATATATATTAGACCGACCAATTTTTGTATGGAAATGCAAAATGTTGTTTTTTTTTTGGTGCTCAGGGCTTGATTCGTTTATTGGTCCATACTGAATATCCACACAAAAAATTGGCCCAATTGGTGCATCCAAGAGCCAGCGCTTTTGCATATAGCAAAACAAGATTCGAAATTTCATAGCTGTAAATACTCATATCTCAAAAACGCTTAATGATATGAAAAAAAAGTTGAAGCAAAGCCACGTTATATTGTGATTGTCTAACTTTCTTAGAACAAACATTTTTTCTCAGAATAACAACAAAAAAGTTTTAGTGGAATTTTCTGAATTCGTTCTCAATTTTTCAAATAGGCCTCATTGCCTCCAGTGACATTTAGGAAAAAAAAGTTCGAAACAAAATATTAATATTTTTGCTAAACTAACATTTATTTAGAACACACTTATAACTTTTATTCAAAAATAAAAAAGTTTTAGAACAAAAGAGCCATTATTTTAAGTATTTCTTCAAATTTTCAGTTTAGCTTAACAGTGTATTACTAAAAATATACAAAATCTATTAAAATTAATTAAACACAATATCATATTAATAAAAAAATTATTTGCCTTTAAAAATATTTGCAGAGTCACTTAGGAAAAATAACTATTATGGCAAGTGTCAGAATATGAGCATCGATCAATGCATTCCTGACAGTGTAGTTTATCGAGAAAAATTTTTGAAAGTCAAACTTCTACGGTTTTTTGTTAATTTAATAGTGTTCTCAAAATATGGATGCAAAAACTAATTTTTTAAGAAGCAGTTCAAAAAATTTTAGTTATAAACTGTTAGAAGGTCTTGAAATTTGCATTTGCCTGTAGAGAACATTATTTAATAATTTACTAAAATGTCCATATCTTTTGATTTACTTAACCGAATTTCGTGATTTTATACTTGTTCAAAAGATATTGAGCTAAGCAATTTTAGTAAATTATTTTAGCACGTTTCAAATTTAGAAGCACACTAAGGTAATGGTAGTAGGTAGACAAAAGTTGATATTCTAGTACGTCTAGAATTTTTTGACCGAGGTTTGAGTAACAATATCAAAACAGCAATGGTTACAGCTACAAGTTACAATTTCATAATCAAACCCACATGACATCTAGGAAAGCAAATATTTTCAAACTAGTACCGAATAAAATACATTTAAATTTTTTCGTGTCGACAAATTCTAGATATTTTTTAAAGTAGTCTTCGAAAAATTGCAAAATTTCTGTATGAAAACCCAGATTCTTGGATAGCAAATGAAGAATATTTGAACATTTAACAGCAAATTAAAGGAATTGTGGTCGTAATTCGTAAATGACGTTGCAGAACGGGGAGTAAAGTTAATGACGGACTACAATAGACATTTTAAGTCAAGATGAAGAACAGAAACCGTTCATCCTTCAAGATGTAGAGAATTATCAACAAAACATCCTTAAGACCAACAAAAAATTCTGTTGCAGAAATCTTGCATGAATATTGGATAACTAAGTGCAACTATAACTTCACCAATAACTAAGTGAAAAATGTGTTGAATTATCATTTAACACATCAATTTAGAAACATTCTTACATTATATTTTGTTTTGCCTATTTCAAAATATTATATTTAATTTTTAGGTCACTCTATTATGCTGCTAAATTTGAAACGTGCAAAAATAATTTACTGATATTACTTAGTTCAATAACTTTTAAACAAGTATAACATCACGAAATTTGGTTAAGTTAATCAAAAGATACGGACATTTTAGTGAATTATTAAATAATGTTCTCTACAGGCAAATGCAAATTTCAAGACCTTCTAACAGTTTATAACTAAAATTTTTTGAACTGCTTCTTAAAAAATTAGTTTTTGAATACTAACGAATTAACACGAAACCGTAGAAATCCGATTTTCAAAAATTTTTCTCGATAAACTACACTGTCAGGAATTCATTGATCGATGCTCATATTATGACACTTGCCATAATCGTTGTTTTTCCTAAGTGACTCTGCAAATATTTTTAAAGGCAAATAATTTTTTTATTAATATGATATTATGTTTAATTAATTTTAATAGATTTTGTATATTTTTAGTAATACACTGTTAAGCTAAACTGAAAATTCGAAGAAATACTTAAAATAATGGCTCTTTTGTTCTAAAACTTTTTTATTTTTGAATAAAAGTTATAAGTATGTTCTAAATAAATGTTAGTTTAGCAAAAATATTAATATTTTGTTTGGAACTTTTTTTTCCTAAATGTCACTGGAGGCAATGAGGCCTATTTGAAAAATTGAGAACGAATTCAGAAAATTCCACTAACATTTTTTTGTTGTAATTCTGAGAAAAAAGTTTGTTCTAAGAAAGTTAGACAATCTCAAAATAAGGTGAGCTTGCCTTAACTTTTTTTTCATATCACTAAGCGTTTTTGAGATATGAGTATTTATAGCCGTCAAATCTCGAATCTTGTTTTACTATATGCAAAAGCGCTGGCTCTTGGATGCACCAATTGACCCAATTTTTTGTGTGGATATTCAGTATGGACCAATAAACGAATTTAGCCTTGAGCACCAAAAAAAAATCAACATGTTGTTTTTGGGTCGGTCTAATATATATATATATATATATATATATATATATATATATATATATATATATATATATATATATATATATATATATATATATATATATATATATATATATATATATATATATAAATATATATATAAATATATATATATATATATATATATATATATATATATATATATATATATATATATATATATATATATATATATATATATATATATATATATATATATATATATATATATATATATATATATATATATATATATATATATATATATATATATATATATATATATATATATATATATATATATATATATATATATATATATATATATATATATATATATATATATATATATATATATATATATATATATATATATATATATATATATATATATATATATATATATATATATGAACAAATTTAATAGTTTATAGTTGAGATAACATATGTAACGAGTAATTAGGTGATGAAGAAATTTTTTTTTTGGAGTAAATTAATTAAAACTATTCATACTTTAAGATTAAAATTTAATTAAATTGATAAAAGTAAATAACTTTACTACAAAGATTTTAATCAGATGTTATATGCTTTCAAGTTTGAATAAAGTTGGTTTATTTAAATTGAATAATAACGTAATGTATGTGTAAGTAAAATTAAGAAATCATTTGAAACCAGCAAATAAATTTAATTGTGCGTGAATTTTGAAACTTAATTTAGTAATGTTAATGTTATTGCTCGTTTGCATTGTATTTAGTTAATTCTAGGTTGTGTTGGTTAAAACTGTTTGGAATAAGGTAAGAATTTTGTTTCAGTAACCTACAAGTTAGTAGGACAAATTTAAAATTTCGCTGAATTTTGAACACTTGTTGGAGTGAGTTAAAATCTATGTAATACTAATAATAAATAAAGTATTACACTACCACGCTGTGTCGACGAGATATTTCTAAAAGAAAAACAACCGTTTTTACCTCCAAATCACATAAAACAATTGATATCGTATAAGCCATTCTCTTGCATTTTGATTTTAATGTTGAGCTTTATTTCAACTTTCAGAAATCTTTCGTCATCTTGTTCTCTTAAAATTTTTCTCAGAATATTTTTAATTTCACCTACTATTACTTGTATGCCAAGTATATAAAGTTGGTAAAAAATAGTCGGGAACAACGTCGGTCACCAGATCATGAAATTCGTCACTAAATCTAAAAATAGTTACTTTAGATGAACATTTTTTAAAAACTAATATTTTTAGAACAAAAAAGACGCTATAATTGGTCAAACCTTCCCATCGCACATAAACAGTTGTAATGGGGTTAGCAGTTCTTTTGCAATTTAAACTCAAAGTTACGCTGAATTTGAATATCCAGAAATTTTTCAGATCACCCTGTTCTTAAACAAAACACTTTATAATTTTTCTAAACATAACACGTATTTGTATTTTACCTTTCCTACTTGTACGCATAGTATGAAGTTGATAAAAAATTATCGAGTTCAGCGTCGGTCGTCCAGGTCGTCATTTTGTTGCGTTTTCTCACTAGCGATATTTTAACGTGAGATCTTAAGTTTGTTTATATAAATATATAAGTGAATGCAATATATTTTTGTTTTGCTTTTGTTTTAATGTAAAAATGTTGTTTGTAGATTTTGAAAAAAAAAGGGAAAAAAAAATTGGATTATATTATATTATATTGCATTATATTGCTCTCACTCGGTTACTGTTGTTGACCTTGTCCTTCTTAGGCAAGTTTTTGATCAATAATTTGTCATTTTAGTAATTTGACGCATAAACTTTACTTTTAACTGACGCATAAATTAATACTAATTTTTTTTGAAGATTGCTGAGTACTGAAAAAATCTTCATTTCAAAACTTGTAGCACAAACTACTATTTTAACTGCGTTGATCTGCGACAAAAAAAAAGATTAAATATTAATAATGAATTATTCAACTTCAAAAAAAAAATTACTATTAAACTATTTCACAAAATGGCGGCGTTATATGCTTTCGCGCGATCAGCTTTTTGCAGCAAGGCGCACGACCCGCAGCAGAACAGGTGTAATTAACACCTGTTCTGCTGCGGGTCGTGCGCCTTGCTGCAAAAAGCTGATCGCGCGAAAACATATAACGCCACCATTTTGTGAAATAATTTAATAGTAATTTTTTTTAAAGTTGAATAATTCATTAATAATATCTAATCGTTTTTTTTTGTCGCAGATCAACGCAGTTAAAATAGTAGTTTGTGCTACAAGTTTTGAAATGAAGATTTTTTCAACACTAGTCCTAAGTTTTCAATACGAGCGAAGCGTCAAGCGAGTATGGAAAATTAGGACGAGTGTAGAAAAAAATTCATTTCAACACGAGTTGCATATAACGTTTTCTGCACTTGAGTAACACAATAGACAAAAAAAAATTACAAAAAATCACTACAAAAAAACTACGCGAAGTATTGATCGATCAACAACGCCTTGACAATATGCAAGTTGGATTATATGCAAGAAAAAAACGTCATTTTTTCTTGATTGTTCCCATACTACAAACGTGTTTTCATTTCGCGTGTATTTTATTGAGAAACTGCAAAAATTGAGCTCAGGGGAGGATTCCGATTTGGAAGGAGCAGCAGAAAGAGCTTTGCAAGGGTTATTGCCGGTAATATCCAAAGAAAAATACGAAAAAACGTATCGAGCGTTCAAACAATGGTTCAAACAATAATGCAGCAAGTTGCTTGCTTATTTCGATACCGAGACGAAACTATTCCAATCGTCAACGACATGGAGCATTTACTCAATGTTAAAATCCACGTTGAACGTGAAGGACAACATTGATATCTCAAAATTTAACAATTTGCGAGCTCTTTTGAAGCGTAAAATGACAATTATTTTGCGAAGAAATCAAGAATCTTCAGTATTGAAGAAATCTCCAAATTCCTGAAGGACGCTCCCGACGATGTTTATTTGGTTACGAAGGTAAATTTTGCTGATAATTTTTTTGCTTCATTTTCCTAACCTCACAATTTTAATGTGGGCCTTATTGTCGGTGTCTATGGTGCTTGTCGACAAAGCGAATCGTTGAATTTGAACGTAAAGGATGTCGAATACATGGACAATGGCATTAAAATTACCGTACCGAAAACGAAAACCAAAATCACTCGACAACTTGTCATCAACGAAGGAAGTGATCGGGATGTAAAGTTGGTTGATATATTCAAGATGTATTGAGGACTACGTCCTCCTGGCGTTATCACCGACAGATTATTTTTGGGTTTTCGTAAAGGTAAATACATCAAACAGCCGATCGGCATTAACACGATGGAAGGTTGTCCGAAAACAATTGCAATTTTCTTGAATCTTTCGTCACCGGGTGAGTGCACTAGTCATTGCTTCCGTCGATCGTCTGCATCCTTGTTTGCAGATTCGGGTGTGAATTTAACTACAATTAAGCAACATGGTGGTTGGGAGTCTGATAAGGTTACAGGAAAATACATTCAACATTCGCTCAACAATAAACGTAAAATTGCTGACAGCATCATGGGTTCGAAAATTGTTTGAGCTGATAACGTTTCAACGACCTCATCAACCACTGCTCAATCCAGTGAATCAATCATTGAAAATGGCAATGTTTCAGCCGGTACAACTGTTACAATAATTTCGAGTCAAACAAGCCGAACAAACTTGAAAGTGGCTGGAGAGCCTTTGCCACAACCACCAATTCCTGGAGGATATTTATTCAATAACTTGCATAATTGCTCTTTCTATTTTGATCAAAAGTAATGTTTTCATTCATTTCTACTTTATTAATAAAAATGTTTACCAACACAAACGCACCGTTTCGTTTCTTAAACTGGCAGCAGTGCGGAAATGAAAAATCAGTGCAGAAATATGTTACTTTTCCGCATTCAAACGAGTTTCGATATATGTCGTATCTTGGTACTCGAGTGCAGAAAAATATTTTCGTCTGTATAGTTTGAACTGTTTTGCGACATGAAAGTTGGCTTTTTAATACATGTTTCCATATGGTTGAAAAGATGGATGTAATGTAAATTTTATTTCAGTGAGGTTTTAAGCATCTGATTACATAAACTTTAAAAACTGAAAAACATCTTATCCAAATATTATGAGAAAGAAAAATGATATCAAAATCGTCGACATATCATTCAAGTTTTCATCATGTATGCTATTTCATAATGAAATTTGAAGAAACAAATGATATATTATTTAATGAGTATTTTACAAATATTTTCATTTTTGGTTCGGAGTGCAGTGAAATCTTAAAATCAAATAATTTAATTCTATTGTTGCAAAATTGCGCTTTTGATTTCACTTTGTGGATGATTTTTGAATTCAACGGATCTATTTTGTATTAGCTCGAAGAATTAGTGTGCCATACTATCCGGCAATAACAAACCCAGATATAAAATCTCCTGAAGCCACAGCAAATTCAATTAACAACCAGTAGCAGAACTCTAAACAGCTTGTTGAGCAAATACAAAGATAAGGAAGACCTCTCAGAAAAAGCAAGAATATATCAAATATGCTGTCAAAATTGGCCTGATAGATATATTGGACAAGCATCACGTATGTTTTCAAGCAGATTCAATGAGCATTGCATAGCAGCAAAAAATAAGCACATTACCAAATCCAGTGTAGCAGTTCATATGGCAGACAATCCAACACACTAAATAGATCCGTTGAATTCAAAAATTATCAAAACCGTTTGAAGAAACTGGCATCTAGACGCGTACGAGTCATTATTCATTGAAGAATTTAAACCCAACATTATGAATGGCAAAGACAGGCAACATGTTATTTTCTCAAACCTTTTCAATATTACTAAGAACCTACCTTAAAACTTAACCTAATTGTATTTGTCACTGGGTTTTTCTAATTAGTAGGTAAACACCCCCTTTTTTTTAATTTTTTTTAAATTTTTAAAAAAATTTTTTTTATACTTAGATAAATATTGTTTTCTCGCTCATTTCTTTTTTCTTTTTGTTATATTTTTGTAATTAGTTTTAAATTTCAATTTTTGTTATTTTAAATCCCTAAATTAAGCTTAGTTTTTTAAACAAATCATTAAAATTTTGAAATTTAATATTTTAAATTTTGACTTTACAAACATACGTATGCTGCACAATTTAATAATAAAAATAAATAGAACATAGATCCTTTAAAAAATAAACAAAAAATTAAATAAAAAATTAGCTAGATTACATTTACTATCACAGAGTTTAGTATACGCGGTTTTTATCCCGTCATGTGGCGTTTTATTTTATAAAAGAATTTAATCAAAACATGTTTCGGTAATATTGATTACCATCATCAGTTGTATGTAAAACTAAACTAACATAAAACAACAAATTAAAATCAAAATAAGACTAAAAATGTTTTTATGAAAACTGTAACGGGTGTTAGTTTTAGTTTTTTGTTTTATGTTAAAGATAGTTTTCTTGGTAAGTAACTTTTGATTTAGATTTTCGTTGCAAAAAAATTTCTTTCTGAAGATGATCCTAGATCGAAACTAGTAAAAATTTTTTTTTAGATTTTGTGTAGTTCAGTAAATTTTTATAATAAATAAATTAAAATTTGACAAGTGTGTTTTTTAGCTTGTTGTTGTTGTTGTTTAGTTTTTTTTTAGTTTAGTTTGAATTATGAAAAGGTGCTGGAATATTTTGCAAACTCCACTGTGTGAAATCAAAAAGGCAATTCTGCAACAATAGAATTAAATTGTTTATTTTAAGAATATTTAAAAAAAATTAGTGTACTTTTATTTAAATATTCGAGCACAATGGACAATGGACATTGCCCTTTTGGTCATTGATATCACAACCGATTTTTTGTCATCTTAAGCTGTTTCTGTTGTATGTGAATGCACGACTTTAGAAACATCATAAAAATTTGTCTACAAAATAAATTAAATGGTTTCTTATCTTTTTGTGATATTGTAATTTGCTGCTTAATTATTTAGTTAAAGCAAAAACTGCACAAGTGAAAAAATTAGTTTTTCAGTTTCTTAGAGTTATTATGAGTTTTTTTTGTCAGTAATGTTCGAGTTGCGTTTGAACAAATTTTCAAGGACCACAAGTACTGAAAATACAAATTTTAATGACAATTCAACTCACTAAATAAAGTTTCGATAAGGTCCAATAAAAACGCTTCATTTAATATTTTTTAACAAATCAAAACGAATTGTTTCGATTATTTTTCTCTGGTGGGAAGGAACAGCGAATATTTTCGGCCTACTTAATATATTAATTTAAAACAAAAATTCACATACCAAATTATGTGAAAATGCAATTTGCAAATAGTGAAAATGTCCGTTTTCATTCATAAATGATTGCATGTTTATGTTTATTTGTCAAAAATAAATTACAAATTTATAACATTTATGCGCCTACTAAGATGAAATAATATTTTATTATGTATGATTATGTTGTATGAAATAATGTTACTATTTCTGTTCGTTAAATTGTCTGCTAAATACAACTCGTCACCATATTATTAGTTGATTATTTTTCAACATTACCACTCATGCCATTTGAGGTTAAAAATTTCCCTCGTGCGCTACGCGCACTCGGGACCTCAAATGACATTCGTAATAATGATTATGAAAAATAATCGACTATTATTTGACGACTCGTGATATTATATATGATTATTTATATTCTAATATATAAATCAAACTTCGTTACACGTGGAGCTGGATTTCAATAAATTCTCATTACGAGAGCCAACAAAAAAATAAAATATCAAAGTTGTTATGAAATTTTTATTTCATTGCAAGTTGCATACACACACCGTCTTCAAGCAAATACTTTAATTATGAATACATACATATTTTTAAATTTTGTACTATGGCACTGGCAGCTATTGATTACTGATAGATGGCATGTGTGCTTGTAGCTTGTCTGAAATCGGGTTCATAGTTCGTTAGCGCGGTTACGACGCTTATAAGTTGTGAACGATTCTTTGATGTTATAAATTTCAGTGTTGAAAAAAGTGATTTACAACAATATGATGTGCCGAATATGGACAGTAATCTGCAAACAGCTTTTTCAAATTGGGGTACTTTGATTGAGCCAGTCGTTTCCAAAACTACAGACTGTGTTGATTTGTGGTGCATTTTAAGAATGTGCGCCTGAGTTTCTAATAATTCCATTTCTCCTGTGGAACTTTCATTCCAAATATAATAAGGAATTGATAATCCATCGTTAATAATATGTTTTGCTTCTAAAAATAGAACGACTTAATTGTAAGAGATGCAAGGTCGATGTGTTCGATAACTGTACCGGCAGTGTGTAAAAAAATCATTAAGCGTGTGAAAACAAAAAAAAATCCCCACTTTTGGCTTAAAAACTTTCATTTTATGTGATAATGAGAAATGTTGATGGTCGGGATTGGTGTGTGAGAACAGGAGCTTGATTATTGAACTATATGTGTGTCAAAAAATACCGTCAAGTGTGTCAAAAGAATGATTTTCGTTTATTTTTTTGCCCAATTCTTTTGAGAAACATAAAATGGGAAACATTTGTCAAATAAAATTAATTATTTGTGTGACAAAAAAAGCGGTTTTTTAATTGAATTAACTTAACATATCATCTTGCTAGATTTAATCTTGATTGATTGAATCATCTTGGAAAACGTTTAAATTTTGATTTTGTTATAATTTTTGCAATATTTTTAGAATTCTGAAAAAAGTTTCAATCCTTGATTTTGTAATAACTATTACAATATTTTTAGAATTTTCAAAAAAAGATTAAATTTTTAATTTTTTATAATATTTGTGGAGTTTTGAATTTTTGATTTTGTAATGTTCTCTTGAATATTTTAGGAATTTGTAGAAAGTAGCAATTTTTGATGTTATTATAGTTTTTGGATTGGAATCTTGGACAAAACTTGAATTTTTGATTTTGTTTATTGTTGTAATTTTTTGAAATCAATTCAATCAGGCCCCTATTATTTGAAAAAAAATTTAAATTATTTATTTGTATGACATGAAATGTAATTGAACATAAAATTGTTAGATAAGTTGAGTATACCATACCATCTTTTTACTAAACTATGTTAATCTATGATCTGTTATAATTTTCCTGCAACGTATTGATGTTTCGTGTTAGTTCTGTAATAAACTTCTAAGCGATGTATATTGAACATTTATAATTGTTATTGTTTAGTTAAAACACATTTTTTTGATATCTATATGTTTATTACAACCGATCGATTTCGAAAGCTAAGCTTTCATTTTCAAGGATCGTTCTAAACTAAAAGTTACAAAAGTTGAAAATTAATATATAGTGACATTTTTGTAATTATAAATCTAAATGAAATCTAATAATAAGTTAAGACATTAAAGGAAGAATTATATAATCATAAAAATATTGAGAGAAGGATATATGATGCTGACTTTTTTTACTAGCTATTTAACCGAAAAGTGGGGGAGGAGATGTTTTTATCAATTATGTAAAGTATTATAATAAACCATTCAAAATTATAAATCTAACAATTATTAATACTTAAGAGTACCTATTCTTATTGAGATTATTGACAAGTGGTCACAATTTGTGTTTAAAAAGGGGAGGAGGTCTAAATATTGAAACAATAAATGTTATAAAAAAATTTTTGTTCATTCATTGTTAATTATATAAACTTGAGGGTTTGTTGAAAGATCTACAAGATTAAGTTATGTAATGATTTTGGAACTAAAGTATTTTGTGATATTAAGATTTAGGTATAAATTTTCAAAAAATATATTCAGAGATTAATTATTTTTACTACTAAACTAAATTATAAGATGCACAATCAAACAAAAAGCCAACTGAAAGGTAATAAAGTTATGGTTTATGAACATAAGGTTCTATTTTTAAGGTTTATTTATTATTATGATTTGCAAAGTTGAAACAATGAAGAATAGATTTGACCGTTATCAGCATTCATTAGATTATTGTTTGATTGTATCTCTATGGATTCTATTATTTCTAAGTGGCGGTTGTCTGTGCATTCTTTTACTACTTACCTGAGATTAGTAAAAGAATGCACAGACAACCGCCGCTTAGTAAAAATACTTTAGTTCCAAAATCATTACATAATTTAATCTTTCAACAAACCCTCAAGTTTATATAATTAACAATGAATGAACAAAAATTTTTTTATAACATTTATTGTTTCAATATTTAGACCTCCTCCCCTTTTTAAACACAAATTGTGACCACTGGTCAATAATCTCAATAAGAATAGGTACTCTTAAGTATTAATAATTGTTAGATTTATAATTTTGAATGGTTTATTATAATACTTTACATAATTGATAAAAACATCTCCTCCCCCATTTTTCGGTTAAATAGCTAGTAAAAAAAGTCAGCATCATATATCCTTCTCTCAATATTTTTATGATTATATAATTCTTCCTTTAATGTCTTAACTTATTATTAGATTTCATTTAGATTTATAATTACAAAAATGTCACTATACAGGGTGATTTTTTTAACCTGAAACTTTCAAATATCTCGAAAAATAAGCACTCTACGGAAAAAATGTCCATAGTCAAAATTTAATCATTCCGCGGGGGAAACACATTAGTGCAAAAAAATAGTCCCCCACCCACCTTCTTTGTAGGTGGGCGGGGGTAACTTTGAATCTAAAATAGGAACCCCAATTTTTTATTGCAGATACGGATTCTACGGATTCTAAAAGTACGTACGATTTGACTAAAAAATTTTGTTCGATTCATGATAGATGTAAATTGGCCTGCCAGATCACCAGATCTTACTTCGCCAGATTTCTTTTTGTGGGGCTATCTCAATGAGAAAGTTTACAAACAAGAACCAACAACACGTGAGAATATGATTGGGCGAATCAAAAACGCTTGTGCCGAGATTCAAGCAGACACATTTCTAAGTTGTGTACAGTCATTTGAAGAGCGGATTAATAAGTGCATTGAAGTCGAAGGCCATCATTTTGAACACTTATTTTAAGCCAAAATTTTTTTATTCACCAGCCTATTACATTAATAAACTTTTTACAATGAAAACGTGATATTTTTTATTTCAAATGTATTACAAAATCGTAGACGTAGAACATATTTCTTAGTAAAAGAAATCGAAAAAATTGAATTTCATCGATTACAGCGCCATTTTTCATGAATCGAACAAAATTTTTTAGTCAAATCGTACGTACTTTTAGCCGTAGAATCTGTATCTGCAATAAAAAATTAGGGTTCCTATTTTAGATTCAAAGTTACCCCCGCCCACCTACAAAGAGGCGGGGTGGAAGACTATTTTTTTGCACTAATGTGTTTACCCCGCGGAATGATTAAATTTTAAATATGGACATTTTTTCCGTAGAGTGCTTATTTTTCGAGATATTTGAAAGTTTCAGGTTAAAAAAATCACCCGGTATATTAATTTTCAACTTTTGTAACTTTTAGTTTAGAACGATCCTTGAAAATGAAAGCTTAGCTTTCGAAATCGATCGGTTGTAATAAGCATATAGATATCAAAAAAGTGTGTTTTAACTAAACAATAACAATTATAATATATTAATGATATCTAGTGCTCTAAATAAATAAAAAATTAACTATTGAACATTTGTTTTATGTTGAATATCATCGCTGCCCACAACTAAAAACAAGTGCTCATAAAAGCCTTTTGCTGGAGACTTTATAAAAATCCTTAACCCAGACCAAAGTTTTGATATTTCAGAGCTTTGAGATGTCAGCCACTTTATATTTTACTGTTGTATTCACTCAGTTTTTTATCATCAATTTTAGAGAGTTTAAATTCCAGACGATGAAAGTGGTTAAATGGCTA
Source organism: Diogma glabrata (assembly GCA_963693315.1). NCBI lineage: Eukaryota > Metazoa > Arthropoda > Insecta > Diptera > Cylindrotomidae > Diogma > Diogma glabrata. The sequence goes on from OY856187.1 coordinate 143,279,369, forward strand.
AATTGGCTAAATGGCAAAATGGCCAAAGTGGTAAAATGGCAAAATGGCAAATGGCAAAAGTGGCTAAATGGCAAAAGTGGTTAAATTTGTAGTTAAATCGCGTTAAAAAAATAATTTTTTTTAATAAAACACAGAATCGTTTGAATAACATTAGTAACAACTTTATCTTTTCCTTGTAATGCTAGGTTGGGAACTGCAGATTGTCCATTATATCAGTTAAGAATACACAGTCATTATTCCATTGATCAACCTTTAATTCCCGATAGTGATGTAGTTAATTTTTTGTATGTTTTAATTAACGAAAGTTATCCCATTTTTCAATATTTTGGATTAAGAACTGGTAATTTATTGGTAGTCTGATTACAATTTTATTGCAATTTTAATAAATTTTTAAATGTTATTAAATTTTTTCATTTCTTTTCGAGAGCCGCACTCATTCTTTCAAAGTGCCGCATGCGGCTCGCGAGCCGCAGTTTGGCCATGGTTGATATAAATGAATAATTTTTTATTTTCCTCATAGCGAGAAGCTCTGGAGACGACTTCCAAAGTCAAATCCAAACCCTACTAGAAGCGTATTTCCAGCTGCATTAAAAGGCGTACGCTGTCGAAGCCACCTAACTCTTAGACTTACACTTTTAGCTTCCAAAAAATATCTGGGATTGGAGCCATGATGGAAGAAAACTTAAAAATTAATCCTCGACAGTACATAGTCATTCTTTGTTTCCGAGTTTGCTTCCATCACGTAAGTTTACTTGGACTACTGAAGTTGATGCGGTCAAACACAACACAAACAAAAAAATTGTACCATCTAATACCAAATATTTGCAATACTTCTTTCTACAATGCCGGCAAAAATGATAGAAGTCATGTGTTGGAACAAGTGGATCATCAAATTATTGAATATCCGATGGCTAACATATTAAAACATCTTAAGCTTGTCAATCAGAAATCTGAAGTCCAATTATTCGGTTTGGATTGGAAAAAGGTATTTTTTCGGCAATAAAGGCATCAATGAGTTGATTGACTTTTGTTAATTTGTTTTCTGAGAACTTAAGGATTTGACTATAGAAATGACGGAAAATCGAATCAAGATGCCGATAAAATAAAATAATTGAAGCCGACCATTTCCGATTGTTTTGAATCTTTGGTAATCGTCGATATAATACAAAAATTAAGATTTTTTTTATTTCTTCCTAGTTTTGATACAGGATGGTACGAAGTTTGGTTAGAAATTTAGAGGCAAGGAAAGGTTAAAGGTTAATTGTACTCGACCAGGTTAACCGATTTTAATAATTTATTTTTGTTCGAAAAATATTTAGTAAGCCTTTATGAAAATGTTACACTGATAAAAAAAATTACATCTTCATACGACATTTTTTTTAAAGATTTCAAAATGACCATTTTTTAAGTGAAAACTTCTTTGAGCGCGTTATCGATTTTGTATGGGCAAAAATTTATATATTCGAGTCATCGTCACGCTAAATCTAAATATATATTAAATATAAAATAAATATTAAAACAGAGTGAGATAAAATGTAATCATTTGTTATTTCTTATTCTCATTTTCTTGATTTTTAGCTTGTTTTTTATTGAATTTGTTCTTTTTTCGGTTTATAACAGTGTGTAAGTGTGGTATGGTAAGTAGAGATTTTGTTGTATAAATAAGTAAAATAAAAAAATTGTTTTTGTCATATTTGATTTTAGTGTTTTTCTTTATACTTTTTAATAAAGATAACGCAATTGATAGTACTAAAAACCTAAGTATTGTTGAAATTAATGATAATATATTATTAATAATTTTTTTTTCGTTCTCTCTCTCTCTCTTTCTCTCTCTCTATCTTTCCACAGCCACAAAAGTACAATTTTTTCTTGTTTTGTTTTACTTTCTCAAGATTAAGTCATTTCCTTACACAGTGAATGTGTAAGTGACAGTGTAATGTCACAGTTGATGATGCTTACCCGACTCTTGACACTAATCGATGGATTATTAAGTTGGTTGGATCAAAGTAAATATATTTCTTCCATTGATTTAAAAGATACGTTTTGGCAAATTCCACTTGACACGTCTACTAGAGATAAGACAGCCTTTACGGTTTCCGTTCGTCCACTTTACCATTTTACGGTTATGCCTTTTGGGTTGTGCACTGCTCCCCAAACTCTTTGTAGATTAATGCATAAAGTGATTTCATACCACTTGCATGATAGGATATTTGTGTATTTGTACGATTTACTTTGGACGATTTACGATTAAAAGCAGGAAACTTAACTATTCACACCGAGAAGAGTAAATTTGTCCTTAAAGAGACTGAATACCTGGGTCAAGTAATTGGTAATGGAGTTATTAGGGTTACACTTTTCCAAAAATCCAAATAGGACGAAGAGCATCCAATCCCCTATTTCTCACACATACTAAACTCGGCACAGCGAAAATACAGTGCCAACGAGTTAGAGTGCTTAGCTGCCGTTGTGAGTGTGAAAAAAGTTAGAGTTTAGACCGTATATTGAAGGGAAAGAGTTGTCAAAACCGATCAGAATCGACACTCTGATCGATATTTTTTAGTTGTTAAATATTTGTTAATTTAAATATAAAATAAATACAAAATTTCTATAGAAAAATTAAAGAAAAATTTGTTTATTATATCTCAAATTATTTAAAATGATATAATACGAATTTGCTGACCCACATTGTGATTACAAAGAAAACATAATCTGTTCTGCCGCAAACTGTGTTAAAACTATTCTACCGAAGCAATTAATTTTTCAATGCAGTGAGTGCAAAAGACTATACCATCCACACTGTAAGGAAATCAACGGACAACATATTGCCAGGAAAGCTGCAGAGCCATATTGGTTTTGTTCAGATGGATGGAGTAAATCTCAAGCTGAAAAAAGAACTGAATCGGATGTTACTAGCAAAAAACATTAGTGAAATAGCATTTAAACTCAATAAATATGATGGATTGTTCGGAGAAATCAAAACTATGATAGCTGAAATAAAAAAATCTCAGGAATTTATCAGCACCTAATTTGAACAAATGAAATTAGGTTATCAAAAGGTATAGCTGGTAACAAAGAATTGCTTGTTTTGCTTAAAGATATCATAAACCAAAACAAACTGGAGTCCTACTTAGATGAAATACATCAAAGAAATATTGAAAATAATCTAATAGTTGCTGGTATACCGAATGAGGAGTGTAATCTGATTTCGGTAATAAAAGAAGTCTTTAAAACCTAAGAATGCAATAAATCTATTGAACAAGTAGAAAAGGCAGTTTTTATGCAGCAGCGTATCCACGATGGAGCAAAGGTCGATAAAAATTACTTATAATCTTCAAGGATCTTCAATCAAAACGCTATGTTCAATAAAAGAAAAGAGGCAGAATGATTCATGCAAATCAAATACGATTTCAATTAAAAAATGATCAGCAAATATTTTTGAGGCATCACTTAACCTTATATAAACTGGGATTGTATCGACTAGCTCAAAAAATCAAAAAGCATCTTCCCCATCCATGAAAATATCATCACATTTTGAAATCAAAAGGTTTATGAATTCAAACAACATTACACCAGAAATGCTTGCTTAAGGTTCTTTTTGTAAGGTCTTTTGTTGTCTGTATTAAAGCTACCAGGGAAAACCCATGAAAGTAAGGCATTCCATAAATGAGAGACTCTGTTGAAAAAATCACGCTGAAATGCAACAGTTCTGCACCTTTTTATATGAACTGAAAAAGGATGGGCAACAAAATTTGCTCTGGTGTTACGCGATAGGTTTGCTAGTTCAGGTAAAATAGATTTGATCTCATTGGAAGTTTGTTCATCCATAACGTATTTATAGAAAATTGTCAGATCAGCAACATTTCGTCTGTGCTGCAAGGAATCAAGTTCATTAGTAAGAGTTGAGTTATATACTTCTATAATTATTGTTCTTATAAAGTTAGTATTAAGGTTATTTAAACCAGTTGGATTTAATCAAAACAATTTTATGATCGACAATCAAAATGCAGATTTAAATATTTTATATCTCAATGTGCAAAGTATTAGAAATAAAATATATGCCATTGAAACGTTACTTAATAATATACAGTGCAACATGGATATATTTAATGCCACAGGAAATATGGATTACAGAACATGAGAATAAGTTTTTCAATTTAAAAGGTTTTAATATTTTTTCTTCGAATAGACAAGGTGGATATGGGGGTATTGCGATATTTACTAGAACAAAAATCAGGGCGGTTCAAACTATAAAAGTGGATAAAAATTTTAGTCAAATAGTGGGAGTTAAATTAGTTGATAAAAACATTAATATTTATTTACCGATCAATTTACCGATCTCCAAAAAATAATATTACCAGTTTCTTATCTTTGTTAGAAAAACACTTGCGGTCGAACATAATCATATGTAATTTTAACATCAATTTGTTAGATTCCGTTGATGTGTCTGTTTCAAACTATATGGCTCTGTTTAATTCATTTGGTTACGTATGCCTGAATATAATAGACAAATTACATGCAACACAAACTCGAAATGCTATAAGTACTTTGATTGATCATATAATCACTGACTTATCAGTGTATTCCTATGAGTTAAATACCGCAAGCTCATCACTTCCTGATCACAAACAACTTTTTCTTCTAATTAAAAAGAAACAAATACCAAAAAAAATTAATTCTGTTTTATGTGAACTTTAAGTCATGATAACATATTTAATGATGATATATGAATAGAACTGTTAAAATCGACTAATGTAGATGAGTTTGTTTGTAATCTAAAAAAACTCGTTTGTAGAAACACCAGTCCAGTGGTAAAACAGTTTTTTAAGCTTAAAGATTTTTTAAGCTTAAACATAAATACCAAACCGACGAGTATCTTCGAAAACGCACAAAACGTTGAGCTCTTTGGTTGCCTCAAAAATTAAAAGCCTAAAACGACGCAGCTGTAACAACTATATTATAGACAATATTTGAATAAGGCTAAGAGTTGTGCTGTGCACAAAGCGGTGTTGTTTCGCGCTGGAGCAAAGCGATTGACTGCGCACAGTAATGCTTTACGCGAAGCTGTAGGCTTACAAAAAAAAACGATTTTATTTGTCATTTTTTTCAAAATGAATTCATCATCAGAACATGAGAATTATTCTTAAATGAAAGTCTTTATTTACGGTTAACATATTTAAGACCGAAAATTGGTATACATAACATCAATTTAGCCTGAAAAATCAAAGGTGAATTTCATCAACTATATCCTCAACTTCGGGAGGATAAAACAAACATTTTTTGAATATACTAGAATATCCATAGAAACATTTGATTATATTTTTTCTATAGCAACTGTTAAAACGTACCCCAACAAACTCTGTGGCGGCCCAATGTAAGCACAATGCGTTCACGCGCGTCATGGCTTGTTGTCACTTGGACGTCCAAGCGCATCCGCATATTGCTATCGTAGTGCCATCATAGCGTGACGGTAGGTGTGATGGCAAAATGTACGCATTTGCTCTTTATTTTGTGCCCATTATGACACTATGCGAAATGGGCATAACGTGTCTCACTTCATTTTTATTATTAATATTGCGGTATGTCATAATAAAAAACGAAGTGAAACAAATTTTATTTAATGATAAGAATAAGAATAAAAACTGGAGAGTGAAAAAAGAGTTTAACGTTTTCTTAAATGACTGGTTTCATTTAACTTTTTATAGGATATAATATGCCTTCCGTAGTAATAAATTGATAAATTTTATTTAATTTTCATCTAAAATTATGTGCGAAAGAAATTATTTTGTGAATGTAATGAAAAAATACACAAAAACAAAAGGGCTGGCTCTTCAATTCAAATTCAAAAATATTATTATATTTATTTAATATTTTTTGTTTGTCATGTCTAATATCAGTTTACTGATATTTATATTTATTTTTATATAATATTTAGAAAATTGTGGAAAATTAATATTATTTTTCATATGTAAGCCAAATATTTAAAAAAAATTTTATTTAAAACATTCGGATTTTTTTCATTTAAATTGTATCATTAAAAAAATGGTGAAAAAATGGACAACTCATTAACAAATGCAATCACACAAATACATTTTCATTTTACAACTTCGAAATACGTCCGCAATCTTCATTTATCGCAATGATTCTACCAAAAATACCCACAAACAATGTGGCGGCACAATGTTAGCACAATGTGGTCATCCGAAAGTGTATCCGCATGTGGATATCATAGTGTCATCATTTTTTACCGACACGGAGTGGCGGAAAAAATGTACGCACAAGGAGCGCATAGTGACGGCATAAAATGTTAGCACGCCATGGCGATTCCATGACGCACGCGGTGTTTGTTGGGATGCTTTTATCAACTAAAATTAGAGGGAAAGTTATAGCACTTTACCATCAAGGGTATTTTGCTGTTGATATTCTTCAAATTTTTCCATTTTTGAAAGCACAGGTATGCTCTTTGATAAACCATCCGCGATTTTTCAGGCAATAATCTACAAATTGATTCTGAAGCCTCCTCTTAGACATCAGAAGACAGTTTTTCTTCTGTAATATTGCACATATTCACAAACCCAAACTAGCTAATTGTCAAATTAACTTTTTGCAAAACACAAAAAAATTCATTTGTTTGATTGTTTATAAAACTCTGTAGCAACCAAAAAGTTATCAAAGCCACCTCACAATTCTGGTTGATTTTCCGTTTCTCCTTAGAATATTTTGTTTGCATTTGGCTTCTTGATTCACCATCTAAACTTACATTAAATGAATCGATTTCTTATTGAAAACATGATGAAGTTGTGTCGCTATCCACAATTTTTATTTTTTTTAAATTGCCTGAAAAAGCGCGATATTTCATTTGATCTTTAACAAACAACATACTTTCAAAGAACGGCCATGACGATTTATTTTCGTCAAAATCATTTGAACCCGCATCACCTGACCGTTCCACTGGAAACTTTTTTATTTCATTGCGGTAGGTGTCTCGGAGTTGCCTTTTTCTTTCGACTGAAAAAATAGGGGTTTTCTCGATCGCTAATATCACGCAAAAAGCACAATAAATAAAACTATACCAATAAAAATATACTATAATTTAAATAAAAATAAGTTAAATATATGAAAATAAAACATACAATGTCGGTTCCAAAGGGTTTACGTGTAACTTTGCTCCAAAAAAATTGGAAAGAGGCGAAGTAATCGTTTAAAACCAAACCATAAAAACCATTTTAATCGCTATAAATATGCTCTAAAAACCGATAGAAATCTCATGGAAATATATATTTTTAAAGTTTCGTTTTTAATTTGGTTCCTAAGAGGTCATAGTGCTTAGATTATAGACACGGCCCTAGCTTACTGAGATACCCGAGCTTTTGCTGATTTGCGCTTTTGTTCGCTATTATATACTGTAGACTATTTATTATTATTAATTACATCAGTAACTAAATTTATTTATAATCTAGAGTGCCCAAATCCCGTAAAGTTCTTTGCTTTGCAAAATCCCCATCAAAAATATTTTCATTATATTGACGGTATCCTGAGATATATTGACGGATCCTGAAAAGACAGATAATTTGTTCGCAAAACTTCTAAAGAAATACTCTAAATTTCGTCTAAATTTCGTAAATTTTATTTAATATCACCAAAGCTACCGTACCAACGTCCAACATATTATTCTAAAAACATTTTCAAACGAATTTGCACCAACTTTAACCAAAATCTTTCTCAAATATAATAAATCTGTAGTTTTTTCCAGAAATGGAATGTGATATTTCAAATTATACACAAATAGCCTAAGGCTCCATTTTATCTACTCTACTTTTATCAACTAGTTTTAATTAATATCAACGAACTGTTGAAAATCACTACTAAGTACTAACCCATTAAATAGTTTTGTAGACGATAGTACTGCACATAGTAATTCGTTTCCCTATATTTTCAAAAGGCAAATGCATGAACAAATAAAAGGCCCTCGGTGAGGCGATGCATAAAATGAAACGTAAACCTAAAAAATGACGTCGATTGTAGTGACCAAAACTTGGTCAATTTTAATTCGACCAAAACAGAGCTATTGATTTTTTGCAGAACGAAGGCCGAGATCACCAATGATATTTCAATTAGTATATGTGGCGTATAAATAAACGGATGCTTAAGCATTTGTTCATTGGGAATCACAATTTCCAATGACTTAAACCTTAAAAGATGTAAAAAAATTACAAGTTGTCAAGTTTTGTGCATATTGAATCTGTTTCCCTTCTAACTCTTTTCAATACTCCGTTAAAAACATGCTATACAAATTGTAGATTACCGAAAGTTAAGTTCAAATCTTGATTGCCTGCAACATCTTCACCTTGTTATGCATCTCGTTTTTTTTATAAATATCGTCACCCACAGTGCTCAGATAAAATGAAAACCATGCTTAAAACATATTATTTTTGTTTGTTCATTAAAGTCGTGTTGTGAAAACTCATTGTTATAGGAAATAATGTGAGGCTCTTTGCCCAAACTGCATATAAATACACTACTTAATAGCCGTAACTACACTCTCAATAGCCGTAGTTCATATTTGCTGTAAATTTAATCAAAATGCTTGTGCGGAATCAAATAAAAATAAAATAATTTGATAGATCAAAACACATATTTTCTATGAAACTTAAGGATCGGAGAATTAAATCTAAAATTGAAATTTTTAAAATAATAAACCATTCGTGACACTTAAACGAGTCAACCAAAATTTCGATTTCCACTTCCACTGATAGCACCTCAAAACACAGAGCAACAAATTTTAGAGAGATTCGTTTCGTTTGAAATTCAGTTTACTTTTAGCGTAAATTTTATCAAATTGATTGGTGAATTACGTTCTGAGTTAAATCTGATACAGGATAAAAAACACATATTTCACACATCATCAACACATATTTCACACATCATTAATATACCAAACACAAGTGTTATAAAAATTATATAAAAGAATTGCAATCTTGCTTAAAAAATTTAACCTTCCATATGACATGCCGCTTGACCAAAAAACTCGAAACAAATATACAGCAAAAAAAAAACAATCTATTATATCATACACTAAAACTATTATAAAAACAAACAAAACTGCACAGAACAGTTTCAAAGCGCACCGTTTGCGAATATGCTTACGCACCGCAAATAGCTTCGGTTTACTGTGAACACTCTCATTTGTTTATACGCGTGCAGTTTTGAAGCGGTCTACGCTTTCAGAACCGCTTTGCGCTCACAGCTTTCACTCTGTACGTATCCTAAACCTAAAGAGCTTTGGAGCTATCTTAAAGAAATAATTTTAATAAATCACACATTTCTACCCAAGTTTTAGCTTTAAGATTCCAAAATGATCTTGTAACAGATAGTAGTAAAATTGCACAGATCTTTAGTGAATATTTGTCACTTCTGGACTAATATTAAGCCATCATTTTCGACCATCTACCCTTATATTTTTATTATTGAAACATACAAACAAATGCCACAAAAATAAGATTGTATCAATTTGAGTGCTCATCATTTTCTTGTATAAATAATTAAACTTCGTGTTTAAACAATAGTACAAATTTTTTATTACGTGGTTCTGCATTTTAACATCGCCATTGGATTCAGCATTATTGATTCATAGAAAAACCAATATTTATTATGTACATTTGAACAATACCCCAATTTTAGACCCAAACCCTTATGGTTTAGTTTCTTCTCTAGAGCCCAAATACTAAGTTCAGCATCACTATTGAATTCAGTGTCCTTGATTTATCCCAAAACCAATACTCATGATATATATGTAAACATTTTCGGCTTTCAGCCCCCAACTCCCACCCTTTAGTGACACCCTTATATTTGTGATCCCAATTTAAACATCACTGTTGGATTCAACGTCCTCAAGTATGTTGAAATCAAAACTAATGACGACAATTTTGATACTATTCATGACCAGACCCCCAACCCCCATCTATTATTGAACTACCCTGAATCCGGTCACCATTTTTATCATCACCATTGACCTCAGCATCTTTGTTTATGTTAAAATCGAAATAATGACGATAATTTTGATGATATTCATGACCCCTCAACCCTCACTCCTTATTGAACTACCATGAGTCCAGTCAACATTTTTACCATCACCATTGAACTCAGCATCCTTGATTATGTAAAAATCGACAATAATGACAATAATTTCGATACTTTGTATAACCGACCCCCCAACACTCACCTATTGGGAGGGAGGGGGGGTCGGTTATACTGGGTTATACTGGGACTATCCTGAGTCTAACTTCAATTTTTATTATGACGATACTTTCGATATTTTTTATAACTGACCCCCCAACCTCCACCCCTTTTTGGGCTACTCCGAGTCCGGCCCCCATTTTTATCATCATCATTGCACTCAGCATCCCCGATTATATTGAAATCGACACCAAACATGACATGCAAAAAAAATATTTTTTTCTAGGATTGGAGTAAAAAATGGTTATGTCACCGATCGGGGGGCAGTATGGAGGATTGTATTTGTTATGAAATTCTGGCTCTAACGATACCCCACATGACATATTTTACTCATTTAATGTGTAAACCCCACCCACGGGGTTGGTTGGGGGTGGGGGTGCAAACCAACTTTTGGACTCAACAGTTGCGCTGGTCTAAATAAAAGATAATGGTGCCATTAAATTTTTTTTATCTCTTTCCATTTATTTTATATAGATTTTTATATGCTAAACCTAAAAGAGGGTGTAAAGGGGTGGGGGTGGGTCCTACTACCCCAATCTCATAAAGTTTTCGGGAGATGGCCAAGCCCGATCGATTGATACCAAAATCACAATATCGAGTCAAAAAAATTTCCAAAAACCACGTTTTCTGCCCGATTCTTAAAAAAAAAACGATAAGTAGTTAAATTATTTGAAACCCTTCTGTACGTCTTAATAAATAAAAAAAGGAAAAAAAAATGGTACAGTTTTACGATAATTACAGACTATTCCAGTTTGCGTTGACTAATGAGTAATGGATCAACGTAATATTTCTGGATGAAGCCTTAAGCTCCAAGGTTTCAACTTCAACATGTGAGTACTTTACACGTGGAATTGAATTCTGAAGCCTTTAAAGACCCAAAGTACTACGACAGAATAAATGTTATTAAGTGAAATACATCAATTAAATCTAATTTAAAAACTGTTGATGATAAACTGTATATCCTCCCCAATGGAAGTTGGTAATTCCTGAAAAATTGGTTCCTAGCTTAGATAAACAAGCACAAAATCTGCCTTCTTGCGTTCATTTAGGATTTATAAAATCACTAAATCTTTTGCAGAGCCAATATCATTGGAGCACTTTGTCACGTGATGTACAGAACTATATCCGAAATTGTGACACTGGTAAGCAAATTAAGGCAACTAATTATAGAATTCAGCCTGAAAAGGGGAAATATTTTGAAATATAGATATTGTTTCTTTACTCAAAAAGAAAGTTGTCAGCGAAACTCGTACCAGAGTTTTTAAAATTAGATAATGGTTTTCAATTTTAATTAAACTACATTAACGAACTACTACAAAACTTTGGAGTTATATACCAATTTACGCCTAAATACGCAACACAAAAAAAAATTTGTGCAAAGCTATGCTGGTGCCAGGTTTTCTGCAAAACTATCACACAAGTTTATTAAAGCAAATGTTCTGTGCAGGATAGGTAACGTGACCTATGAATTAAAGGACGGAATAGGGAATATAATCGGCATTTATTAGATAAATTGTTTTGAGGGGAATACGTGAATACATGAAATTCTATTGTTTTTGTTGGCAATAGTTAAATTTTTCACATTTAATTTAATACTCTTTAATTTTTTCGATTACTGTGCCCGGCATGAGACATCTCATGGGTACTGGGTTTGCCGACGATTGATAACAATTAGTTTGAACTGAACAAGAACAAGTCTATTGAGCTTGTTTGGATTAAGAATAAAAAAAACAGACAAACAATTATTTGATTGATAAAAGAAGATAAGGTAGATGATAAGAATTATATAACGGATTTCAACTAATTATTGGTTTTTGGAAAAGCTGGAATTTTTTGAAATGTAAGATACGGTACGTTTATGGGTTTGAATTGAATTGAACGAATAAATTATTTTTCTTTATATTAAAAATTAAATTAAAGTATAATTTTGGGTTTGTAAGGGGTTAGTAAAAATAATTTTTGTTAAAGTAATTTTGTTTATGAGAGTTTAAATAAAAAAATATTGCGACGCTGATGCATAGGCTGACTTCACCACAGCTCTGGAATTATAGTGTTCTGGATATATAATGAGCTATTATCCATAAAATACTTTAATTAAAAGCTAACCAATATTATGGACTTCGTAGTTCTAATAATAAAAATATTAAAACAGGCAGTAGTATTCCAACAAACATAAATTCTGTTGTACGAGAAAAAGTAAAAAAAATTTTATAGGAAGTGACAAAGCGGAAGTTAGGATGCAGAACTGTTGTAAACCGTACTATATGTGTATGTACCAAATTTCATCCAACTCGATTATCAGGTACAGAAGTTATTGAGCTTCCAAAATAACAGGTGCTTGGAGGACCCCCTACCACTTTGTTCACTATCGCTAAAAAAACTAATCAGTTCCTTGCCATACATATTTGCATCTTTTTGCAAAGTGCAATCAAAATTACTTAACGAACGAATGTTGTATGCTTCCAACAAACATTGAAACAATAAACAGGTGTTCGGGAGGACCCCAGCACTTATCCCAATATTGTCCAAAAACTAGTCAATTCTTTGTCAATAAAGTCTTTATCTTTTTTCAAAGTGCCCTTAAAATTGATTAATGAATGAAATCTGTATGCTCCCAACAAACTTTAAAAACCAAGTGTGAAAAGTCAGCAGTTGTATGGTAGATCCCCCGCCACTTTGATCAATGTGTCCCAAAAGATGATAATTATCTTCTTACACTAATTGAAACCTTTTCCATAAGTTTTATCATAATCACTTCATTATTGTAGGCTGTAGTGTGCATAAAGATACTGAAAAAACTGCCAACAATTAAAAAAAATTTTTTTACCGGAAATAAAAAACCGGAAGCTGGGATGCAGAACTATTGTAAACCGTACTACATACTCATGTACCAAGTTTCATCCAATTCGCTTATGAGGTACAGAAGCTATAGAGCTTTCAAAAAAACAGGTGCTCCAGGGACCCCCCACCACTTTGTTCACTATCGCTCAAAAACTAATCAGTTCTTTGCCATACATGTTTGCATCTTTTTCCAAAGTGTCATCAAAATTCGTTCACGAACGAATGCTGTGTGCTCCCAACAAACATTGAAAAAAGTGTGACACAGTAAACAGGTGTTTGGGAGGACCCCCACCACTTATTCCAATATTATCCAAAAACTAATCAGTTCTTTGTTACTTAAGTCTCCATCTTTTTCCAAAGTGTCATTAATATAAATTAATGAACGAAGTCTGTATGCTCCCAACAAACTTAAAAAACAAAGTGTGAAAAGTCAGCATTTGTATGGTAGACCCCCCACCACTTTGATCAATGTGTCCCAAAACATGATAATTATCTTTTCACATTAATTGGAACCCTATTCCATAAGTTTCATCATAATCACTTCATTATTGTAGGCTGTAGTGTGCATAAAGACACTGAAAAAACTTCAAAAAAGTACAAAAAAATTTTTTTACCGGAAGTAAAAAACCGGAAGTTGGGATGCAGAACTATTTTAAACCGTACTACATACTCATGTACCAAGTTTCATCCAATTCGCTTATGAGGTACAGAAGCTATAGAGCTTTCAAAAAAACAGGTGCTCCAGGGACCCCCACCACTTTGTTCACTATCGCTCAAAAACTAATCAGTTCTTTGCCATACATGTTTGCATCTTTTTCCAAAGTGTCATCAAAATTCGTTCACGAACGAATGCTGTGTGCTCCCAACAAACATTGAAAAAAGTGTGACACATTAAACAGGTGTTCGGGAGGACCTCCACCACTTATTCCAATATTATCCAAAAACTAATCAGTTCCTTGTTACTTAAGTTTCCATCTTTTTCCAAAGTGTCATTAAAATAAATTAATGAACGAAGTCTGTATGCTCCCAACAAACTTAAAAAACAAAGTGTGAAAAGTCAGCAGTTGTGTGGTAGACCCCCCACCACTTTGATCAATGTGTCCTAAAACATGATAATAATCTTTTCACACTAATTGGAACCCTATTCCATAAGTTTCATCATAATCGCTTCATTATTGTAGGCTGTAGTGTGCATAAAGACACTGACAAAACATCAAAAAAGTACAAAAAAAATTTTTTTACCGTGAAAAACCGGAAGTTGGGATGCAGAACTATTGTAAACCGTACTACATACTCATGTACCAAGTTTCATCCAATGCGCTTATGAGGTACAGAAGTTATAGAGCTTTAAAAAAAACAGGTGCTCCAGGGACCCCCACCACTTTGTTCACTATCGCTCAAAAACTAATCAGTTCTTTACCATACATGTTTGCATCTTTTTCCAAAGTGTCATCAAAATTCGTTCACGAACGAATGCTGTGTGCTCCCAACAAACATTGGAAAAAGTGTGACACAGTAAACAGGTGTTTGGGAGGACCCCCACCACTTATTCCAATATTATCCAAAAACTAATCAGTTCTTTGTTACTTAAGTCTCCATCTTTTTCTAAAGTGTCATTAAAATAAATTTATGAATGAAGTCTGTATGCTCCCAACAAACTTAAAAAACAAAGTGTGAAAAGTCAGCATTTGTATGGTAGACCCTCCACCACTTTGATCAATGTGTCCCAAAACATGATAATTATCTTTTCACATTAATTAGAACCCTATTCCATAAGTTTCATCATAATCACTTCATTATTGTAGGCTGTAGTGTGCATAAAGACACTGAAAAAACTTCAAAAAAGTACAAAAAAAATTTTTTTACCGGAAGTGAAAAACCGGAAGTTGGGATGCAGAACTATTTTAAACCGTACTACATACTCATGTACCACGTTTCATCCAATTCGCTTATGAGGTACAGAAGCTATAGAGCTTTCAAAAAAACAGGTGCTCCAGGGACCCCCACCACTTTGTTCACTATCGCTCAAAAACTAATCAGTTCTTTGTCATACATGTTTGCGTCTTTTTCCAAAGTGTCATCAAAATTCATTCACGAATGAATGTTTTATGCTCCCAACAAACATAAAAACTTTGTGGAAAAAACCACCTGTTGTATGGTGGACCCCCCAAACCTTTATCCAATGTGCTCCAAAAGCTGATAAAATCTTTCTCATGTTATTTAAAAGCTTTTCGCAACGTTTCATGAAAATCGATCGGTAATTGTAGGCTACAGTAGGGATAAACACCTGCAAAAAAAACTTTTTAACCGGAAGTGACAAACCGGAAGTTGGTATGCAGAAATATTGGAAATAGTATTAAAACCTTATATACTAAGTTTCAATAAGATCATAGGCCGGGATCAGAAGTTATTCAAGATTTAAACTTAGAGGTGTTCGGGAGACCCCCCGCCATTTTGTCCAAATTTGAAATGAATGCAGATCTTCCATTTTCAAGTGAACCTGTATCATTTGCCAAAGTTTCATCAAGATCCTATGCAGAAAACTCACCCACCCACCCACCCACTGACGTACACCAAAAATTTTTTTGGCTATTTAGATAGAGGATGGTCCAAAACAAAAGATAAAATAAAATTTGGGGTATGTAAGATTTTTTTTTTCACGATAGATTGCATTACTTCATACAATTTAAAATTGTGGTGAAGTAAATATTTATGCTTGTGTGTTATCTTTAATAAATAGGTACTTTAGATGGCGCGGGTAAAATTAAGTCAAAATTAAAAATTACATACTCTTTTTTTAAAATATATAAGTAAATTTTTTTATTATATTTAATTTTATCACTTAAATTATATCAATGTTTAAATAAAATAGATTTAGGTGATTTAGATTTTTAAGTGATTTTAAAATGAAGCTATGTGATTTTATTTCTTTTCTACAATAAACCAAAATTATTCCGATAAATGTTGTGTTGTTGATTGGTTACCTCGTATAATGTTCTATATTTTTTTTTCGTGAGAGAAAGAGAGAGGTTGGTGGATAATGGAATAGTGGGTAAGTGGAACCGTTAAACAATTCTTTTTGCTTTCTTTGCTCATTTCATCACCTGGTGCACTGTTTAAAGCCCACACGTCTCCCTGAAAATTTATTCGCCAACCGCGCACACTAGTGCAATCAAATCAAGCGATAACAAATTTTCTGTTAAACTCTTCTTACAGTCCTTTACACTCTTTCCTTTTAAAAGTCGTATTGTCATTAATTAAGTAAGTTTAACGACTCTAAGAAGCTCATTAAATTAACATTTATGTTTTAAATTATATTTGTTTGTATTTTTTATTTAGTTTTAATCAATCTGAATGTATAGTAAAAGAAAACGGTCAATATGGTATCTGAGGATATTCAAAGCTATTGAGTTAAGTGGTGCGATACAATGCTAAACATATTAATTTGAAGTCTTAAAAAAAATCTAAAATCAATCAATTAAAATTATTAAACTCGGGTTACATCTTCAAGCACAATTTAATTTCTTTCTTTGTTTCTAAATTTCTTAATAAATTTAGGGCCACCCTTTGTCAAACCTTAAACCCCTACAGTTCTTAATTTTTTAACTATCGTTTTTTTCAAAATCGGGCAGTCGCGGAAATTTTCAAAACTTTTTTTTCAAATTTGGTATCAATCGATCGGGCTTGGCCGTCTCCCGAAAACTTTATGAGATTGGGGTAGTAGGACCCACCCCCACCCCTTTACACCCTTTTTAAGTTTTAGCATATAAAAATCTATATAAAATAAATGGAAAGAGATAAAAAACATTTAATGCCACCATTATCTTTTATTCAGACCGGCGCAACTTTTCAGTCCAAAAGTTGATTTGCACTCCTACCCCCAACCAACCCCGTGGGTGGTTTTGACACATTAAATGAGTAAAATATGCCATGTGGGGTATCGTTAGAATCAGAATTTCATAACAAATACAATCCCTCATATTACCCCCTGATCGGTGACATAACCATTTTTTACTCCCAAGGGGGTACCCTTATCGTAGAAAAAAAATTTTATTTTGCATGTCATGTTTGGTGTCGATTTCAATATAATCGGGGATGCTGAGTGCAATGATGATGATAAAAATGGGGGCCGGACTCGGGGTAGTCCAAAAAGGGGTGGAGGTTGGGGGATCGGTTATAAAACATATCGAAATTATCGTTATAATAAAAATTGGGGTCAGACTCAGGGTAGTCCAATAATAGGTGGGTGGGGTTGGGGGGGTTGGGGTGTCGGTTACACAAAGTATCGAAATTATTGTCATTATTATCGATTTTTACATAATCGAGGATGGTGAGTTCAATGGTGATAGTAAAAATGTTGACTGGACTGAGGGTAGTTCAATAAGGGGTGGGGGGTTGGGGGTCTGGTCATGAATAGTATCAAAATTATCGTCATTATTATTGATTTCAACAGACTTGAGGACGCTGAATCCAACAGTGATGTTTAAATTGGGATCAAAAATATAAGGGTGTCACTAAAGGGTGGGAGTTGGGGGCTGAAAGCTGAAAATATATTATGGGTACCGGTTTAGAATAAATTGAGGGTACTGAATGCAATGGTGATGCTGAAATTAATATTTGGGGTTCAGGCAAGAAACTAGGGGATAAGAGTTTGGGTCTACAATTAGGGAAATGTTCAAATATACATAATAAATATTGGTTTTTCTATGAATCGAGGATACTGAATCCAATGGTGGTCTTGGAATATGCAATCAAGCAACCGTAGGAGCAAAACCGGAAGCTGGAGGATGGGTGGGGAGTAAAAAAATGTTCAAATATACATTATACACCAAGGCTAGAGTTACTTAGTAAAGGAGCCTCTTAGAGGTGGGTTATTCTTAAATGTTCGTTGAATTATGTCGTCAAATTGATGTATCGTCGAAACATGGCAGAAAAATATTTTAAAATTATTAAATAAGAAAAATAATAAGCTGATATAGCAAATTCTGTATATTTCTTATATTTTTATTATTGAAACATACAAACAAATGCCACAAAAATAAGATTGTATCAATTTGAGTGCTCATCATTTTCTTGTATAAATAATTGAGCTTCGTCTTTAAACAATAGTAGAAATTTTTTATTTTCAAGCATAGTACAAATTTTGTATTACGTGGTTCTGCATTTCAACATCGCCATTGGATTCAGCATTCTCGATTCATAGAAAAACCAATATTTATTATGTATATTTGAACAATACCCCAATTTTAGACCCAAACCCTTATGGTTTAGTTTCTTTTCTAGAGCCTAAATACTAAGTTCAGCATCACTATTGAATTCAGTGCCCTTGATTTATCCCAAAACCAATACTCATGATATATATGTGAACATTTTCGGCTTTCAGCCCCAAACTCCCACCCTTTAGTGACACCCTTATATTTGTGATCCCAATTTAAACATCACTGTTGGATTCAACGTCCTCAAGTATGTTGAAATCAAAACTAATGACGACAATTTTGATACTATTCATGACCAGACCCCCAACCTCCACCCCATATGGAACTACCCTGAATCCGGTCACCATTTTTATCATCACCATTGACCTCAGCATCTTTGATTATGTTAAAATCGAAATAATGACGATAATTTTGATGCTATTCATGACCAGACCCCCAACCACCCTCATCCCTTATTGAACTACCCTGAGTCCGGTCAACATTTTAACCATCACCATTGAACTCAGCATCCTCGATTATGTAAAAATCGATAATAATGACAATAATTTTGATACTTTGTGTAACCGACCCCTCAACTCCCAAATATTATTGGACTACCCTGAGTCCGGTCCCAAGTTCTATTATCATAATTGAACGCAGCATCCTCGATTATGTTAAAATTGATAATGATGACGATAATTTCGATATTTTTTATAACCGACCCCCAACCCCTACCCCTTATTGAACTACCCTGAGTCCGGTTAACATTTTTACTATCATCACTGAACTCAGCATCCTCGATTATGTAAAAATCGATAATAATAACAATAATTTCGATACTTTGTATAACCGACCCCCAACCCCCCCTCCCCCTCCCCAACCCCCCACCTATTAATGGAATACCCTGAGTCCGACCCCAATTTTTATTATGACGATACTTTCGATATTTTTTATAACTGACCCCCCAACCTCCACCCCATTTTGGACTACTTCGAGCCCGGTCCCCATTTTATCATCATCATTGAACTCAGCATCCCCGATTATATTGAAATCGACACCAAACATGACATGCAAAATAAATATTTTTTTCTACGATAAGGGTACCACCCCCTTGGGAGTAAAAAATGGTTATGTCACCGATCAGGGGGTAATATGAAGGATTGTATTTGTTATGAAATTCTGATTCTAACGATACCCCACATGACATATTTTACTCATTTAATGTGTCAACCCCACCCACGGGGTTGGTTGGGGGTGGGGGTGCAAACCAACTTTTGGACTCAAATTTTTTTTATCTCTTCCCATTTATTTTATATAGATTTTTATATGCTAAAACTTAAAGAGGGGGTCCTACCACCCCAATCTCATAAAGTTTTCAGGAAACGGCCAAGCCCGATCGATTGATACCAAAATCACAATATCGAGTCAAAAAATCGTTTTATTCATCGTTTCATCATTGAACTCAGCATCCCCGATTATATTGAAATCGACACCAAACATGACATGCAAAATAAATATTTTTTTCTACGATAAGGGTACCCCCTTGGGAGTAAAAAATGGTTATGTCACCGATCAGGGGGTAATATGAAGGATTGTATTTGTTATGAAATTCTGATTCTAACGATACCCCACATGACATATTTTACTCATTTAATGTGTCAACCCCACCCACGGGGTTGGTTGGGGGTGGGGGTGCAAACCAACTTTTGGACTCAAATTTTTTTTATCTCTTCCCATTTATTTTATATAGATTTTTATATGCTAAAACTTAAAGAGGGGGTCCTACCACCCCAATCTCATAAAGTTTTCAGGAAACGGCCAAGCCCGATCGATTGATACCAAAATCACAATATCGAGTCAAAAAAATTTCCAAAAACCACGTTTTCTGCCCGATTCTTAAAAAAAAACGATAGTTAAGGGTTCACTGGTTCACATCATCTGCGTCTTGATTTGATTTTCCATCAAATATTAAAAATATTACCGGATAAAATAATCAGAAATTCTTTCATGAGATCAAATTTAAAATTTCTATTTGTATTGGCTCAAAACCTCCGATTGATTGACGCCATATGCAAAAGTCAATGAACGTGGCCATATGGATAATTCTTTTACAAACCGAACACCTTTCTGACCGACACATTTTTGATTTGGCTGAAATTTTTTATGGGTTTTATATCGAAAAAAAAGATAGACGTGTTCGAGGATTTTTGTTAGGTAATGACTAGGTAATGACTTGTTAGGTAATGACTAAAAATTAATTTTAACATTTTATTTGTTTATAACAATAGGAATTTGTTAATAATTTTTATAAATCACAGATTTTTTTAAATTCCATCTTCATACTTTAAAATAAAACAGACAAAAAGTGTTTATCTTTGCCAGAACCGAAGTTATGAATCTTTGAAAATTTAGATCCGCTCTATTTCCCCTAAAAAAAAGAAAAAATCTTCGAACAAGTATATCTTTTTGTTTATATAAAACCTGTAACAAAATTTTTAGCTGAATCAAAAATGTCCTAGTCACATTTTGTCCTAATCTGTTCGGTATGTAAAAGAATCACCCATATATGGAATTTTTTGTCGTCCCGTGCTCGATAAATCTATCTATTTCTTACAGTAAAAATCTTTTCTCCATTAATTGAAAAATTTTATAGGAAATGAAACGTCAAATACGATGGTCATACTTAAAACTCATTTCGTGGGTGACAATGACCACAGATCGATTTGAACATTTTATTTGTTTATAACAATAGCAAATTGTTAATAACTTTTGTTAATAAATTTTAATTGTTAATAAATCTTAATTTTTTTGGTGAATAACCATTTTTTAACTTTAAAATAAAACAAACTAGGTTTCTATCTTTAATAAAACCGAAGTTATGAATATTTGAAAATAACTCGTCAAGCCAAAAATCACAAAAATCTCGAAATTTAGAACCGCTATATTTGCAAAAAAAAAAACCTAGAACACATATATATTTTTTTTCGATATAAAACCCATAAAAAAATTTCAGCCAAATCAAAAATTTGTCGATTAGATTTTGTCCAAATCTGTTCGGATTGTAAAAGAATTACCCATATGCAAAAAAAGGTTAGTATGTTTGATCAAATTTAAAAAAATTTTTTTTATATGTAGTTTTATACTTCAACATGGCGCTATAGGTTCACGATTTTTTCTGTGCTAAAAAAACAAGCAGGCTTGATTGGTGATTACTTTCAGTGCGATATTACCTCTTCTTAATCTTGTAAATTTTTGTATGAAAGACAAATAATGCTTATTTGCTAGTTTTTTTTTAAATTTTAAAACAATTAACAAACTCAAATTTTATAATTTTTGAATAAGTCGTAGCGTAGTGCAACGATTAAAGTGACAATATACAACTTCTTACCGTAAGTTTTTTATATTTAAGCACTAAAATAATAGTAAATTTTTTAAAATTATTTTTCAATTTTTCCAATTTGATATTATACCAAAACAATTTTCTATTTACCTTCAATTTATTATTAACAATTTCAAATTGACTCGATAAGTTCAAAAACAATTAGATCATTAATTATTGTTTTTGTTTCATACACATTGTTTATGCATATATATTTAATTAATTTTGTTAAAAAAAATAAAATAAATCAATTTCGTTTTTCCTGTACCCAAACGTACATATATATTTTTTTTCATAAATAAAAATTTATAATTAAAATTTGTTATGTACAATGTCACTATAATATTTTATTGAGTTAAAACATTTTTTTCAATAAATGTTTATTATGTTGTTATATTATTTCCAATATATTTTTACTAATAATAATCATAATTTTTCAATAAGCGTATTCATTGATTTTATTTTTTATTTGTTTAGCCTATTTTAATCATTTTTATATTTATAATTTATAATTTCATTTAAAATTTTAAAATTCTAGTAATTTCGAATTAAAAATACTCAATCCCTTTTAAAAAAAACAATTTTATATTAGCTAAAAAATGATATAATTTTACTGATATATTTTTTAAATGATATATTTTCAAACTTATAATTTAATCACAGAGCATAAATTTTATTTTATAGAATCAAAACAGTACGATTTAATTATTGTTTTATATAAGTTGATATGCGAAATAATTTTAAAATTATATTAAGTAAATTTAACTAACATCAAATCTTTTAAAAGTAGGAACTCTATACATATTAGAAAACGATAAAAAATAAATAACATCAAATTTAATTAAATTTAACAGTTTTATAGTTTTTAAAATTATTTTCTGTTTTTAATATTTTTATTTTATATAATTAATGAAATTATTTTTGAATTGATTTCGATTGATTCTGATGATAAATAAAGAAAAATAATATTATACCTTATTTCGATTATGTATTTTTAATTTTTATGTAGAACCTTAATTAGTTTGAAACTTATCTGATAAATGATCTTGGTCATTTCTTCAACCATAAATCATTATAGACCCATTGGTGTTATATATTTGTATTTTTATCAATCATTATCAATTAAAATTAATTTCATTTTATTGTTAATTTATGAAAAATTAATTCTTGTTTATATTATAAAAAAAATTTAAAAACGATTATTTAATTATTTATATTTTGAATTTTTTAATTAATTCTTGCCTACAGAACTAGTTAACATTATTATAGTGTTTTGTATGTTTTTTGTTTTAATTTTAATTTTGTTTACTTTTCATTTTTTAAATTTATAAATCGTTGTTTTGTGTTCTACATTTTAATTAACTTCTTTTTTGTTTTAATTTTATAATATATTTATGTTTTCTGTTTCTGTTGTATAAACATTTCTGTTATTTTCTAATAATTTGGTTTGGTTTTTTTTGAACTTGTTCAAAATTTTATTAAAAAAAAAAAAATTATGTTGTTAAATAAGACTGAATCTAACAAAATATGGTGTGCAATTTATGAAAATTTTTTTGCTATCCACAAAATTGTCAATCGATCTAGTTTCGAACCGATAAGAACTTTTTATTACACTTTAAAAAAGTATATCATTCTCATCAGGGCTAGCCGACTAGAATCGTCTAGTCTCATCTAGTCGGCTAGCCCTGATGAGAATGATATACTTTTTTAAAGTGTAATAAAAAGTTCTTATCGGTTCGAAACTAGATCGATTGACAATTTTGTGGATAGCAAACAAATTTTCATAAATTGCACACCATATTTTGTTAGATTCAGTGTTATTATTCATGATGGGATTATTTCCATCGGAGTGATGTAATATCACAAATAATTCATTGAATTAATTATGTTGTTAAATATTTATAAAAACATTTTTTATTTTCAAATTTACATAATTTTTTTTTTCTTCATGGGCGGTAAATGTGGGGAAATAACTAGCAAAAAATCAATCTTTAATTTCTATATCTATGTATGTATGGAAGGTAATCTAAATCCACATTTTGTTTTATAATTTTTGTTAACTTTAAATCTTATGCTGTTTGTGTAAATTATTCTGAATTTTTTTAAAAATAAATTTTAAATTCTAAGAAACTAAAACAAACTATTTTTTATGAAACCAGTTTTATTTATCTAAATATATTAAAATAATAATTAATATACTAAAAATATTTTTTTAATTAAAATAAATTTACAGAAATGTTTTTTTTAGTTCAAATTGTTGTGTTTTGTTAGGTTTTATGTTGTGTACAAGAACGTTTATTTTGTACCCGACCAAGCTCTGGGAGGGTTTTAATTAAAACATATAAAATAATTCAGTTATAATTGTCCAATAAAAAATCTAACATGGTGAGAATAATTACGCTCTATACAGTAGTGAAATTTATTCTTTTTAGTACTGAAATCTTCGTTGATGACGCACGTGACAGGCAATGCTACCCACAGATATATTTTGCGGATGATTACGCTTTTCAACTAAAGATGAGACTGTTAGTGCAACAACTCTTTACATTAGACACTGGAAGAAGTTATGAAAACATTACGTCATCGTGGTTCATACTGATTTTATTCGACATATGAAAAAAATAATGCTCTCTTAATTAAAGTATCTGAATGAATTAAACACACGAGTACAAGTTTCAAAGCAGGTAGTTTCAAAGTTACATAGAAAAAAGAGAATAGAATAATGGAATAGAAAGTGCGAGGATATTGAAATTTTCAATTAAAAACATCGAATGCAGAATTTATTCAACAGGTTTAAGCCTCAATCTATGGTGACTGCTAATCAAAACTATAATGGAGAGTTTCAAGTAGATCTTAAGCTTATTTCAAGCCGTGGATTTTAGAATCAGTTACGATACCAAAAAAAAAGGAATATTTCATATGATGGAGAATTATATAGGACACCTCGGCATCTATAGCAATATAATCTAGCTCAAACCATCCAAATAGACTAAGCTGTTTTGAAGGAATCAGCCAAAATACATAAAATCCAATTTTCTGAAAAATGGTGTTATCACCATCATTTCATACAAAAAATATAAGACTACCTTAGAATGTACTATTCCAAAATGAATGAATATTCCAAAAATATTCAAGACAATATTACAATTACAATTCCAAAAATATTTTTTAAGCTATAATAAAATCAAAAATTTAAATTTTTTCATAATTTAAAAATATTAAAAAAATTATATCAAAAAAAAAGATTCAAACTTTTTTCAAAATTCTAAGAATATTGTAAAAATTATAATAGAATCAAAAATTGAAACACTTTCTAAAATTCTTAAAATATTACAAAACTTATAATAACAAAATCAAAATTATAATTTTTTAAAAATGAAAGAACAAATCCGTATTTATTTCATCATCATCTTTGACCTTTTCCTAGTATTACCATTGATTAAGTATTATACTTAATCAATGGTACAACAAAAACATTATATTTCGTTTTTTTTGATAACTCGTGTGGTCATTTGTTTTTTGAACTGCATCTTATAAAGACATATAATATTGTAAATAGTGAATTAAAAAAACTTATATCGAAAAGTTAAATTTGTTGTGTTACGTAAATTAAAATTAGTGGAAATAAATACAAATAATATATCAAAATGTAAATATATTGGGAAAAAAAAGAAAAATAGTTTTGGAAACTACAAAAGACGTAGATGATTGTAGCGAAATTTTTTTGTTTGTAGTTGTAATAAATATCACTCAAACCCTTAAAACAGGTAAATCCCCTACACACAGTGATAATTTTGATAATCCATGGTATAAAATATTATTCGAAATCATTTGTAGTTTTTTGTAGTAATGATAAATATTAAAAAAAAATTTTTTTGTAACCACAAAATTTAGAAATGTAAATTTCAGCCAAAATTTGCCCAGCTACAAATAATAAAATTTTACTACAAATTACAAACACTACAAATTATTTCAAACAATCTTGTATACTTGGATTATCAAAATAATTACTGCGTGTAGGTGATTAAATTATGATTAGAGCGATATTCATTCCAACAAACAAAACAAAAAAATGTAATACAGTCATTGACGTCGTTTTTAGTTTCTGAGATCAGAAGCATATTTCAGCTTTTTGCTCAACTGTAAATTTTTTTGTTATTTGAGTGAAATTTTTTTTAAAAATATTTATCATTACTAAGACATACAGTACTACAAACGATTTCGAACAATCTTGTATCAAAATTATCACTGTGTGTAGGAGATTTTCCTGTTTTAGGGATTTGAGTGATATTTATTACAACTACAAATTTCATTACAATCTGTGATCAAAAAAATATTTTAATCTTTTGCTCAACTGTACATTTTTATTTTGTTTGGCTACAGAAAAAAATTTTGAATTATAGTAACTTTTTTTTGTTTGTGTGGAGTTGTAATAAATATCACTCAAATCATAAAACATGTGAATCCCCTACCAACATGGGTAATTTTGATAATCCGAGTATAAAAGATTGTTTGAAATCGTTTTTAGTATATTTTAGTAATGATAAATATTTTTGGATATTTTGTTATTCACTCAAAAAATAAAAAAAAATACTACTGAGCAATAAGTTGAAATATTCTTTTGATGTCAGAAACTACAAACGACGTATAGTAGAATTTTTTTGCCAGCGGACACGAAATTTGTTTGCAATTTGCTGGCAATTTGTTTGCAATTTGCTGGCAAAAAAATTCTACTATACATGGTTGTACAAAATTTTTTTGTTTGTAGTTGTAATTAATATCACTCAAATCATCAAAACATGAAATTGCCCCCGCCTACACATACAATGCTCAAACAATTTTAATAATCCAAGTATATGTTTAGAAGATTGCTCGAAAGCGTTTGTAGTTTTTTGTAGTGATGAAAAGGTTTGCAAAGTTTTTCTGTAGTCTAAAAAATTTAAAATGTACAGTTGAGTAAAAAGTTGAAATACTCTTTTGATTTCAGAAACTAAAAACGACGTTGATGATTGTAGTACAATTTTTTTGTTTGTAGCTTCTCAATTTTCGGCATAAATTTATATTTTAAAATTTTGTGTCTACAAAAAAAATCTTCTATATCAGTACTACAAAAAACTATAAACGATTTTGAACAATCTAGCATATTTACTTGGATTATCAAAATTATCACTGTGTGTAGGGGATTCACCTGTTTTAAGGATTTGAGTGATATCTATTACAACTACAAACAAAAAATTTTTAATACAATCATCTACTTAATTCAGTAAATTATTTGTGATGTAACATCACCCCGATGGAAAATCTCCCATCAAGAATAATATAAGAACTGAATCTAAAAAATTATGGTGCAAATTATGAAACTTTTTGCAATCCATACAATTTTAGAGCGATCTAGTTTCGAACCAATGAGAAAATGTTTAAACTTTAGAAAAGTTTATCATTCTCATCAGGGCTAGCCGACTAGATAAACTCTACCAAAAAATGTTAACGCTAATGATTATAAACCAAAAATTAGGTTACAACTCTAGCGAAGTGTAAAAACAAAAAATTTACATAAACATACATTTAATAAATTCAGGTTTAGTCAATTAATTTCTCTGGTGATCACTGTTTTGTTATACTCTAGATTTTCTAGTATTGAATAACAAAATTGTATCTGTGAGAAGAAGATGACTAGTCTTCACTTGTGTCTATTGACACATGATCAACAATTAATTCAGTAAATTATTTGTGATGTAACATCACCCCGATGGAAAATCTCCCATCAAGAATAATATAAGAACTGAATCTAAAAAATTATGGTGCAAATTATGAAACTTTTTGCAATCCATACAATTTTAGAGCGATCTAGTTTCGAACCAATGAGAAAATGTTTAAACTTTAGAAAAGTTTATCATTCTCATCAGGGCTAGCCGACTAGATAAACTCTACCAAAAAATGTTAACGCTAATGATTATAAACCAAAAATTAGGTTACAACTCTAGCGAAGTGTAAAAACAAAAAATTTACATAAACATACATTTAATAAATTCAGGTTTAGTCAATTAATTTCTCTGGTGATCACTGTTTTGTTATACTCTAGATTTTCTAGTATTGAATAACAAAATTGTATCTGTGAGAAGAAGATGACTAGTCTTCACTTGTGTCTATTGACACATGATCAACAATTAATTCAGTAAATTATTTGTGATGTAACATCACCCCGATGGAAAATCTCCCATCAAGAATAATATAAGAACTGAATCTAAAAAATTATGGTGCAAATTATGAAACTTTTTGCAATCCATACAATTTTAGAGCGATCTAGTTTCGAACCAATGAGAAAATGTTTAAACTTTAGAAAAGTTTATCATTCTCATCAGGGCTAGCCGACTAGATAAACTCTACCAAAAAATGTTAACGCTAATGATTATAAACCAAAAATTAGGTTACAACTCTAGCGTAATTTTTTAGATTCAGTTCTTATATTATTCTTGATGGGAGATTTTCCATCGGGGTGATGTTACATCACAAATAATTTACTGAATTAATTGTTGATCATGTGTCAATAGACACAAGTGAAGACTAGTCATCTTCTTCTCACAGATACAATTTTGTTATTCAATACTAGAAAATCTAGAGTATAACAAAACAGTGATCACCAGAGAAATTAATTGACTAAACCTGAATTTATTAAATGTATGTTTATGTAAATTTTTTGTTTTTACACTTCGCTAGAGTTGTAACCTAATTTTTGGTTTATAATCATTAGCGTTAACATTTTTT
Organism: Diogma glabrata; assembly: GCA_963693315.1. Classification (NCBI taxonomy): domain Eukaryota; kingdom Metazoa; phylum Arthropoda; class Insecta; order Diptera; family Cylindrotomidae; genus Diogma; species Diogma glabrata. The sequence continues at coordinate 143,307,782 of OY856187.1, forward strand.
GGTAGAGTTTATCTAGTCGGCTAGCCCTGATGAGAATGATAAACTTTTCTAAAGTTTAAACATTTTCTCATTGGTTCGAAACTAGATCGCTCTAAAATTGTATGGATTGCAAAAAGTTTCATAATTTGCACCATAATTTTTTAGATTCAGTTCTTATATTATTCTTGATGGGAGATTTTCCATCGGGGTGATGTTACATCACAAATAATTTACTGAATTAATTGTTGATCATGTGTCAATAGACACAAGTGAAGACTAGTCATCTTCTTCTCACAGATACAATTTTGTTATTCAATACTAGAAAATCTAGAGTATAACAAAACAGTGATCACCAGAGAAATTAATTGACTAAACCTGAATTTATTAAATGTATGTTTATGTAAATTTTTTGTTTTTACACTTCGCTAGAGTTGTAACCTAATTTTTGGTTTATAATCATTAGCGTTAACATTTTTTGGTAGAGTTTATCTAGTCGGCTAGCCCTGATGAGAATGATAAACTTTTCTAAAGTTTAAACATTTTCTCATTGGTTCGAAACTAGATCGCTCTAAAATTGTATGGATTGCAAAAAGTTTCATAATTTGCACCATAATTTTTTAGATTCAGTTCTTATATTATTCTTGATGGGAGATTTTCCATCGGGGTGATGTTACATCACAAATAATTTACTGAATTAATTGTTGATCATGTGTCAATAGACACAAGTGAAGACTAGTCATCTTCTTCTCACAGATACAATTTTGTTATTCAATACTAGAAAATCTAGAGTATAACAAAACAGTGATCACCAGAGAAATTAATTGACTAAACCTGAATTTATTAAATGTATGTTTATGTAAATTTTTTGTTTTTACACTTCGCTAGAGTTGTAACCTAATTTTTGGTTTATAATCATTAGCGTTAACATTTTTTGGTAGAGTTTATCTAGTCGGCTAGCCCTGATGAGAATGATAAACTTTTCTAAAGTTTAAACATTTTCTCATTGGTTCGAAACTAGATCGCTCTAAAATTGTATGGATTGCAAAAAGTTTCATAATTTGCACCATAATTTTTTAGATTCAGTTCTTATATTATTCTTGATGGGAGATTTTCCATCGGGGTGATGTTACATCACAAATAATTTACTGAATTAATTGTTGATCATGTGTCAATAGACACAAGTGAAGACTAGTCATCTTCTTCTCACAGATACAATTTTGTTATTCAATACTAGAAAATCTAGAGTATAACAAAACAGTGATCACCAGAGAAATTAATTGACTAAACCTGAATTTATTAAATGTATGTTTATGTAAATTTTTTGTTTTTACACTTCGCTAGAGTTGTAACCTAATTTTTGGTTTATAATCATTAGCGTTAACATTTTTTGGTAGAGTTTATCTAGTCGGCTAGCCCTGATGAGAATGATAAACTTTTCTAAAGTTTAAACATTTTCTCATTGGTTCGAAACTAGATCGCTCTAAAATTGTATGGATTGCAAAAAGTTTCATAATTTGCACCATAATTTTTTAGATTCAGTTCTTATATTAAATCATCTACTTCGTTTGTAGTTTCTGAAAATTATATAATTTTCTTGTGTGAACTACTTGAAGTGATTGCAATAATACAGAGTAAAACAACGTCTTTTTTCACTTCAAAAACTTTTTATTGTAACACCAAATATTTTCTGTCTCTAAGAGACCTTCTTCTTGGGTTAATTGTTTTCTAAACTAAACTAAACTGAACATCAATGACTATTTATATACAAAAACAAAACTATGGATCTTAAAGTAATTAACGTTAAAAAGTAATTAAAGCTAGTGGGTTTATCCCATTGACAAAGATTGTGGATATAAAATTTAACAACTTATTATGAACAGGACAAATGAAGGCGTAACGGAGAGAAAAAATTTTAATTTAATTATTAGTGAATTTATGAATGAAGTATTTTATGACGGTTTTTAATTTTAAATAGGGGGCTGTACACTGGACCTCTGTCGTTGTTGATTAAATCTTCTTCTTTTTCTTGTTGGATATAGTAAGATTCTATTATCTCTAGCTTCCTGTTGTCGCGGACTGGGTGTAAAAGTTTTAAATTGCTGTTGTTGATTATGTGGTTGTGATCTACGATGTGTTTGGCTACTGCTGATTTATCGAAATTGGCTTTAACGTTTGTATGTTCTTTAAATCTTGTGATAATTTGTCTTTTTGATGATCCGATATATTTCTTACTACATCCTGAGCAACTGATCTCATAAACTCCATTTTGGCAATGTTGTGGGATTTTATCTTTATTGTTGGTAAGTATACTGGATAATTTTTGATCTGTTGTTGGTATTAGCTCTACTTTGCGGCGTTTGAATATATTTTTCAGCTTTGTAGAGACTCGCGGATCAAAACTAACCTTTTCCCTCTTTTTAATTTCGGTGGTTGAAGTCAAAGCTGTGGTGTCCCGTATTACTTTTATCTTTTTGGCTTTCTTTACAAGGGTGTCAATGTGAAAGCTATTAAATCCATTAACATTGGCGATACGTTTAATGTTTTCTTCCTCTTTCGAATAACATATTGGGCTGAGTGGAATATTTATTAGACGATGTACCATGCTTCTGAATGCTGCCATTTTGTGTTGCCATGGGTGATTCGAATCTACTGTTATGAAACGATCTGTGGTAGTGGATTTCCTATAAATATCAAATTCAACTCTTCCATTATTTCGGCTGAGAAGCAGATCTAAAAATGGGAGCTTTCCCTCTTGTTCCTCTTCATAAGTAAATTTGATTGACTCGTATTTGCTATTGATGGTTTTCAAGACTTTCCTGAGAACTCACAACTCACTATCACCTTTTGTAGCCGAAGCGTTGATGTCAGAATTGGAAGTTTCAATAAATAAAGAATTCGACTTCAAGTTTTGGGGAAGATATGTAGACGATGTATTAGTGATCATGAAAAAACAACAGCTAAGGAAAGTCTTGAAAACCATCAATAGCAAATACGAGTCAATCAAATTTACTTATGAAGAGGAACAAGAGGGAAAGCTCCCATTTTTAGATCTGCTTCTCAGCCGAAATAATGGAAGAGTTGAATTTGATATTTATAGGAAATCCACTACCACAGATCGTTTCATAACAGTAGATTCGAATCACCCATGGCAACACAAAATGGCAGCATTCAGAAGCATGGTACATCGTCTAATAAATATTCCACTCAGCCCAATATGTTATTCGAAAGAGGAAGAAAACATTAAACGTATCGCCAATGTTAATGGATTTAATAGCTTTCACATTGACACCCTTGTAAAGAAAGCCAAAAAGATAAAAGTAATACGGGACACCACAGCTTTGACTTCAACCACCGAAATTAAAAAGAGGGAAAAGGTTAGTTTTGATCCGCGAGTCTCTACAAAGCTGAAAAATATATTCAAACGCCGCAAAGTAGAGCTAATACCAACAACAGATCAAAAATTATCCAGTATACTTACCAACAATAAAGATAAAATCCCACAACATTGCCAAAATGGAGTTTATGAGATCAGTTGCTCAGGATGTAGTAAGAAATATATCGGATCATCAAAAAGACAAATTATCACAAGATTTAAAGAACATACAAACGTTAAAGCCAATTTCGATAAATCAGCAGTAGCCAAACACATCGTAGATCACAACCACATAATCAACAACAGCAATTTAAAACTTTTACACCCAGTCCGCGACAACAGGAAGCTAGAGATAATAGAATCTTACTATATCCAACAAGAAAAAGAAGAAGATTTAATCAACAACGACAGAGGTCCAGTGTACAGCCCCCTATTTAAAATTAAAAACCGTCATAAAATACTTCATTCATAAATTCACTAATAATTAAATTAAAATTTTTTCTCTCCGTTACGCCTTCATTTGTCCTGTTCATAATAAGTTGTTAAATTTTATATCCACAATCTTTGTCAATGGGATAAACCCACTAGCTTTAATTACTTTTTAACGTTAATTACTTTAAGATCCATAGTTTTGTTTTTGTATATAAATAGTCATTGATGTTCAGTTTAGTTTAGTTTAGAAAACAATTAACCCAAGAAGAAGGTCTCTTAGAGACAGAAAATATTTGGTGTTACAATAAAAAGTTTTTGAAGTGAAAAAAGACGTTGTTTTACTCTGTATTATTTCTGAAAATATTCTTCTTTTTTTTTCTATTATGTTCTGCCTTGGTTCCAAGTTCACACAGCTAAAAAATTGCACAGTAGAAACAACGCCTTTCCTATAAAAAATAATAAATTTTGAAATAAGATGGTGTCCAGCAGTATATTTATTTTCGTAATAGTTTTAAGTTGCGGTAAGCAATTTTGCATGTCATTTTTAATATTGTAAGCTAATTATCACAAATTTCATTTCAGTTCAACTGGGATTTTGTATCGATTGTTTTCAATGCAATTCACAAAACGACACTAATTGTTTATCAGGTCCATTCAATGAAATAAGAAAATACACTTGTCCACCTACATTTGCAAAGTGTCGAAAAGTTGTGGGTCAAATAAATGGTACAACTTTAATTAAAAGAAATTGCAATACAATTCAATGCTATTTTGACAATGGCAATAGAACAAAAGTAGATGGAAAATGTTTTGATTGCGTGGGCCATCTATGTAATAGTTCAACTTTCAAATTCGAGAATAACTTAGCAATAATAATTTGTATAATATTAGGGTCTCTAAAAATATTTAGTTATTACTAAACATTATGGATATGAATTAGGTCATCCAATTAATCGACTTTTTCATAAACCGATTAATCGAATAACTTTTTTTTGGATATGTACATGCATAAATTAATTAAAAATAATAAACATAATAAAACATGTATTTGGTTATTAAAATTTAGTTCTCTAATTTTTTATTCGTCAAATAAACTAAATAATCTCATATTGAATTAAGATTTCAGGAAAACAGTTTGTTTTAAAAATTATATTTAATAATTTCATCCCAACTAACACGAACTAGTCCATACGACCACAAAACAACGTCATCTTGCGACCTAGAAGTCACTATCTGACGTTAGACATACCATCTTAAAGACTCAAAAATTAACCTAAATGGGGAATCAATAAATGACTCTTAACGACGTCGCGGAGGGACTTCTGATCAAAAACCATTGTTGTCAAATTTTTTTTTTAGTGTTAATATAATTAATTATAAATTAACGTCTCTGAATATCTGAAGATATCATCCCTCCCATTGTGGAAATACCAAAGCTAAAAACATTGCATCTGGCGCCCATATTACTTCGATTTTGGAAAAACCTATGTATTGCCAGAGCCAAAAATGAGATTCTTACCCCCACTTTTTTGGCATTTCTCGACGTTTTAGGACCTACTGATTCTAAAGAAGCAGAAAAAAATGAATGTCTGTTTGATGGCCAGCCGTCGGTCACAACCGACGAAATCTAGAAAACGGATGGGCGGATTTCAAATTTTTTTTTAAAAATAGGTTAAAAATAGGAAGAGCTGAAAGGACGATGTGTTCGATAGCTGTACCGGAAGTGTGTCAAGTATGTCAAAACAAGGAAATTTGCATATTTTTTGCTTAAAAAACGTTCCTTTTAAGTGATTACGAATAGAAACATTGAATTTGAAGAAATCTTGATGGTCGGGCTTGGTATGTGAAACCAAAAACTAGATTATTGCATTATAAGTTTCTCAAAAAAATGTTGTCAAGTGTGTCAAAAGAAAGACTCTTATTTATTTTTATTTATTTTTCACCCAATTTATTGAAAAAAAAATTAATTATTTGTTTGAAATGAATTTTATTATTATTATTGAGAATTATGGCATTATAAGTTTGTCAAAAAAACGTTGTCAAGTGTGTCAAAATAAAAATTTTTATTTAGTTTTTTACCCAATTTTTTGGAAATAAATATAATTAATTATTTGTTTGAAATGAAATTTTATTATTATTATTGAGAATTATGGCATTGTAAGTTTGTCAAAAAAATGTTGTCAAGTGTTTCAAAAGAAAGATTTTTATTTACCTTTTTACCCAATTTTTTGGAAAAAATAAAATTAATAATTTGTATGACATGAAATTTTATTATTATTATAGAGAATTCTGGCATTATAAGTTTGTCAAAAAAATAATGTCAAGTGTGTCAAAAAATGATTTCATTTATTTTTAGCGAATTTTTTGGAAAAAAAATGTAGCTGGTTTTATGACGTAAATGTAATTGAAAATGAAATCGGACATGGAAATTTTTGAATTTGTTATAGTTTTTGAAATATTTTTGGAATTTTGAAAAAAGTTTGTATTTTTGATTTGGTAATAATTTTTGCAATATTTTTAGAATTTTGGGAAAAGTTTTAATTTTTGATTTTGTAAGAATTTTTGAATATTTTTAGAATTTTGAAAAATTTTAAATTTTTGATTTTATTATAATTTTTGGAATTTTGAAAAAATTTTCAATTTTTGATTTTGTAATGATTTTTACAATATTTTTAAAATTTTGGAAAAGTTTGAATTTCTAAGAATTTTTGGAATATTATTGGAATTTGGAAAAAGTTTAAATATTTGATTTTATTCTAATTTTTGGAATATTTTTGGAATTTTGAAAAAAGTTTGATTTTATTTAATTTTTACAATATTTTTGGAATTTTGAAAGAAATATGAATTTATGATTTTGTAATATTTTCTCGAAACGCTAAATGGAAAGGTTTTTGAGTAGTTTGCTGAGTGTATCATCTTTTCATTAAATTATGTTAATTTATGATCTGTTATAATTTTCCGGCATCGTATTGATGTTTCGTGTTAGTTTTGTAATAAATTTCTAAACAGAGATAAAAAAATACTTGTACTGTAACAAAGAATTATGTTTGATATACATCGCTGCCCGAAACTAAAAACCATGTCCTCATAAAAGTTTTTTGCCGAAAACTATATCACAATCCTTAACCCAGACCGAAGTCTTGATATCTCAGAGCTGTGAGATTTCAGCCTCTCCATATTTTTCTCTATTGAAAACAAACAGGAATTTCCAAAAATTCGAAAATCAATTGTGTTTATTTATACCAATTTTTATAGCACCCTACTTTGAATAAATCGGGGAAAACGATGAGATTTTGGTCTCTTTGGTCACAGATTGCAAGAAAGTCAAAAATTTTCTTGAATCAAGAATTTTGGATACTTTAAGAAGCTAAAATTTATATAAAAAAAGCTGAAAGGTGTTTTGGTGGCATGAGACTTTTCGAACCCTGGCATATGGGTTTCATGTGAACATCTATTTTTATTAATATTTGAGTTCCTAAGTGTGAAAATATTTTTGAAATTTTTTAATTCCTCTCTGAACCTAGTTAGTAGTTACTCTGTGTTTCAAAGGGCTAGAAGCGGAAAGTAGAAAACGAAATTGTTTGAACTCGAGTGAGGTATTATAGAAAAGGTTGAAATCGTTTAAAAGGATTATCACTTTTTGCTAGATTATCAGAGTAATGATTTTTATTCTGTTTTCCCCTTAACTCCAAACGTAATCAACAAAAAAATTTATACAAGCTACAAGATCATATAAGTTGCTTACAAATTTAACAAAAGCTAGTGAGCTGCTCAATTTTCATAATACTCTAGTTTGGACAGCTCTGTTAGAGTAAATAGCTTTAAAATTGCTAAGACTTGAACAATTGTGTTATACGATGAGGCATACATTATAAGTTTTATCGTAATTTGGTAATAATTTGCTAGATTCTAAGATTTTGACAGATACTCGACAGATAATTCACAAATAAATTAAAATATGCGAGTCTTGTGAGTAGCACGGAATCTTTGCCGTTCATTCAACCAACATAAATTGGCTTCATTCATCATCATAAATTGGCTTTGCAGACATGACCGGGACTCTAACCGTCGTTGCTTGGGCATAAATGATTAGTGCATTTGGCTAAAATTGAAATGAAACATACAATATTCTAACTTAAGACATACTACATATTTACCTTTTTTTTATCAAAACGGGACAAACCGCGCCTCGTCCATAATTACGTCGGGACACAGAACATTCAGTTCTAACTAATCTGCCCCGTTTAAAACAGGACGGTTGGCAATTTTTGTCAGGATCAAGTTAGATCAGTTTATTTTTTGTATTTTATCATGGTTTTTTTCCCACGTCCTTGACTAGCATTTTGTTCTGGCAAAGCCTATCCCAATCCTAGTAGTAAATGACTTATTTAAATTTATCCGTCCATCAAAATTCTTCAGTGCTATTTTAATTTGAATTGAGCTAGTCCAGAGAGTTAAAATCTCGATGCTAATACAGAAATTGTTGAAATTAACTTTTCGACTTAAAAATCGTACTCGGCGTAAGAAATTTAGTTGTGGGTGCTATTTCAGTTCTAACAATAAATATGCTACAAAAAATTTTGCGATTTCCATTATTGAGAAATTAATAATAATTGAATTTTTATTTTAATAATAATTAGATTATAATCTCCTCACTAAGGTGAATATTTTCAACTTTATTTCGGTAATAACTAAATAAAATTAAATAAGTCCCGAGACTATATGTCACTTTGGAAAATTAGTCTGCTCTAATTAAACAAAAATGGAATCAGTGCCGATATTTTTCTCAGTGCTATGAAATTTACATCTAGATTTGGTTGTCTGCCAAGTGCCAATATAGGAGACAGTGAGTTATGTTACCTTAAGCGAGGTTGCATACTTATAGTTTTATTTGATTAAACCGCTTATATTGTTTTAGTTTCGCCGTCACTACACTTCAGCAAAAACGAATCATGTTCCACATATAACGACCTGAACGAATTGTCGATGGTTTCTGAATTATGCAAACAAATTTGCTTTTTGTGGGGTACAAATTATCCAAAACCAGAATTCTGTCTTTATTTGCAATCATCTTTTACATCCAAAGAAAGGCGCAAGATTTTACAAATTTAAGATAATGCCGGCCTTGTACTTGTGTTTTTAGTATGAAAAATATTAAAAACCTCAAAAAATTTGGATAGTCAATAACAGTGGTTGCAATTGAATAAAGATAGGTGTGCTGAAATTATTATTTTTACTATTTTTCTAAATTTTGAGCCCGAACCCGAACCCTGAACCTAACCTGAACCTGAACTTTCTATTTTTATTAACCCGAAACTAAACCTGAACCCAATTTTTCAGGGTTTCAGTCCCTGATTAATACAATGCAGTCAATGTCATGTTTTACAAAGAAAAATTGGCTTTTCACTTTATCAAAGAAAGGCGTGGTAAAAATAATAATATAAAGCAAGCTACATTTCATTAAATGTATTGTTTGGAAACTTTTCTCTTTTTTCACCAGGAGCCGAACTTTTTTTTTGCTTTGTTAAATTTAATTACAATGATGGGATATAAAATATGCAAAACGAAATGTAATGCGTAAGTAAATGTTTGCTATGTTTATTTGTTGGAACTAGAAGTTATCGCTACATACTTCATACAGAGTGCTTCCTCAAAGTAATATCGGGCCCAATGACTATGTTGTCTCAAGCCTCTTTCAAATACCACTGAACTCCACATGAGAGATGATAAGACCTGACTCTGTGAACATCCTCTGGTAGTAGCAAGGCTAATTTTATGGTCTTTTGTCTCGGTTTTGACTATCACATTAAATCCAAAAATAATATATTGTAAAAGAATTTCATCCACAGTAACATAAAATCAGGATCAGAAATAATTTTTAGTTCACTAATTTGAATATTGAACAATTTTGAATTATATATTAGAGATTTTTGGGTACTTAAACTCAAGCAATTAAGTTATTATTTTAAATTTTTCAGGTCGAAAGTATATTTTGGATTTTTCTCAGAGAAAAACTCCACTTTTTCTCTTATACGTGTTTCGGATTTTGATTCGAACTACCCTCGTCAGTGTCAAGGTACGAATCCGTTTTGGCAGACACGCTATATAACTAACCTACCGAGACGAGGCGATGATATTTCAAAGTTGAAATTTCATCATTATTTAGCTAAGTAATATTTTTAAGTTGATATTTTTCTCATTGGGTATTTCTGTTAACCAGTTTAATGTCCAGAAACATTATCTTTCGTATAAAGTAAAATATACATTCAAATAACATCTAGAGTTTAATCAAAAATAATTTTGAAACGAGCTCAAAGTTTTTGTTACAACAAAATGTTTCTGTTAAAATTCAAGTTCATATAATAATATACTGGATTAAATATTATAAAAACGGCTATTGCCGGTACTTATTTTTAAATATGGGTAGGGATTGGTTCGGACTCCATACGAATATTTTCTACCTGAACAACCAAATTTATGATATTTTACACCAACTATCCTGAAATTCTAACTAAAACATTAATGCAACATATTAGCGCTATATAATTTAAATCAAAGTTTGATAATTAATTTAAAATTTAAAAAGCATGGCCGTTTGCGTTTGTTTTTGTTTTAACAGCCCCAGGGTCTCATCCTCTGAACTTAAACAATTTATTTTTTAAGTTTTGGATAAATTTATCTACGTATTTACGTGTGCAAAAGTTTTCATTTTTGAGCTTGGTTATTTTCATCTATATCGAGAACAACAATGTTTAGTAAATTTTTAAAACAGCTGATTTTTTAAAATCATTTTGCGCTGATATTTTCATTTTGTAAAAAATGATAAAAAAAGTTCAAATATTCAATATTTATCAATTTTATTTAAACATTATGATTCAAACGGAAGTTATCACACCTGAGATTATTCGACTTTTAAGGTTCTGGCCGCTTAAAAGGTACCCCGATCCCATCCAAGAGATTGTTTGCCGCAACATACACAGAAAATATTTTCGGTGTTGGTCGAAAAGTGGTCGAAGAGTGCCGGATAATTCCGTTATACCTCATATCGTTATATATTTACTATCTTTCTATTTACTATTATACTATCTTTCTTACGTTATTTTTAATTTCATAAAAATTATGCTCAACAAAATAACATTGATCAAAACAAACTACCTTTTAAAACGATAGTTAAATAAAAAGCAAATTAAGTGTACACAACAACTTCTCAAATTTTCATGATGATTAATATATTAATGCATAAAGGACAAACAGACATACTTTAAATTTTATATATGTTCAATATTTATTTAGCATGATGACTCGAATGCAAATTGCAAAAGACAGTAGTAATATAACTTTAAAAAACTGCTTTACAGATCAATTTTTTAAAATTCGTAAAAAGAAATCTTTATTATTTTTGTGAACTTATTAATAAAAAAATAATTTTAATGGTATTTAATAAAAATTAAAAAAAATCAATAAAAAAATATGTACCACACCATGGAATTGAATTCACGACCTACAGAACATCAGTCGAGCGCGATATCCACATCGCAATTTGTAACAGTAAGAAATAATAGATGTATTTCATAATTAAAACAAATATTTTTTTGTTCTTCAAAAATGCATATAAAACATGGTAACGCGAATATATAAATGTTACCTCATACAAATTGCATACCGCGGCTAAAGAAGTTTTCACTTCAAAAACCGCGACCTCCTAACTTCTTCGCTATTGAATTTAGAGGTATTTTAATTTGCTAAGGAATAAAAAAACAAAACAAACAATTTTCCGCGAAACGAAAGAACTATTCGCGAAATGCTTGAAGAAAAGTTGTTAGCGCTATTCCAAGGTATCCCCAGTTAAACGGTGGGACAGCTTTCAGATATATATATATATATATATATATATATATATATATATATATATATATATATATATATATATATATATATATATATATATATATATATATATATAATTTTTTTTTCATTTTGATTTTCCGTCTCCGCTAATCATATATAGTCGTTTGACACCTAAATTTTTCCGAAATTCCGAGATGAAGCACATTGCAATAGATAGATTTTTATATGAAATCTACCTAAAATACGAGACGTACAGAATAGAAATTGGGTAATCTTGAACATTAAATAATGTCAGGCGAAAATATTTGAGATCAAATTTACAGCACATCACATATTATCAAAAGAGAGGAAAATGTAAAATGTAAATAATCGACAAAAGGGATCAATCAGGCAGAACAGCTTAACTACGTCAACGAATTTGTTCCCCACCTATCGTCTCTATCAGAGCCACTAAAGAAACGCAAATGCGAAATAGAAACACAAGCCCAATAGAGCACAGTAAATACAACTGCAAAGCAAATTGATCTTATAATAGATCAAATAAGGTTTTGCAGAGGTTATCTTTTTGTGGATAAGAATTCTCAAAAACACAACGCTGTATTCCCTAAGGTAATTTAAATTTTTAATCAATATAATTGGATCAATTACTCATATATTAATGTTTAAAAATAATAAAAGATTTTTAATATAGCAATAAATATACCAACTGCAATCACTAAATTATCAAGTTTTCTATAAAACGAGTAAAAAAAATATAATCGACCCTTTATCGAGGTTTTGCACAGATCAGTAATGATCACTAAAATAATGCTCTGAGTGCGTCAAGTTCAGTACATTATAGAAGGCTTGCCGGCCAATTAAGCAAACCAATGGTAATACAATAAAGTATTACAGTCAAGATTCAGTTTCCTTTACGAGGAGGATACCAGAGAGAGAATGAAAAAGGGAAAAAGAACTAAATGTCTAATTGTTTATCTACGTTAGCTCAAAAAGTTCGGAGAAGTTATTTTTAAATTGTCGTAACTCGCTGGAGCTATGGCTAAAAAATTGTTGTTGTCTTAAATTACTAAACGATTTGTTACCGGTTCTTGTTATATGCAACGTGACAACAGAGGAAATAGTTTATTTCATAGTCCACATATCACTTGATAATCGTTTTGGGATTGAATTAATTAATTAAAACCAGTCAAGGAGAAATTCGATTGATATATTTTCGATTTATGTTTAATAATTTCGTTTGTGTTAATTAAAATTGTGTACAGAAAAAATGCTTAAAAATTGATATAAAATTTCAAACAATAGATTTGAAAACTTATTTAAATATTTTAGTAAAATAAAACAAAATTAAAAAAAAAACTTTTAAAAACTTTATAAAATAAATTCAATTTAATAAATAAGTCTCGATCGTATTTCATGATCTTGTGCTATTTTTGACTAAAAAAAATTTTAATTAACAAAAATTAATTAATAAAATTTAAGTCTAATTTATTGCTTTGTTTTCCTTCATATTCTATAATTTGAACTAAAATTATTCTACTTTTTAAATATATTTTCTTAAAAAAATGATTTAAAAAAATTTCTAATCATAATATAACAATATAAATAATGATATTTTTGATCAGTTCTTAATTGATATTAAAAAAATAAATATATGCTATGTTTTGTTTTGTTAATTTTAAAATAAAACAAAATCGCTAAATAAATATCAGATTATGTCATTCTCATTATATAATAAATAAATAACTTAATATTAATGTAAATATATTTACTTAAAAGTTAACGATACGCCTTGTTTTCAAACGATTTATGTATTTTTCTACGAACCTTATTTATTACTGTTATATATAGTAATAATTAAAATTATTTCATTAGGATATAAGACGGAAAGCCTCTTGTATATCTTACTAATTAATTCATAATTTCATGATTTTTTTTTCTTCGAAATTTTTAAATTTACAAATGATTTTACATATCTGTTTTTTGTGTTACATAATTAATTCTTTTTAATTTTCTAATCTATTCATTGTTAAATGTTCTTATTTTATTCTGAATATAATATAATTATTTTATAATGATATAATAATAATATGTATAACTTTTCATTAGATTAAAATTTATGTATTTCTTAATAAACTTAAATTTGAAAAAAACGCATTTATTGTAATTTTTGGTTTTATCCGTTATAATTTTCATATATAATTTGATTTATTAATTAAAAGCAATTAAAACTTATTTTACTTTTAAAATTTTTTTTTCTGATAATTTTGCTATATAATAAATAACAACAGTTTATTATTTATTTTTTAATATTAATAATAATTTAAATAATTATTATTATTATAATTTTTAATTTTTTATTAATACTATAAAAACAAATAATAAACAAATTTTTTATAGGTTTCTTAAAAATTAAAAAGCGTTATTATATGCTTCTTTTTTGAATATAATAGAATTAAGTATTTTTATGAAGAAGCGTAATATGATTATAAGAATGTTGTTCGGTTTTGTTTTTAAATTATAAATTTAAAAGAAAACACAAAAAAATTAGTGAAGAAATACACGAAGCAGTGCAAAGATAGATTGACAGAGGTCATTAGGTCGTTAGAAACTTTCTTATGAAAAAGGTTAGAGGTGGGGTTCGTTGCGTTTTTAAGTTCTTCTTAACTATGTTAACATAAGTTCAGCGTTTTCTCGAAATTTATACTGTTAGCACGGTATATAAACTTTAGAAAATCGGTAAATTAGCTCGGTTATTTATCGGAGATCTAGCTTTTCTAGGCCGTGTGTGCTTCGATGGGATCGTTAAAATAATTCTACTCTTAGCGGATGTTTCATAAATTGGAAGAACTAAATGTGATCTTTGAGCACCAGAACAAATACATACAACGATAGAAATAAATAATTTTTAACCTTTATACCTTTTTTATATATTTTAATAAGAGACTTAACGACTGTTCCAATAAATCTAGAATCCATTACACACTAATAGGTACAAGACGTAAAATTGATGATTAAATTAAAACCGCTACAAGAAACAAAAACTTAATATATCAGTATAAATCGGTAATAGCTGTCACCAAAGTTAATGCTTCGGTTTTCTTCACTAAAATTTTAAAACTTTTAAATAAAAAAAATGAAATTAAAATGAAATAAAATTAATGTTATAGTTATAAATTTTAATTCATAGATATAGAATTTTTTTAAGATTTGAATGAAGTAATAAATGTAACACAAGTACAAAAACTAACAACGATAGTTTTGTACTAATTTTTTAATAAGTTTTAAAAAAATTATAGCAATTTTATTGTTATTATTCAAATCAATTCTTAAATTTAATTTTCATTTTTATTATTTTATTTATTAAAAACGGTTGAAACATTTTATTTCTTTTTTTTTTGTTTACCGAATAGGATTGTTTTCTTCTTATAAATATATAAATATCTTTTTGTTGTTGTTATACTTCAATTTTGTTTTTGTTTTTATTAAAACTAATTTTAGAGGAATTTTCGTTAAGACAATTGAAAAAAGAAAAATGAAATATACATATGTTTGTTTATTAAGAAAGAAAGAGAAAGAGAAAAGGAGTTTAAGAAATTTGTATTTATTCTTAAGAGAAGAAATTTAAAATTTGTTTTTTATTAATTTTATATATAAAACTGCATAACTTTTTAATTATTATTATATTCTTAGATTTTTGTTAGTTTTAATCATTATTTTTTTTTGTTACTATTCTTATACAGGACATACTAATGTTTCATACTCGAACATTAAAGAAACGGCAACAAATACAAAATAAAGTAAAAACATTGTAAAACCCAAACCTTTATTCATACGCCATTGAAAACACGCAATCGATATTACAACAAATATTAACATCATAAATAATATCGATATCGAACAGACCATACCATTTGAATTTACTTCTACAGGTGTTTGATAAATTATACCAAATAGTAACCATGGCACTGGGAGTCTGAAAGTAAAAGAAAAAGTTTTAATAATTAATATAATCAATCCGATCACCATAACCAATTTTTAATTGAATGAATATATCTCAAATCGTATTTTTTTTCCGAGAAATCGAAATTTCTTCCCATAGTCCTGCGTAACTATTTCTTTTGATTTTTTATAATTTCATCAATGAAAAATAAATTTGTCAATAATCAAAAAGTTCTGTAAAAAAATTATGAATAAAATAACGCGGATTATTAACTTAAGACAAGAAATTAATTTAAAATAATAACTAATATGAAAATAATTAACTTAACTTAAATATTTATTCATGATTCATGAGGTTAGAATGGACGAATATTGCTTGAAATAACACAATAAATTTAAATTACTCTCGTAATTATTTTCATTCATTTGGTAAAAATTAGCTCAACTATGAAGAAAACATTTAATATTTTTTAGCATTTTGAATTTAGAATTTAATAGAAAAGTTTGTATACTTGTTTATGTAGTTGTAGTTGTTTTAATTGTATATGTTATTGTTTTAATTAATGTTTAAGAAAAATAAAACAAATAAACATAATCAGTCATCAAGGAGAAATGTTACGGAAAGAAATGCATACAATATAAATGTTTTGCTTACATTTCTGTCATACGAAAAATTAAACCTTGAAAAACGAGTTTCATAAAATTTATTGTCAAGATGGTGCCACTTATTAGCAATTCTGTCACTAATTACAACAATTTAACTACGACTGTACTATTTAGTTTACAACTGTATTCAACCTTGTTTTGAGATGGCATTCATGAAGCTGTTGTTACGAAGCTGTTTTTTCCGTAAAAATTCATTTGTCTAAACAACTGATTATACATGAATCAACGCGTGCAATACAACTTATCGCCTTTTATTCATATCTTTTTTCAACCTGCTTCATTTACTATTTCATTTTGTATGCTGTTGGCTCATGAAAGATTTTTGAGAAAAAATTTGTTAGCACAAACAGGTATATCTCGCGTTTTCTTGTATCAAAGTATAGTTGTTTGACAGATCAAACAAACGTCGTCGCGAGTGAAGTTAATATCAAGAATAATTATGATTATCAAATCAAACTCTGAAACAGTGAATCATAGTTGTGACTTGTGAATGGCAGGTTTTCGTGGTGAATAAAACAATTCATAGTTGCAGATAACATGATTTTTTTTGTATACAAAATTTGTGTTTTGTTCGTGTACCTAAATCCTTGTTTTTAATACGTTCATTGCAACAATTTTGAATAACAGTTATTATTTTTTTATAATAAGAGTTGTTACATTATGAAAAGTAAAACTCATCGTCGTCATTGTTTGAAGGTATAACGGTTCATTACTTAATATATTTTTTTACCAATATTCAAAATTTGCGGCCAACTGCTGAGTAACAGTTAATATATTACTAACAAATTCTATAACTGCCGACATTAATCTTGGTACTCCATTTAATATATTTCTGACAAATTTAAAAATTGCTGACATTAATTTAGTTACAACTTTTATTATATTTCTAACAAATTCGACAATTGCAGACATTCATTTTGTTTCATCGGTGAATATATTTTCAACAAATTCAACAATCGCCTGACATATTGACGCATTTTTGTTGTTGAAGAAACTTACTCAATATTATACTATTAATTGTTTTAATATATCAATCGTATGTTTGAGTTGGTGAAGAGGATATGTTAATTAAGTTTTCGAAGGAATGAAGATTTGGATCCGGAACAACCATGGGGTGAGTGAATCATTTATTTAAACGTTTGTAATAATTGTAGTAGTAGTGGTGTTCGTGTGATGCTCTCGGTTTCTTCGATCTACGGAGTCGTCAGAGTCCCTGCCAATTTTGCTTGTTTAATTCCGTTTACACAGTCTCTGTTGCGTACATATTAGATTATTTGAACTGAACTATTAGATATGTATTACTGTTGGAACACACATGGATGAAGTTCGTTGGATTACAACTATGCCAGGCACACAGTACTCCGATTGTTTCTTGTTAGTGATCCACTAGCAGATTCAGTGTTCAATACACTGTTCAGCATTATTATTTGTCAATATAGTAATATTTAGAAATTCTTTAATTTAAATGTTTTCAATAGATCATAAAAAAAATCTGTTTTTAGGATTCTGTTTATTTTAATACGAACACTGGTGACAAACAACGAGTTTAATTCTTAGATCATTACTTAGTAAGGTTTACTAATTATACTGACTGCTTTATATGAATATGGTTTTAGGAACTTTAAGATAATTATATGTTACAATTTATCAGAGAGTGGCATAACTTTTTGCTTATTACACTACAGTCCAACAAAAACAAACCATGTTCCACATCCTGTACGAGTTGCCGACGGCTGGTTCCTAAATGACCCAAAAAAAATTGCCTTTTGTTTTGTAAATTATTTAAAACCAGAATCCCGTCTTTATTTGCACTACGCAATTTGCTTTGAAATTCATATCTTACTCTGAATATATTAGATTGCGTTAAATGTTACATTAATTGATTGATACATGCAAGATTGCTTTTTGAGCTGGAGGAAATTAGCCATTTCGGATCATCTTTATATCCAAAGAAAGGCGCAAGATTTTACAAATTTAAAATAATGCCGATCTATTACTGGTATAAAAAAAATTAAAAGTTGCAAATTAGGATAGTCAATAGTCGGGTCGTTAAAAATTAAATTTTCTCATATGCTTAAAAAATAATTTTTGGTTTAGAAACACGAGGATTTGTTGTTTTTAAATGAAAAGACCATGGGCCGCAAAATCATTGAAGTTCATTTTTCGATGAAATCGTAGATTTTTTAAATATCTCAATAATTATGCAAATTTAAGAAGAACATCATATAAACAGTTTTGCAGAAAATTTAATTCTCTACAAAAAAGGTCTTAATAATTTTTTGCCGAAAACGTATATTTCTGATATTTAGAAAATATTTAAAAAAAAAATTGTAAATTTTCGTAACTCGTCAAAACAAATAAAAAGGCTGACGAAAAAATACTATAGTTTTCTACTTCTGGATATAAGAAAAAAGAGAATAAAAGTTTAATCGTGAAAAGAAAAAGCAAAATTTGTACTCTTTGTCATATATGGTTTTACGAGTTTACAAGAATTTTTAGTTTTTTGAAGTGAAAACTTCTAAAGGCGCGTTGTGCGATTTTGTATGGGGAAAGATTTATACATTCGTTTCATCATCACGCAAAATAAATATTAAATAAAAAATACCTCCATCCGGTCGTAACGTTTCAAATTGCATTATGGATATCGCGGTCGACTAAGGTTCTATAGGTCGAGAGTTCAATTCCTAGAGTGGTACATTTTTCTGTTGTTTTTTTAATTTTTATTAAAATCATTGTTTTTCAATTCATGAAACCATAGAAACAAGAAACTGAAATATTTTTTTGGCAGGCAGTGCTGAAATTAATAAAATATTGATTTTCCCATCATTATGTTCTATAATTTCATTCCCGTGAAATAAAATAAGGAAAATAAAAACTACTGTTTGAGTATGTATTTCTCTTTCAATATGAGTTGACATCTTCATTACAAAAGATTGATTTAAACACAGTTTAAGGCTGCGGATGATTTACGGTATTTAAATTTATCGAAAGTTTAGTTTTTAAGGTTATTGCTATTGTCTTTTAGCACAGTGTGACGTCAATACAAAGTAAAGTTTAGAATGCATTCAGGGAATTTTTACGACTTCCCAATATTTTCTTCAGTTTTTAAAAGAAAAGTTTTGCGGGTGTTCTGTTTTTTATACTTTTTGTTTTCTTTTTTCATTTTTTTCTATTTCTGTTGGTGATTGTTGTACCATTTTTGAGGTGAGAACTTCTTTAGGCGCGTTGTGCAATTTTTTATGCTGAAAAATTTATATTTTCGAGTCATCGTCACGCTAAATAAAGATTAAATATAAAATAAATATTAAAAGAGAGTGAGACTAATTGTAATCATTGGTTATTTTTTTATTTCTTATTCTCATTTTTTTAAATTTATAATTTGTTTTATTTTCTTTTTTATTGAATTTGATTTTTTTTTCGGTTTAAGTGTGGTGTGTAAGTGTGTTATAGTAAGTAAAGATTTTGTTGTATTTTTAAGTAAAATAAAAAAAATATTTTTGTCGTATTTGATTTGCTTGTTTTTCTTTATACTTTTTAATAAAGAAAACGCAATTATTAGACTATATAACTTAAGTATCGTTGAAACTAATGTCAATATATTATAAATAATTTTACTCTCGTTCTCTTGATTCATATTTTGGTTTTTTCTTTTTTATTGAATTTGATGAACTGAGATAACAGTGTGTCAAGTGTAAAGTGTGGTAAAGTTAGTAAAGATTTTGTTGTATTTAGACGATAAAAACACAGATATTTCACAGTTTTAAGTTTTTACTTCTGTCGGCAGTCCTCGAGACTGCCGTCTTTTTTTTCAAAATATCATCATAAATACACGTTTTAGGCTAAAAATGAGGGCTGTTTTGTAGAGAATTAAATTTCCTTGAAAAATGTTTGTATGAATTTTTCTTTAAATCTGCAATTTTTTTTATTTATGAATATTTATTTATTTCTTTGTAATAATTCATACATTATTTTATTTTAAAGTTTCCCCTAGAGAAAGAAGAGACTAACAGCCTATTTCATGAGATCTCATTTTCCATGAAATATTTAAAAAAAATTATTATTTTATCAAAATATCAACTTTGATGAATATGCGGCACGTGTTATTTTTATTTAAAAACAAATGTCAATTTAATTTTTACAAGAAATAACTTTTCTAGGCTTTTTTAGCCTGTGAAAGAAAATTTAATTTTTAACGACCAGGCTAATAGTCAACTTTGCCAACTTTGACGTCTGCCAATCCTCATAATGTTTCTTATTTAGTAGATAGATCGAGTTTTAAAATACATATATGCAAAGTGAAAATATCCAAAACCAAAAGTAATTTTGTCCACTTGTCCACTGTCCGCAACAGCCAATCTCACTTGTCCCACACTTAACCTGTTTTGTACATATGCTCTGACGGGTCTGAAAAACTATAAATTTGGAGTTTGCAACAGTTTGGCGTAAAATTCCCAAACCAGAATATTATCATTTCATATAATTAATACTGAGATCAGACGGTTCTGTTTTAAATCAATTTGTTTTGTTTTGTGGATAGACCTTAAAATGACTTCGCCTAGACCCATAAGAGACGTAGTGTTGGAGACAATAGCCAAAACTAAAATATAGACAATAGTCGAATCTAAAATCTTTACATCTAAAGTTTAGCGAAAAATTGAACTAACGTCACCGGTTTTCGCTTTGCATTTTTCAAATTTGTGTAATAAAAGCAAACTCGAGGACGTTTCACAATCGAAAAAGTGGTTTTCAGAAAACTACAATCAACTTCAATATCCCATTGAAAATTAAAAAAACAATGATATTACACAACAAATATCAGACCAACACTTGTTTTTGCATGTGGTAAAACTAGGAGTGAGAAAAAATATCCGCGCAAGTTAAATAAAATTCAGAGAATGGCATTGTTCAGACACCTTTACATTATATATGTAGATTATATGGCAAAAAATACTGCCTACAGGCTATATGGAGTAGGAACGTGAACAAACAGAGGGAAATGGTCTGCCATGCATACAAACTTGGCAGATTACGGAAATATGATCATAAAATGGATGTGCATAGTGATTGATTAAAATATATAACGTTAAAAAGACCGCTATAACGAGCAGGCTTGTACTTGGAATCGAATAATTTCATAATTAGCTAGAAACTTCAACCTGTATGAATCTGAACCTGCTTCTGTAGTGCCAAAAGGATGGCACTAGGATGGTACTAAGAGGATCGTAAGCAGATGTGCTTGCGCTATTATTGTGTAAAAGAAACAGATCCTCATCTGTCCGGATGGTCGGAAAGCTCTTAAAACACTAATAAGGCAGGAGACTACTTCATAGTGAGTTCAGAGTTATCTAAACCGTTTTCCATGCCATTATTAAAATATTATGCGGCCCGCAAGAGCAATGGCTTGTAGAATCCGTTATCAACAGAAAGGCAAAGTAAAGGCTAAACGAGGAAAATTCTCAGCACTATGCTCGGTGTCCTAACAGGGCAAGCACATCTTAAAAACATCTCTTCACCATTTGATTAAGAGAAAGTCTTTTCTGTGAGCGTTGTCTTAAATAAGAGGACTTTGAGTACTTCTTTTTTGTGTGTCTATCTGGTCTCTTCTACTGTCTGAGTTAGGTTTTTTGTCTAGTGCACTTTAAAAACAAGTGCAATCAAACTCCCAAATTCACAATACCAGAGCATACAGAAAGGTTTGCGGAATAGTTGTTCATCCGAGACCAAACTAGGACATGGCACTATGAATCGTAGAGTTCTGACTATAGTGCAACCAGTCCATTCCTATCTAATCTGATCTACAAGCCATAACGTGGGTCAATAAATCTATAGATCTATGAGAGATGTTGAATTTGTAATAAACTTTGTTATAGACGGAAAGAATAAAGAGAGTTTATGTAAAAAACAAAAAAGTCCAAGTCCAAGAAGAAATAATTACACACTAATACTTGGTATTTTGAATGTGGAGGCCAGACTGATGTTGCAAATGCATAAGCAATTTATATTAATCTATCGTGAAAAGCCACGGCCTCATAAAATAACACACCCTTAAAAACTAGACTTGGGCTCCAAGCCACCGAGTTTTTGAGATGAGGAGCTTAATGAAAAACATCCACGTATAATGTGAAAGTTGGAGTTCCACAAACAAATTTTCATTTGAGTTACGGGTTTAGTTCGATCATTGTAGCCAGAGCTAAGAAATTGTTTGGAGGAGATAAGGAAAACACAGTACATAAATTGGCAAACAATTTTACCTGATGAGGTTTACCTTTAACCTGATTAACCTTAAATCATCTAGTGACTAGCGATCTGCAAGTACCAATTTTCCACACTAATATTTCTTTAAAAAATAAATGTATATGTAATGGTAACGTGATTATTGATTGTATTACGTACAAAACTCTTCTCATAATATAAATATGAGTTATCTAAATGAGGCTGTGAATTTCATATAACAAAGTGACCATGACCAAAATTAAAATCAAGCTCTGATCTTTTTACAAAAAAATGGTTGTACAGATTAAACAACAAACAATTCAGGATTAAAAATAAGGTTCTTTGTTTTTCCATTAATTTGTTGAAATCCATTAACTATTATAAAATACTATCTTAAATATTTACCCTCGAGATGCAGCATAGCATATGTTAATTTACACAATATTCTAATGCTTACTTTTTTTATTATTTGCATAGGAAAAGATGAAAGGTTAACTGTTCAACGTAAACATGAGTACAATGTACATAAATGTTTAAGGCATTATAATAATAAAGGCTTAGTATTGAAAACTGCTTTTGAATAAGGATAATATAACCGTAAAAACATTTATGTATAAAATACAAATGTTATATTCAAATGTTAATTTATCCAAAGTATTTATATTAAAAAAGAAAAACCTTTAAGTCGACATATTATCATGATACAAGTGAATAAGAGAGTTTTTTTTACTTTGGTCTGAAAGACCTAAGTATTACATGCATGAGCCAAAAGAGAAATTCTTACTCCCACTTTTTTTGGTATTTCTCGACGTTTAAGGACCTACTGATTATAAAAAAGCAAAAAAAAAATGTCTGTCTGCCGGTCGTCCGGCCTGGCGTCACGACCGACGAAATCTAGAAAACGGCTAAAGGGATTTCAAAATTTTTTGTTTCTAAAAATAGGTATACTCAATGGTAAGAGCCGAAAGGACGATGTGTTCAATAGCTGTCCCGAAAGTGTGGCAAAAAAATCGTCAAGTGTGTAAAAAAAGGAAATTTGCATATTTTATGCTTAAAAAACTTTCATTTTAAGTGATAACGAGTAGAACATTACGAACATTGAATTTGGAGAAATATTGATGGTCGGGATTGATATGTGAGGCCAAAAACTAGATTATTGCATTATAAGTTTGTCAAAAAAATATTGTCAAGTGTGTCAAAAGAATAATTTTCATTTTTTTTAAACCAATTTTTTGGCAAAAAATTAAATTAATTATTTGTATGATATAAAATTTAGTCGAACATGAAATTGGACATGGAAATTTTTGATTTTGTTATAATTTTTGGAATTTTGAAAAAAGGTTTGTATTTTTGATTTTGCGATATGAATATAATTTTTGCGATATTTTTAGATTTTTGAAAAAGTTGTTTGAATTTCGAATTTCTGATTTGGAAAAGGTTCAATCTTTGATTTTGTAATAATTGTTGGAATATTTTTAGAATTTTGAAAAAAGTTTGATTTTATTTAGTTTTTACAATATTTTTGGAATTTTGAAAGAAATAGGAATTTGTGATTTTGAAATATTTCTCGAAACGCTAAATGGAGTGGTTTTTGAGTAGTTTGCTGAGTGTATCATCTTTTCACTAAACTATGTTAATTTATGATTTATTGTAATTTTCCGGCAATGTATTGATGTTTTGTGTAAGCTTTGTAATAAATTTCTAAACAGAGTTAAAAAAATACAAAAATACATGTGAATGTGGTTAACAAAGAGTTTTATATTTGATAAACATCGCTGGCCAAAACTAAAAACAATGGCCTCATAAAAGTTTTTTTCCGAAAACTATTTGAAAATCCTTAACCCAGACCGAAGTCTTGATATCTCAGAGCTATGAGATTTCACCTCCTGCATATTACTTCGGACTGAAAGAGAAGTTTTACATTCATGAGCTAAAAGTGGAATCTAACCCCTACTTTTTTGGCATTTCTCGACGTTTTAAGACCTACTGATTCTAAAAAAACAAAAAAAAAATGTATGTCTGTCTGTCGGCCGGCCGTCACAACCGACGAAATCTAGAAAACCGCTGGACGGATTTCAAAAATTTTTGTTTCTACAAATAGGTTTACTCAATGGAAAGAGGTGAAGGGACGAAATGTTCGATAACTGTACCGGAAATGTGTCAAAAAAATAGTCAAGTGTGTCAAAACAAGGAAATTTTCATATTTTTTGCTTAAAAAACTTTCATTTTAAGTGATTACGAGTAGGAACATGGAATTTGGAGAAATCTTGATGGTCAGGATCGGTATGCGAGACTAACATCTAGATTATTGCATTATAAGTTTGTCAAAAAAATGTTGTCAAGTGTGTCAAAAGAAAGATTTTTATTTACTTTTGTACCCAATTTTTTGGAAAAAAATAAAATTAATAATTGGTATGACATGACATTTTATTATTATTATAGAGAATTATGGCATTATAAGTTTGTCAAAAAAATAATGTCAAGTGTGCCAAAAATGATTTCATTTATTTTTTCAGACAATTTTTTGGAAAAAGAAATGTAGCTGTTTTTATGACGTAAATGTAATTGAAAATGAAATTGGACATGGAAATTTTTGAATTTGTTATAGTTTTTGAAATATTTTTGGAATTGTGGAAAAAGTTTGTATTATTGATTTAGTAATAATTTTTGCAATATTTTTAGAATTTTGGAAAAAGTTTTAATTTTTGATTTTGTAAGAATTTTTAGAATATATTTAGAATTTTGAAAAAGTTTAAATATTCGATTTTATTCTAATTTTTGGAATATTGTTAGAATTTTGAAAAATTGTTTGATTTTATTTAATTTTTACAATATTTTTGGAATTTTGAAATAAAATTTGAATTTGTGATTTTGTAATATTTTCTCGAAACGCTAAATGAAGAGGTTTTTGAGTAGTTTGCTGAGTGTATCATCTTTTCACTAAATTATGTGTTAGTTTTGTAATAAATTTCTAAACAGAGATAAAAAATGCTTGTACTTCAAAATCCGTAAAACTTCTAAGTTCTCAGGGACAGCTCCGATTTTGATGATTTTTTTTTTAAATTTGTGTTTTTATATATTATTTGAAATCAGTAACATTATAATGTGCGCAATTAAATATTTATAATGTTTAAACAATATAAACAAAATTTATGAACAAATTATTTTTCTTAACAAAATTTATGCAATAAAAGAATTGTTAAGTTCAAATTTATAGAAAATTTCATTTAATAATAACATAAAAGTTTGGTATTATAAGAGTAGCAAAATATGTACACGCTATGTCTAACATTTGTCATTAATATAGAGACTGCTGAGTTTTACGAACAGACACGTTTTCCGCTCCGAATTCTTTGAACCTTGTCCGATTAACATGAAATTTGGTGAGTAGTTTACGAATATCTCAAGGAACGAAAGTGGCATAGCGCTGATGTGCCCTTTTATCCTGGGGTGGATTCCACCCCTTCTCGAGAGTGGAATATTTTGCACTCAAAGTAACCCCAAAAATAGATAAAAGAACACATTTTAAGTATAAAATGTTGTATAAGGTTTTTTCGATAGATCGATATTTTTCGAGTTATTCGCGATTGAAAACTTAAATTGTTCGTTGAAAAATGCATGGTTCTAGTTAGTTTTTCAAAAATAACTCTTAAACTTAGCGTTCCATCAAAAATTTGGTAATCAACAAAATGAAACTTAAAAAAACGAAGAGATTGTTGTTTTAATGAGGTTTGTAGGTCCAAAATAAAGCAAGTTATGGCTCAATGACGAGACATTTTTTTAACGACTTGGTTTGAAGAATTCAACGTTAAATAACGGAAAAGCAATGCATTTTTCGGACAAAACTGTCATACCTTTTTGTAATGATTGGAAAGACCTTTAAAATTGGCACTAGTTCAAGTCGTTTGCATTAAAAAACCAAGTTACGATGCGGGCATCTCGAATTCAAAATAGAAACTCAGCGTTAAAATCTCGGTCATTCCTTAATATAATTTATATTGACCATAGCCCCTTTACACCTAGCTGTATTTTAGTGTTACCTATGTGATCCAGAAGTTTTGCTAGATTAAAATACGTATTTTCCGAAAAAAGTTTGATAATAATGAAAAATGAATTTTCAAATTTCCTAAGAAAGTACCTTCCGTTCAAAATAACTCTAAAACTAACAAATATACGTAAAAACTACTCTAGACAAAAATGTAGGTTTTTTCTTAACCAAAAATTGGTTTTATTTTGTTTTCTGTGGGATAAAAAATACCAAGATATCACTGTTTCAAGTTTACATTATAGTGCACGGATCACCCTTACCAATTTGAAGGTGAAGGACTAAGGCATGTTGGAATATATATCATCTTATAGCCTTGAAAGTACCTATAAATTGAGATTTTAATGGAAGTTGTAACTTTAAAATTGAGAGAGTTATGTTAATATGAATCATACATGTTCAACTCATATAATTTAAATTAGATGAAAATAGGACTTTATTATTTTTTGTGGGATTATGGAAATGCTTATAGACCGGGAGGCAGCGTTGCAAATGAAAAAGTCATTTGATGCCGGTTGATTTTTATTTATTTTAATTAATTAACTCCAGCTGATGATAAATTTGGCAGTCAGCTGCTAAAGTAGTGGGGGGTGTGGTTGTGGGAGACTTTTAAACTGGTAAAAAAAACGAATTCCAAAAGTAATTTGATGCCGCTTCAAAATTTGTATGATGCATGTTTACACCATAACAATTGAAAAAAAAGTCGTCAGCTGATTGGCGGATGGAGGGTTATACGTCAGCTCCTCGTATACATCAGTATAAAAATGCAATATAGTCAAGACCTATCTGCATAGGATCTTGATAAAACTTTGGCAAATGATCCAGGTTCACTTGAAAATGGAAAATCTGAAATAATTTTAAATTTGGACAAAATGGCGGGGGGGTCTCCCGAACACCTCTAAGTTTAAATCTTCAATAACTTCTAATCCCGACTTATGATCTTATGGAAACTTGGTATATAAATTTTTAGTACTGTTTCCAATATTTCCGCGTACCAACTTCCGGTTTGACAGTTCCGGTTAAAAAGTTTTGTACAAGGTATTTATCCCTACTGTAGCCTACAATTACCGATCGATTTTCATGAAACGTTGGTAAACGCTTTCAAGTAACATGAAAAACATTTTGTTAGCTTTTGGAGTACATTGGATAAAGGGTTGGGGGGTCCACCATACAACAGATGGTTTTTTCCACAATGTTTTTTATGTTTGTTGGGAGCATAAAACATTCGTTCGGGAATGAATTTTGACGACACTTTGGAAAAAGATACAAATATGTATGGCAAGAAATTGATTAGTTTTTGAGCAATAGTGAACCAAGTTGTGAGTGGTCACCCAAACACCTGTTTTTTTAAAGCTTAATAACATCTGCACCTGATAATCGAATTGGATGAAACTTGGTACATAAACATTTGGTACGGTTTACAAAAGTTCTGCATCCCAACTTCCGGTTTTTCATTTCCGGTAAAAATGTTTGGTACTCCCAACAAACATTGCAAAAATGGTGACACAATAAGCAGGTGTTCGGGAGGCCCTCCACCACTTATCTCAATATTGTCCAAAAACTAATCAGTTTTTTGTGATTCAAGTCTCCATATTTTTTCAAAGTGTCACTAAAATTGATTAATGAATGAAGTCTGTATGCTCCCAACAAACTTTAAAAACCAAGTGCGAAAAGTCAGCAGTTGTATGGTAGACCCCCGCCACTTTGATCAATGTGTCCCAAAAGATGATAACTATTTTTCACTAATTGAAACTTTTTCCATAAGTTTCATCATAATCACTTCATTATTGTAGGCACTGAAAAAACTTCAAAAAATTACGAACCAAAATTTTTTACCGGTAATGAAAAGCCGGAAATTGGGATGCAGAACTGTTGTGAACCGTACCAAATGTTTATGTACCAAGTTTCATTCAATTCGATTATCAGGTACAATTTTATTTAACTTTAAAAAGAACAGGTATTTGGGGGACCCCCCACCACTTTGTTCACTATCGCTAAAAAACTAATCAGTTTCTTGCCATACATATTTGCATCTTTTTCCAAAGTGTCGTCAAAATTCAATCCCGAACGAATGTTTTATGCTCCCAACAAACATAAAAAACATTGTGGAAAAAACCATCTGTTGTATGGTGGACCCCCAACCCTTTATCCAATGTACTCCAAAAGCTAATAAAATGTTTTTCATGTTTCTTGAAAGCGTTTACCAACGTTTCATGAAAATCGATCGGTAATTGTAGGCTACAGTAGGGATAAATACCTGGAAAAAAACTTTTTAAGCGGAACTGTCAAACCGGAAGTTGGTATGCAGAAATATTGAAAACAGTACTAAACATTTATATACCAAGTTTCCATAAGATCATAAGTCGGGATTAGAAGTTATTGAAGATTTAAACTTAGAGGTGTTCGGGAGACCCCCCGCCATTTTGTCCAAATTTAAAATTATTTCAGATTTTCCATTTTCAAGTGAACCTGGATCATTTGCCAAAGTTTCATCAAGATCCTATGCAGAAAGGTCTTGACTATATTGCATTTCTATACTGATGTATACGAGGAGCTGACGTATAATCCCCCATCCGCCAATCAGCTGACGACTTTTTTTTCAATTGTTATGGTGTAAACATGCATCATACAAATTTTGAAGCGGCATCAAATTACTTTTGGAATTCGTTTTTTTTACCAGTTTAAAACTCCCCCACAACCACACCCCCCGCAAGTCTGACGGCTGACTCTTATTTTCTACATCACAAATAATTAATCTATCTATAAAAATTACATTCAATCGGCGTCAAATCACTAACCAAAATGCAACGCTGCCTCCCGGTCTATTATTCATTATATGGGAACTTCTTTGCACTTTAATCATCGAATTTTCTGAATTTAGAATTACATATTATCATATTTTAATGTAAAATAAATACAAAATCATTTATAATTGTTTACAATTTTTTCTTTACAATATTCGTATAATTTAGAAAAAAAAACAAATTTTTTAACTTATACTACTTAAAAGTTAATAAATACCGTGACAAAAGTTTTTCTCTCCATAAATTATGTTTTACTTCGGTCTGAAAGACCTAAGTATTACATTCATGAGCTCAAAGTGAAATTCTTACCCCCACTTTTTTTGACATTTCTCGACGTTTTAGGACCTCCTGATTCTAAAAAAGAAAAAAAAATGTATGTCTGTCTGCCGGCCGGCCGTCCGGCCGTCATTGTCTACACTGCAGGGAAAACCGCTGGAGGGATTTTAAAATTTTTTTTTCTGAAAATAGGTATACTCAAGGAACAGGTCCGAAAGGACGCTGTGTTCGATAACTGTACCGGAAGTGTGTCACAAAAATCATTATGTGTGTCAAAAATAGCAAATTTTCATATTTTAGGCTTAAAAAACGTTCATTTTAAGTGATTACGAGTAGGAACATTAAATTGGGAGAAATCTTGATGGTCGGGATTGGTATGTGAGATCAAAAACTAGATTACTGCATTATAAGTTTGTCAAAAAAATGTTGTCAAGTGTGTCAAAAGAAAGATTTTTATTTATTTTTTTACCTAATTTTTTGGAAAAAAAATAAAATTAATTGTTTGTTCGAAATGAAATTTTATTATTATTATTGAGAATTATGGCATTATAAGTTTGTCAAAAAAATGTTGTCAAGTGTGTCAAAAGCAAGATTTTTATTTATTTTTTACCCAATTTTTTGGAAAAATATAAAATTGTTTGTTTGAAATGAAATTTTATTATTATTATTGAGAATTATGGCATTATAAGTTTGTCAAAAAATGTTGTCAAGTGTGTCAAAAGATTTTTATTTAGTTTTTTACCCAATTTTTTGGAAAAAAATAAAATTGTTTGTTTGAAATGAATTTTTATTATTATTATTGAGAATTATGGCATTATAAGTTTGTCAAAAAAATAATGTCAAGTGTGTCAAAAAATGCTTTCATTTAATTTTTTTTGTCAATTTTTTTGGATAAAAAAATGTAGGTGTTTTTATGACGTAAATGTAATTTAAAATGAAATTGGACCTGGAAATTTTTGAATTTGTTATAGTTTTTGAAATATTTTTGGAATTTTGAAAAAGTTTGTATTATTGATTTTGTAATAATTTTTGCAATATTTTTAGAATTATGGAAAAAGTTTTAAGTTTTGATTTTGTTAGAATTTTTTAAATATATTTAGAATTTTGAAAAATTTTTAATTTTTGATTTTATTATAATATTTTGAATTTTGAAAAAATTTTCAATTTTTGATTTTGTAATAATTTTTGCAATATTTTTAGAATTATGGAAAAAGTTTGAATTTTTAAGAATTTTTGGAATATTATTGGAATTTAGAAAACGTTTAAATATTTGATTTTATTCCAATTTTTGGAATTTTGAAAAAAGTTTCAATTTTTGATTTTGTAATAAATTTTGCAATATTTTTAGAATTTCGGAAAAAGTTTTAATTTTTGATTTTGTAAGAATTATAGGAATATTTTTAGAATTTTGAAAAATTTTAAATTTTTGATTTTATTATAATTTTTGGAATTTTGAAAATTATTTCAATTTTTGATTTTGTAATAATTTTTGCAATATTTTTAGAATTTTGGAAAAAGTTTGAATTTTAAAGAATTTTTGGAATATTATTGGAATTAAGAAAATGTTTAAATATTTGATTTTATTCTAATTTTTGGAATATTTTTGGAATTTTGAAACAAGTTTCAATTTTTGATTTTGCTATAATTTTTGCAATATTTTTAAAATTTTGGAAAAGTTTGAATTTTTGGAATATTATTGGAATTTAGAAAAAGTTTAAATATTTGATTTTATTCTAATTTTTGGAATTTTGAAAAAAGTTTGATTTTATTTAATTTTTACAATTTTTTTAGAATTTTGAAAGAAATATGAATTTGTTATATTGTAATATTTTCTCGAAACGCTAAATGAAGAGGTTTTTGAGTAGTTTGCTGAGTGTATCATCTTCCCACTAAATTATGTTAATATATGATCTGTTATAATTTTCCGACAACGTATTGATGTTCCGTGTTAGTTTTGTAATTAATTTCTAAACAGAGATAAAAAAATACTTGTACTTTAACAAAGAGTTATGTTTGATATACATCGCTGCCCAAAACTAAAAACCATGTCCTCATAAAAGTTGTTTGCCGAAAACTATATCACAATCCTTAACCCAGACCGAAGTCTTGATATCTCAGAGCTGTGGGATTTCAGCCCCTCCATATTTTATTATTTAAACATTATAAATATTTAATTGCGCACATTGTAATGTTTCTGATTTCAAATAATATATAAAAACTCACATTTAAAAAAAAATCATCAAAATCGGAGCTGTCTCTGAGGACTTAGAGTAAAAACCTAATTTTACTCGACTATAACAAAGAGTTATGTTTGATAGTTGATACACATCGCTGCCCAAAACTAAAAACCATGTCCTCATAAAAGTTTTTTGCCGAAAACTATATCAAAATCCTTAACTCAGACCGAAGTCTTGATATCTCAGAGCTGTGAGATTACAGCCCCTCCATATTTTTTAATGTTGTATTCACTCAGTTTTTTATCATCAATTTTAGAGAGTGCATTCTTCAGATGAGGAAAGTGGTTTAACATTTTTGTAGTTAAATCGTTTGAATAAGATCAGTAACAACTTTATCTTTTTCTAGAAATGCTAGGTTGTGAACTGCAGATTCCTTTTCATATCAGTTAAGAATACAGAGTTATTAATCTATTGATCATCCTTTAATTCTGGATAGTGTTTTTCTTTGAAAAAAATTGCTGATAGGTGGGGGATGTAGTTAATTTTTTGTTTGTTTTAATTAACGAAAGTTATCCCACTTTTCGATTAAGAGCTATATATTTTGCTATATATTTTATTCTATTGTTACGATTACAGAAAAATACAGACGATTACAGTCGCTTCCAGAAAAATCAAATCACAACAAAACACAACAACAAATTAATGAAATGAATAGTGTTGTTGTTGTATATTTCGTGGATCTTGGGTCAATAAGATTGAACGATTTTAGCAATCGAATCAACATAACGTAAAATAATCGAATATTCTAATATTTTCTCAAGGTTTCTAAAAAGTGACGCTGAATTATCTAGAAATTTTGCAGAGTTGTATATAAGCAAATTGCCTCTTGCAGTTTTTAATTAGTTTTATTTTAAATGTGGGATGGTAAAGTTAAAATTATAAAAGTGATTTTTAAATTAGTTTTGTGAATAAAGTTTTAAGTGTTATTCAGAAGAAATATTTTGTGTATTATTTTGAACGTTGTGAACTGGAAATTTCTACAATAAACCGTTGGGGTTTCTGAAGCTGTTGAAAGAATATTCTAGTAAGGAATATTGTTTGTTGTATTGTTTCCCTTTGTTGTGGAACAATTAAGAAGTTGAATACTTAATAAAACCTGGTGTGTTTGCTTACTAATCAGTGATCGAACTCAGAAAGAGATTGGGAATTACGTTTATCGAATTATAAGAGTAAGGCAAATTCAAAGTAAGGTTGGAAAACGTAACAATATATATTTTTTACAAATTGCTAGTGATCTCGTTTTAATATAAATTAAGTGTATTAGTGATAATAAAAACAAAGTGTAAAGAAACACCACCGACTTATTAAAGAATGGAAAGAGACATCGTTAAGGTAAATTCTGTATCTCCAGTGTTATTTTTATTTATATTTTGGTAATGGGTTTAAATTAGATGGTTAAAGTAGAAGGTCTAATGGCTAAAATTAGAATCCCAAAATTTAAGATTTTTAGTTTTTATTATTTATCGGTCAATTTTTTTACCTAACTTGGTAAGGGGTTAAGTTTTATCTTGCTCTGTTTACTGTTTTTTTTTGTTATAATTTTTAGAGTCACACTCTTTTGTTATAAAAAAAAGAAGGCAGTGTTAAGGACTGCCGAAAGAAGTGAAAACTTAAATCTGTGAAATAGCTGTGTTTTTTTAGTATCTTCCAATTATTGTAGCATTGCAAATTAAAATTTCAGAATGTTTAAATTAAAATCATTAAAATTATTCTGGGTTTCACATCTATTAGCATTCCAAGCAGCTATTATTTACATTTTTATATTTAAAATAATCAAAACATATCATATAAAAATTTGCGTCCATCAACACCTTAGAAAGCATGTTGTTGTGGGACCTGGTTCTTAAAAGTTTTTTATGTGTTGTTGTGACATACCTTTATTTTTAAAAAAATAGCGTATCATCAAAGAATATTCCATAACTTAGAGTAAGGGATGGTATCGTTGATTGAAAATAGTTCATCTGCCAGCACCCCTAAGATATCACTTTGGCTAATGAGAAGGCACTGCTATTGCCAGTGGTATACGATATCTCAAGATAACTCATATGCCAATAGCAGGGACTAAAGTACGCGTGGTTATGACACCCATAGATCAACAAGTTTAAATTTTACAAATCTTCCTGCGGAAAGCTAAGTAATTAATTGGTATTAATGCGCATTGTTGCCGTTTGCAAATTACTATCGGCTTAGTGCCACCATTTTTAGTTAGTTTATTTATCATGATTGCCATCCATGTTTAATCATACATAATCTATGCTGCTTTGTATATAATTTATTGCGATTTCCGTCTCGTAATTGTGAGCTTAAAATTGATATAATCGATGTTATTAAGTTACAAGTATTAAGTCTTCACTTAATTTTAGAAACATGTATTACTTACAATTTCAAACCGACAACACATTTGATGAAGATGATAAAATTCCAATACATATAATTTTGGTATACAAATGTAATTGTTTCAGGTTATACTATCTTTCTTACGTTATTTTTAATTTCATAAATAATTATGTTCAAAAAAAAAACATTGATCAAAGTAAACTACCGTTTAAAACGATAGTTAAATAAAAAGCAAATTAAGTGTACACAACAACTTCCCAAATTTTCATGATGATTAATGTATTAATGCATGAAGGACAAACAGACATACTTTCAATTTTATATATACTCAATATTTATTTAGCATGATGACTCGAATGCAAATTGCAAAAAACAGTAGCAAAATAACTTTAAAAAACTGCATTACAGATCAATTTTTTAAAATTCGTAAAAAGAAATTTTTACTTTTTTATGAATTCATGAATAAAAAAAAATCATTTCAATGGTATTTAATAAAAATTAAAAAAAAATGTACCACACCAGGAACTGAACTCACGACCTACAGAACATCATTCGAGCGCGATATCACACCGCAATTTGAAAAGTTAAGAAATGATTGATGTATTTCATATTTTAAAAAAAATATTTATTTGTTCTTCAAAAATGCATGTAAAACATGGTAACGCGAATATATAAATTTTATCTCATACAAAATTCATAACGCGGCTAAAGAAGTTTTCACTTCAATATTGTTATATTATTTAAGTTTATAGCCTTGACAGGAATCTTAGACATAGATTCAAGATTTCCAGTTGTTTCGGCATTGAACTCTAATAACACTCAATTGTTTTTCTCCTATTAACTGTTTTCTCCCATTAATTGTTTTTCTCCCATTAATTGTTTTTCTTCCATTTTTTTCATTCCCTTTTAGTCATGGCACAACTGTCGATCAGTTTTACAAATATTCGAGGTTTAGCGGCTAATCTCAACTCGGTGCATGAGTATTTCACCTGATATTCTTTTCCTCACAGAAACGATTATCAGTGGAAAGGTGGCAAAATTAGACTTAAACAAATATCAATGCCCGAATTGTGGGTTAGAAAACTCATTTTTTGATAAACATGGTGTTTGTGCTTATATACGAAACTCCATACCATATGGGAGGATTAAAGCATTTGAATTGAGTACATAGTATCACAATATGGTTTCTTTGAAGATTTGCTGTCCTAATCAAACTCTTTTCATATTTGTATTATATCGCTCACCAAACACCCCACCCCAAACAGTTCGAAAACGGATGAACTTGGTAAACAAGCAAAACTTTCGCTGTACCGTAACTACGCGCAAAAATTTGACCAGTCAACAAGAGTTCCAGATATTCTAGATCAAAAAAGAAATCTTCTTGATTTATTTTTAATAAACGATCCGACTATAGTGCAAGTCAAAATCACAGAGCCTCTAGGAGGATCTGATCACAATTTGATCTCAACTACACTAAATATTGAAACGCCCAAGCCATTTAAAGTCAATCCACGACGTATATACGTATATATATATATATATATATATATATATATATATATATATATATATATATATATATATATATATATATATATATAACGATATGAGCTATAACGGAATTTACCGGCACTCTCACGATCGCATTTCTTGACCTACAACGAAAATTTTTTTTGTATACATTGCGGCAAAAAATATTTTGGACAAGTTCGCGAACTGGCCATATCCGGGTACAGGTTAAGTGGCTAGAGCCTAAAAAGTCGAAAAATCTAGGGCGTTATAACTTCCGTTTGAATCATAATATTTTAATAAAATTTATCAATATTGAATATTTGAACATATTTCTATCATTTGTTTCCAAATGACAACCTTGGCGTTCCAGGTTCCTGAAAAATCAGCTGTTTTAAAAATTTAATAAACTTTGTTGTCCTTGATTTGGCTGAAAATTGCCAATCTCACTTTTGAATATGTACGCATACGTTAACTAGAACATAAATCTTTTCAAAATTTAAAAATAAAAATAGTTCAAGTCTAGAGGTTGAGACACCTGGGCTGTTAGAACTAATACAAACGCAAACGGCCATGCCTTCCTCATTTTTGAGTTAATGTTATTTAAACTAGTTAATGTTATTTTGAGTTAATGTTATTGAACAATTTAGGTTCTGTATAAATGTGTTAATGAGAAGTTAGGGCTTGACAGTTCAAACAGCCAAAAAACTGCACAAACAGCAAAGACCAACTTCTCGTTAACTCGTTTTATATTTCCATCCTCGATTTAACAAGCTACATGTTTTACATTATCGTAATTTAACATTTAATAGATCACCGTACGACCGATCACAATTTTGATCGCCCCATCAAACATATAATTTTCTGAATTTTTTATTGTTATGTATTCGCATCATCTATACCTAGATATTATTATTATTGTTTCTTTGTTTTTATATAAAAAAACAAAACAAAAGAGATGCGAGTATGAAAACCTGAAAAATCTAAATGTACACCTTAAAATCCTTTTCATGTACAGGGTGGGCCACAAGTCACGCCTGTGTGTAAAAATTGAATAACTTTTTTGTTTATTATTTTTTTTATTTATTTTTCAGATTTTATTCATCGAACGTTACACCACTATGCAAAATTTAAGGACCGAGCAACAAACCAAAGTCGTAGAATTTAACTTTTGCAATGGGCACTCAATTTTACTGACACAACGAGCATATAAAAATTATTTCAACACTAGAAATGCACCTAGCCAAGCCGCAATTAATCATTTAATTGCACGGTTCCGACAACAAGGTGCACTGTCAGACTTGCCCCGATCAGGAAGGCCGAGAATAGTACAGAACCAAGTGAACATTGATGTACGTGACAGTGTTGAAGAATATCGAGAAACTTTAACGCAAAGACGTTCAGGACAACTGGGCATCTCTAGAACATCACTTCGACGTATTTTATACGTCATTTTCACATGCATCCATACAAGTTTCAAATGGCCCAACAATTTTTACCAGTTGACCATCAAAGACTAATTTAGGCAACACGTTTCGTGGAGTTGTGCGCAGAAAATAATGAGTTTCTTAACAATTTAATAATGAGTGATGAAGCATATTTTCATCTTAATGGATATGATAAACAAAATATGCGATTTTGGGGTACTGCAAACCTTATAGAGTTGTTCACCAGCGCTAATTGCACGCGCTCAAGTGAACAGTATGGTGTGAAGTGACATCACAAAGAGTTATTAGGCCCTACTTCTTTGAGAATGAAGTTGGTAATGCAGTGACGGTGAATGGGGACAGGTATCGTACTATGATTAATAATTTTGTACGCCCTGTGGCAGCCAACAAATGGTTCCAGCAGGATGGAGCTACAGCACACACGGCTCGTGCCACAATGACTCTTTTAAATGAAATTTTTGATGACCGAATCTCAAGAAATTCAGAATTTAATTGGCCAGCACGTTCACCAGATTTAACTGCGCCTGATTATTTTCTATGGGGTTATCTTAAAGAACGAGTGTATGTTAACAAGCCCCAAACTATAGAGCAGCTAAAGAACAACATTGAAACTGAGATCAGGGCAATAGAACCTGAAACTTTGTGTACAGTTATGCAAAACGCCTGTTTAAGAGCCCAACAGCCAAATTCTGTAACTGTGAAGCGGTGAAGTGATAAATTTTTTATCAATTCACCGCAAAAATATCTAAGTGAGTGAAGTCTTAAAACTATAAAGTTAACACTGACTTTTTATTTGCCTATAAAATGAAATCGTTTCCTTTGTTGTTATTGACATTATGTCAAAAAACACTATAACGTCAATGCGATTTGATTTTTTAAAATTGCATTTCTAAATTAAATATAGACTAGTTTTTCAAATTTAATTTCTAAAATATTTATATATATTTAAATTTGTAAAAGTTTACGTTTAAATTGTGTTAAACGTTAAAATAAACATTTAATTTTATGTATTCTTGACGTTTGGCATTGCGGGGCTTGTTATTAGATTTTTTAACACTTAAATCGCATATAGAATCGCAAAAATGGTAAAATGATAAAAAATTAATGATAAAATCGAAATGAAGAATTTTTTAACACTTCACCACTTCATAGTTACAGAATTTGGCTGCAATTGTGCATCAATGAAAATGGTAGTCATCTCTCTGATATTATTTTTCAAAATTAAAATTTAGATCATACAAAGTTAATATTATATTTTAAAAAAAACAATAAAAAAAATAATAAACAAAAAAGTCATTCAATTTTTACACGTAGGCGTGACTTTTGGCCCACCCTGTATTAGTTCATATTTTGCAACAGTTTAAATGATGGTATGATTGAATTTTTGTTTTTTCTTACAATTAGCTAGAAACAATAGACAATTAATGGAACCTCTCTCTAAAATCGTTTGGTTCTATAATTGTATTATTGTAACGAAGCTGCAAAGTGAAAGGAATGTAATGCAATCAACTTCTTCTCTTTCGTTTAATTTTAAGTAAAATGCTATTTATAGTTGCTTTTTTGTCAAATAATGTTAGTCCGCATTTTATATCAAATCAAAAAAATTGATTAGAGTCTGTGATTTATTTTAAAAAGTAAATATTTATTTGATCTCAGTTCGTAATTTTTATAATTATAATATCGATTCGGGATCTAAAATTAAAAATATAAATTAAACTCTAACTTTAGAGTTATTTAAAAAAAAAATTAAAAGAAGAAATAAAAATACATTTAGTCAGCCGTGAGTTATAAATTGAAAAAAAAATAGAATTTTTACAATTTCAAGATTTGTTAAATTATAAAAGTGTTATCATAAGACACACAAATAGAAAAAATATATTCATATATGTTTCATGGTTTTATTTAAGAAAATTTAAACAACAAAAAAAAAAGAATATATGAAATTAGTGAAAAGTTCTCGGATTTGTGCACAAGAAAGAAAAAAAAATAAATAAAAGAAAATGGGGTTTTTCGCTCTGTGTAGCTGGAAAAATAAAAGTGTTCGTGCTTCACCGTCATCAACTGTTCCTGTTTGTGGAAAATTTTGTTTGAGAATAAGGAATTTTGTAGTCGACATACCAGGACGAAAGTCGCTACCAACGTTCAACATTGAAGTCAACATTTAACTATAATAAGCTAAGTTTCTGTTTATTGTTACTGTTACTTAATTCTTTGAATTTTGTTTTTTTTTAATTATATTATGACCATCATGGTCTTGTAAGTAGAACCGTTATATTAGAGACTTTTCCTTGGTAGAGTCCGCACATGATCCGTTCATTCGAATATCGCTTAAAAATGAAATAACCCTCGGATAAATAGATACCGTATGTGTCTATATATTTTTATATAAGTCCAATTCTCTACAGTCCATATCCACCAATTTCTTAGAGAAACATAATCCATTTCCACAAACCACAGTTGGTATGGTATCTTCGGATATTCAGAGACGTTAATTTATAATTTATTTAAATTAACACTAAACATGTCTAACTTAGTATAAAAATAAAAAATTTTTATTGCATATGTTGCAGTACGATTTTGTCTTTTCCAAAGCAAATTTTAATTTTGTTGAAACATAAAACTTAAATAAAATGAGAAAAAAAAAATAATTTATAGTTTTGCACAGTTGAGAACGTTTTTATACATAATTTTAAGATCATGTAATAAAATACCGTTTTTTTTAATTTATAATTACATATTTGAACAGGATGTTTTTATGTCAAAGAATGTTAATAAAATTCAGTTCGTTTAACCAATTTGAGTTGTTAATTTAATTTAACCTAATCTAATTTAAATAGAAAAAAAATCTCTTCTGTATTTCTAAACTCTTAAAAGTCTCTAAGGAAAATTTTCTATTTAAACTATATTTTCTCTATTTAGATTAATTTAATTACTTTAATTTTTAATTTTCGTTATAAACAATTTTAAAACTCATAACGGATGTAAACTGGAAGACAATTAAAAAGTTTAGAATTTTTAAGGACATTTATTTTCGTTTAAGATTTAGGTCATGGATAAGACACTTCAGTTCGTTTCGTTTTGATATAATCCTAAATGAACATAAAATATCCATTTAATTTTTTCTAATCAAATTTTCAAATGAACCTCTGCTTACCTTTATTTACTTACACATTTTTTTTTCGCTATCAAAGTTTATATTGAACATTAATAATTTATATAAAAAAAATCTAAAATAGAATAAATATTTAGTGAAATGATAATTTTGATGTTTAATGGAAAATCGATAAATGTGTTTTTGCATTTAAAATTAAAAAGCTTTCGTGGTAGAATAAGATAAACTAAATCGAAAGCTAAATTATATGGATATATAAATATAGATAAAGAAGTTTAGTTCTATCTTGGGATATGTTTGTAATCTAGAAAAAGATTGAAATTTATAACGGTTTTGTATCAGGGGTTTGTAGATGTTATCAAATTTTGTAATAAATAAATTTATTGTGGAATTTCTTGATAAACGTTCAATCGACATTAAAAAAACTTGAGCAAAAACGAACTATTGCTAGGAAGGCCTCTTGTCTTTTTTAACAATATCATCCATAACTAAATCGATTGTTAATAATGTTGATTCAGGACATGTGTCAAAGTTTTGTCCAAATCATTTTATAACTGTAGGGTAAAAATAAAGCTTTGCCTACGGGAGATAAACTCATTTTTCGTTTGAGAGACTGTCCCAATGCTCACTCTCGAGAAATTGTGTATACGTCTTTACAAGCAAAAACTAATAATTTCCTTATCAATCATATCCACACAATTAATTAAAGATTCATGAAAATTGACTTATTAACGAAGGCTGAAGTGCCATAATAGGCATACATTTGGTTTGTGAACAAGAAAGTGACGAAAATTGTTTACCGGAAATGACATGCTGGAGTTGATAGACTGTTGAAAAAATTCCTAAATTTTTATATACTAAGTTACATTCAAATCGATTATCAGTAGTTGATGTTTCAAATAAACAAGTCTCCGGAATGCGTCCACCACTTAGCCCAATATCGCAATAACTATAATCAGTTCCTTGCTAAATCTTTTTTCAACGGTTCGTCTACATCTTTTCCCAAAAGTTCATCAAAATTGAGAGATTAACGAATGCTGTCCAAGCAAAATTAAAAAATAAATATTTAATTGGAAGTGACCACCCAGAAGTGGGAATGCATAACTGTATAAAATAATATTAAAAGCGAATGTACTAGACTGGTCGTTAAAAATTAAATTTTCCGAGACGCCCCCTAACAATTCTTTGTCGTCAAAAAACCACAAAGGCAATTTTTTTTTTAAATTAGAAGAACAAGTGCCGCAAAATCATCGTAGTTGATTTTTTGATAAAATCGTAGATTTTTTTAAATATTTTATGAAATATTCAGATTTTAAAAAAAATCTAATAGACAGTTTTGTAGGAAATTTAATTTTCTACAAAAAAAGTCCAAACGTTTTTTTCCTCAAAAATACAGTTCTGATGTTATTTTGAAAAGGAACTTGTAAATTTTCGTAATTTATAAAAAACATAAATAATAAAGATAACGAAAAAGTCCTAAATTTCTTTTTATGCTATAGAATAAAAAGAATAAAATAAATAATCGTGACCAGAAAAATTAAAATTATTACATTTTCGTCATACTTTTCATCATTTGTTTTCGAAGAATTTCGAGTTTTATTTCAGAAAGAAATCAGATATATGCGT
This sequence comes from Diogma glabrata, assembly GCA_963693315.1. Lineage (NCBI taxonomy): Eukaryota > Metazoa > Arthropoda > Insecta > Diptera > Cylindrotomidae > Diogma > Diogma glabrata. Next base: position 143,349,626 of record OY856187.1, read on the forward strand.
TTTAAGAAAAAAATGGATTGGCCCTTTTTTTGTAGAGAATTGAATTTCCTTCAAAAATGATTATGTGATTTTTTTAAAATCTGCATATTTTATGAAATATAAACGATTTTATCAAAAAATCAACTTCGATGATTTTGCGGCACGTGTTCTTTTGATTTAAAAAAAAAATACTGCCCTCGTGGTTTTAGTAATAAATAATTTTTTTATGGACCATCACGGAAAATTTAATTTTTAAAGACCAATCTAGCATGTATGAACTAAATTTTATTAAAATTGATTATCATGTATTGAAGTTATTAAAGTTTCAAAAAACATTTGCTCTGGAGACCCCCAAAACTTTGTTCAATAGCAACGAAAAATTAGCAAAATATGCTAAATTATTTTCTTTCATTCCATATACAGAAAAAGAAAATGAGTCCATTTTTGTCATCCTTTTTATTTATTTTAATGACAATACTTGCATAATAAGGTGACAAAAATTCAATTTTAATTCCGCCAAAACACAGCTATTGATTGTTTCTAGATCAAAGACCAAGTTTCCCAACGATGTTTCAATTAATATGTGTGACGACCAACTAGACAAATGAGAAAGCATTCGTTTATTGGGAGTCACAATTTCCAATGCCTTACCCAGGAACGATCATATAATGGCCAAGGCAAAGAGCGCGTCAAGAAAACTCGTTCTTCTCAATAGATGTAAAAAATATTTTACTCCGTATCAATTACTCCATATTTACAAGTCCTATATTCGTCCTTGCATGGAGCATTGTTGTCAAGTTTGGGGCGCTGCATCTGTTACCATCCTGGCTCTTTTGGACTCTGTTAAAAAGCGTGCTATACGAATTGTTGGTGATCGAAATGTAACATTAAATCTTGATTCCCTACAACATCGTCCCACTGTTGCTGATCTCATTGTTTTTTATAAATATCGTCACCAACAGTGCTCGGATGAAATCAGATCCATCATGCCTCAAACATATTCGTTTCCCCGTTTTACTCGTCAATCGGTTTGTGCAAACAGTCAATCTGTCGAGAATACTCGCTGTCATAGTAACAAAATACAAAGGGAATTCTTTGTGTGTACATCGTGCAAATGGAATGCTTTGCCTGAATCAATAGTCTCGAGTGCTTTCAATCCACATGCATTTAATAAAAGAGTCCACCATCACCTCAGAACGTATGTTGTTGTGGGACCTAGGTCTAAAAAGGTACCTTTGTGTTGTTGTGACACATTTTGTAATTCCTACTACACAACACTTTTTATTAAAAAAAAGAAGGCAGTCTTGAGGACTGAAGTGAAAACTTAAAACTGTGAAATAGCTGTGTTTTTTTGTATCTTCCAATTATTGTAGCATTGCAAATTAAAATTTCAGAATTTTAAAATTAAAATCATTAAAATTATTCTGGGTTTCACATCTATCAGCATTCCAAGCAACTATTATATACATTTTTTCCACGACTACTAAAGATATATGAGCAATTTCACGAAGATTCAACAACGTTTTGACTTGACCCCTTTTAATTTTGATTATTTTTTGTTTATAGATAGTCTTTCATAAATAAAAAATACCAGTTCTCTTAGAATTTTTTTTTCGACCAGGGGTCTTCACAGGGTGCCCCTCAATTTTTTGTTATTTTGTGATATGTGTGTATTTTGACGAGCGATTGTAGAAAAACTACTCGATCGATGTTCATAAATGATATGTCGTTGAATAGGTATTAGAACAAAGTTTTTAGAAATGTACACTGTTAATTTTTTGAAATAATTTTTAACGGTGTAATATAAGAAAAAAACGGTGTAACATAAGAAAAGATAGAACAGCCTCTTTTTTTTTTAACTAAATTGAAGCTTATTTTATATCTAACTATTTGTGAACGTTTAGGACATACGTTATTTTTTGTTTTGAATATAAAATTCGTTGTGCATATGACTGTCGGGCAACAGTTTTTTTTGTTCTGAAGGAAAATTATAAAAATGGCGTTATAAACTAAGAGATTTTTCTTTTATGTTTAAAATCAAATACTTTATTATTAGATGAACTTTTTAAAATATTATAAAAATTATATGTGTAGTACAATAAATAAAATAAATACAATTGTTAAAAATGATTTACTTATTTTACAAACAGAATTTTCTTTTGAATAGGAAAACACTTCTGCAATTATTTTCTTTGTATTACTTGGCATAAAAAAATGAAATGTTTATTTATCACTTTTAGTAATCACTCGTCACTCTTATAAAAAATAATTTGACAGTCTCGACTGCAAACAAAAAAGCCGTATAAATAACTAAATATATTTAGGAACTTTTGACTGGTGAAGTATTATGTTCGTATTATGTTATTATGGAATCATAAAGTAAAAGATTGCATTAAACGTAACTTAACATTAAATTACAACTATTTTAATAATGAATAAACTTTATAAAATATCATACAAATTATATATGTAGGTTAAAGAAAATAAATATAGTTATTAAAAATTATTTACTTATTTTACATTCAAAAGTTTCTTTTGAGTTGGAAAACATTTTTGCAATTATTTTCTTAGTATTTAATGGTACAAAAGAATGAAATTTTTGAGTTCCACTTATAGTAATCGCATTTTTATATCGATTTTGTAATTTTTCTTTTGTTAATTAATATTCATTTTTATCGGCGTATACAAAGTTCATTGTAGAATCCCATTTTAAAGCCCATTCGAAAAGTTTTTTTGGTGTATCAATAATTTCTCGGCTCCCCATACTATAACGGTGTGCAGCACGCTTCAGTGTACCACCATCGCAAGGTTCCTTTCCATGGCTGGGAGCATGAAAATGTCATTCTGCATCAACCTTATAGTCTTTTTTATGGTGGCATAAGTTAAATAGGTTATGTTTATATTTGTATTGAGAAGGTGCACCGTCGATCTTATAAATTATTTTCCTAATATTAGAATTTATATGCGTTCTGATGAATTCAATAAGTTTTGTAATGAAAAGATGGACTGTAGTGCTGTTGTGATCGTTTATATCCGAAATGAGTATAAAACTTCGGTGCTGTATATATTCACTTGCGGCGCTTTTAAAATAAATGAGAAATGGATGAATAGTAGCTTGTGAAGTATTATAATGATAGCCTTGAGCCGAATCCTGAATTATGAAGGCGTAGTTTTCAGAAAAATCCCCTTGAACGAAGCACTCTCCTGGTTCTAATTTTTTTCTTTCCTCAATGAATGTAGATTGCTGTTTTGCTATAAAGTTGTGTGGTATTAAAATTTGTAAACTATTCCTATAGATGCTAGGTCATCTTTTAATTTTGTTTTCTTATGTAGCACCGTTAAATAGTATTAAAAAACTAACAATGCACAATTTCAAACATTTCTTTTTAACACCTATTCAACGACATATCATTTATGAAAATCAATTAAGCAGTTTTTCTACAGTCGTTCGTCAAAATGATTTCTACATGATAAACTTACAAAAATTCAAGGGCACCCAGTGAAGGCCCCTGGTGGAAAAAAAAATTCTACGAGAAGTCGTATTTTTCATTTATCAAAGGCTATCTTTAAACAAAAAATAAACCAAATTAAAAAGGGTCGAGTCAAAATGTCGCAAAATTTGGCTGAACTTCACTGAAATTGCTCATATTTTCTTTATTATACATATATAATTTTTACATATATAATTTTTATAATATTTTAAAAAGTTCATTTTTATCCGAAAAAATTCACAGAGCTAGGAAGTTTGGTAAATTTTGTATGAAAATTATAGCGAAGTCTCAAATAATTATATTTCTGTGTTTAGGGGGACGAGGTGGAAAGGGTAAAAAAAACCATCATTTGAAAGAACACATTTAACCTAATTTAGAACACATTGCAATATTTTTAGAATTTTGCGGTGCACGGTTTTTTAGTTATTGTCCAAAAGTACGAATTTCAGACCGTTTCACCCCCCCCCCCCTACGTTTCGACATTGATTGACAGAAAAATTTGAAAAATTTCACAGAGTTAGAAGTTTTGTAAATTTTGAATGAAAATTATAGCGAAGTCTCAAATCATTATATTTCTGTGTGTTTATGGGACAGGGGGAGAGGGGGTAAAAAAAATCTTTTATGACCCAAGCGAGTGGGGTGTCATTTGAAAGAGCACCCAATTTAGAACATATTGCAATTTTTTTAGAATTTTGCAGTGCACAGGTTTTGAGTTATTGTGAAAAATGCTCAACTTTCAGACCGTTCCCCTTTACGTCTCGACACTGATTGACAGAAAAATTTGAAAAATTCACAGAGCTAGGAAATTTGGTAAATTTTGAATGGAAATCATAGCGAAGTCTCAAATAATTATATTTCTGTGTGTTTAGGTGATGGGTGCGGGGAGGGTAAAAAAACAATTGTTGACCCAAATGAGTCATTTGAATTTGAAAGCGCGCCTAATTTAGAACACTTTACTTTTTTTTTAGAATTTTGCGGTGCACAGTTTTTGTGTTATTGTAAAAAAAGTATTTTTTGTATGTAGCCCCACCCTGCCACCCAGCTAAATTTCGACATTGATTGACCGAAAAAATTTAAACCATTTACAAGCTGGTGTAATTGAATCTTTCTTGATTTACTATAAACAGCCATGGACAAGATTTAACCTGAAGCAACATTTTTTGTGTCATATTTATAAAAACATTACAAGTTACAACACAACTTTTTGTCAATTATTTTGATATTGTGTTCTTTTCCGTGAATGAACCCTTGACGAGCGAATTTTAAGAAGAAGAAGAATTTCGTTTATTACAATCTTTTCCATAGCGCTTCAATCTAAATATGTGACTGTTGTGCCTTACTTTGTTAAATACTTTGGCGACTGTAAGGGTAAAAGTGACAGGATTGTCTAGTTTTGTAGTCCTGTATGTGCTTATTTAGACAGATTACACACTTTAGCTTTGTTATGTTTTACTTTTCTGGAAACATGATTAAAATACATTTTAAATAATAGAAAAACCATTCACGAAAAAATGAGCAAACAGATTGGATTGACGGATGAATTTTACGACCAGGATATAAATGGAGTTTTCAATTATTCCGTTCACATAGCTATGGCATTTAACATTTGACGCATTACTTATTTTTCTGTTTGTTTTAAAAAAAGCGTATAGTGCACAGAATTGATCTTGTACATAGTATTTTAATAGTAAATTTATTACATATATCTATGTAAAAGTATGCAATTTAAAATTGTCGATGGAAGTCCGCGGACCACCGGTTGAGAAGAACTAACACAGAGAAACTGATCTTTTGATATAGAGAGTTAAATATTACAATGTTTTGTTTTTTTCTCCACGTTATGTTTCTTACTTGAAACAAAAATAACAAACATAAAAGAAAATGATAGATTTGAACCATAAATTAGATAGAAAACAATCGTTTGTAAGAAAGTAATGTTGAATTTTAATCTGAAGTCTTCCATTTTAATTTTAATTAAATATAAAACTTTACTCACCCAACTGTAACATCAAATATATTACTACCAACAGAACTTGATACAGCCATATCTCCGAAGCCTTTTCTAGCTACTATTACCGATGTTATTAAATCAGGTATTGATGTACCAGCGGCTAAAAATGTCAAGCCCATCACCTACAAGAAAAAAAATGTCGTATAAGAATAACTTCAATTTTTGTTTCGGATATAAAAACTCACCTCTGGTGGTATAGAAACAGTATCACCTGCAACATTAGCCCACCACACCATTAAATACGAATAAGCAGCAATCCATAATATTGATCCTATAAATGTTACAGCAAAATATTTTTTTCCTTTTGGGTTTCGTGTATCCGGTAATGTTAACCATAGTGGAAATAATATTGGTGCTACTAATAAGTATGTCAGTCGTTTTCTATTATCTTGTGGCCATGCCATACTTAATGCCTCCACTGGTTCATCATCTAATTCATTTCCCTGTAAATATAATTATTATTATTAAGTAAACAAAAATAGTATTTGAAATAGATTAATACTAATAATTCGTGCATAAAATTTTACTATACGTCACTGTTGGAGTTTCTGTTTGTAATATAATTTCATTTCGCTAAAACGATATAAATTTTCTTGAAAATAAAAAATTTTCCAAAACAACAAAATTCGCATTCAAAGAAAATCATCGCATTTTAAACATGTCAATTGTTTTAGTCAATTTTGATCTCTAACTGATAATTTAAAACTAAATAGAAAATGTGAAAAGCATAGCTTTTTTCTGTCCTTTTAAGTATTTTATAATGTATCCATTAGCTATAAAATTGAAATTTGTATTGTACTTTTATTTCTATTGATATTGTATGAAGGAGAGGAAAACTGTTGACCTAGATTTATTGTTATAGATTTAAAATAATTGTATAATGTATTTTTATTTATGTTTTTGTGTTGCTTAAAGTTTTTACATTTACCACTTTTGGAAAACAGAAATTAACATACAAACATACAAAAAAGCTATAAAAGCTAGAAAATAATTTAAATTTTTTAGGAAATTTATTTTAATTAATCAATTTAACTGTTTTTAAAGCTTTAAAAGCTACCGCGCGCACTCGTAAAATAAATTGTATAAACATATTCTTTCTTTTATAATCTTCTTTATTTCATGTGTTCAATATAAAATTGGTGCAGATATTTCATATAAAGTAATATTATATTTAATCCCACATATATACAAACATTTATAACAACATTGAATATGAGATAACAAAACATTTGACTTAAATCACAATTAATGAAAAACAAATGAACCGAAAATAAAAAAATGGGAACTACTTAAATTAGACAAGAAAACAATATTCATAAATTAGAAAGAATCTCAGTACTTTACCAGTAAAAAATTGTAACTTTCCTGAAATGAAGAAAAAATTATACATAAAAACTTAAATTTATTTCAAATTAAAACAAAAAAAAAATAAAATAAATCAAATATACAGAATGCAAAAGAAACGAAAGATATCATCTCATGGCTAAATACTTATTTTCTTTCTGGCCATTTTACTGTTGGCCTCTTCCCATTGAATATGTTCCTGAACAAAAGAACTCGTTTGAGGATGATCATTTTTATATTTAAAACGATGCTCCTCGTCATACATTGATTTTCATCTAGCAGGTTTGCTAGATGAAATGAATGTTTTGATATAAACGGAAGCACATAATTGTTTGTTTCAATATTTCAATATCTGTAGATTTATTGTTAGCTATGTGTAACTGGTGGATTTCTGCTTACCAACAATTTTCAAAATAAGTAGTATATTGTAGGAATATGACACCGATGTCGTTAGTATAAGCAATACCTTAGAAATTTTCATATGTGCGCATGCCATATACCAGAACATTTATGCAGAAAACATCTTCTAATGCATTTTAATTGAAACTTTTAAGGTAAATAATTTTGGAAAGTTTAGAACTTTTCACAATTTAAAAAGAAATATTTCATTTATATGTCAAATGATATCACATTCTAAGAAAACAAAAATTCAAAATAAACCCTCTTAATGTTACTTTACGCCCTCTTTATGTTACTTTACACCCTATTGGAGGAAGTACAAAAAATGTTGTACGTACCATAGGTGTAAAATTAATTTCAGTCCGCGAGTTAGACTAACGTCTATGTACTTTATTTTTTCTCCATTTTTACATTTATAAATTGCATCTCGAGGGTTTAGTGGAGCAGTGAAAATGATTGGGTGTTTTTTTAGGTAAAACATGTTCTTGTTTGTTTTCATTTGTTCACGAAATTCACATTCCCACATTTCGATCACTGTGTATCATAGGGATTTAGACTTAGACCTTTGATTTAAAGTATCGTAAGACTCCTTATACAAATTCTCACTCGGGCTGAAATGTATAACTTTACACCCTTGGTACATAAATAACTATTTCATAACAGTCTGAAGTAAATTTTTTATGCCCGCCAAATTACGTGTTGTTAAACATGTTTTATTTACGATTATGGTTCTGTATAGGGTGTATTGACTGGAATTTAAGGCTTGACAGTTTAAACAACTAATCCGGTTGCGTTAACAGCAAATATTGGATTTTCGTTAATTCATCCTATAATTTCCATCCCTGACCTACCCGACTACACATTTTGCATTGTCGTAATTTTACATTTAACAGATCGCCATACAAATAACTTTTTGCCTCACCCTCGGCTATAATATGCATTTTGCATTAACATTTTTATCAATAATCATCGGTACACCTGACCTTTTTTTTATAGCATCTAGGTTTAATGATTTTTGTAATATATACTTGCACTCTATTTGCAATGTTTAAATAAGAAAAACATGAAACACAAGTATTGCTACGTTTAAATAATGGAACGAAATATTATAAATAGAAATGAAATATTGCAATACATGAACGTTTTTCTGTTCTTTTTGCCTGTATTCGTGATTAATGAAAAGGGTGTTCATAAGGTCTGTGAATGTTTTACGTGTTAATAAACCAACAAGAAGATATTTGTGTGGTAGACGGGATAACCTGTGGCTTCGTAAATAATTTCATTTTTGTATTGGAATAGTAATATGAATAACGAGCATCTGTTTCATGCAACCAACTCTTCTTTCTTGTTTAGAGTAATTTAAAGGATTATAAATAGAAAAATAATTTTGAATATTTTTTGAGTTGTAATTGAGATTTAAAATAAAAATATTGTTTCTCAAAGTCGAGATTTAAAAATTAAATTAAAAAAATCAAAACTCTAACTCTAGAGTTAAGTGTGATGTTGGTAACTTAAAAATAAAATTGTGATTTTTTTATATATAATTCAAAAATTTTTTTATGATCTTTTTATTTGCAAAATAAATCACATTTTTGTTAATGGAAAAAAAATAATAATATAAGTTTGTAAAAAGTAGTTTTTCTTTATTATGAAGTAAAGTTTTGAAAATGTAACAAAACAAATATTTTGCTGTTATTATAACTATTGTTAATAAATGTGATTTGAAAGAGATTTAAGATTTAAGAGATTTAAAAGAAAAAAAAAATATAAAATTTATGTCTGTTTTTGTGCAGTTAGATTGGATGTTTGGTGGTGGTTCGAGAAAGGCAAGATGACAAATATTTAAAAAGGGCCCAACCTATGTGAATATGACTATTGGATAATTTGTTTGCCCAAGGTGTTTCGGAATTTTATCGTTGTAGTGTTTTAAAGCAGAGGCGTGCACCGGACGGTCAAACGACCATGATTTGGGGGTGAGTTTTTTTTTTTTTTTTTTTTTCTTTATTTCAGTATAAAATTAATTACATTCATTTTTTTTATTGCTCTAGCATAAGCTGTTTAGCAATGTAAGTTTTTATATGTAAACAATAATATCAAAAACTAAAAAAATTACTTCAATTAGAAACTAATCAATGTAGGAAACAAGTTAAACATGTGCTTTTATCTCTTTAATAAATTTTTTAAGTTTGTTAATCATCTTAAGATCCTCTGGCAACCCATTGTATAATGGAATGGACCTATAGACAAGATTTTTTTCTGACAGGTTTGATTTGAAGAACTCAGACATGTAGTTATTACGATTTCTCGTGCCATAATGATGAGTATCGGATACTGTGGTCAAATCATAACTATATCGGATCATTTTGTTTTTGATTTTAAATAATAATATAAGAAGATCATGTTTGTAAAGCCTATCTAGTGGAATGAATTTTGAGTTTAGGAAGAGTTGTTTAGTTGGATAAAGTCTCGGTAGGTTCAATATATATTTTATTGCCCGTTTTTGTAAAATAAACAGATCGTTTAGGATATAAGCAGCATTTCCACTCCATATTGGGCTTAGGTATTTTATTTGAGACATTATATATGCATTATATATTAAGGTTAAGGTTTCTTTCAGTAAAATATTTTTTAGCTTACGTAATGTAAATATATATGGTACTATGTTTTTTTTTATCTTATCGATGTGCTTATGAAACTTGAACTTTTCATCAATAATTAGACCTAGATAGTTAAATTCGGATACTCTTTCGATTTGTTCATTTCTATATAGTAGGGTGGGTGTTTCAATAATATTTCTTTTGATTCCCAGTATCATAAATTTGGTTTTCTTCACATTTAATGACATACTATTTTTTTCAAACCAAATACTTAACTTTTCCAAATCTCTTTGCATTTTTTCCAGATAAGCTTTGCATGTCGTTATCTGTATATTTTATGACGCCATCATCCGCATAAAGCTGTAGCTCACCTTCTAGATTTAGTTTAGTCATATCATCTATAAAAATATTAAACAGTACAGGACCTAAAATAGAACCTTGTGGCACTCCCTGTACAATTGGCTTGAAATTGCTTTTGTCCTTATTAATTTTTACACATTGTTCTCTATTGGACAGATATGATCTAAAAAATTGAAGTGCCGACTCATCTAAGTTTATCCTTTTAAGTTTTGATAATAGGATCTCATGATCAACTAGCTCGAAAGCTCGTGTAATATCCAGAAACGTACATCCGACAATTAGTTTTCTATCTAAGTTACTGCTTATATACATGCTAAGATTAAGACATGCTGCTAAGGTGTTTGAATCTTTCAAAAAGCCATATTGATTTTTTGATAGAACATTGTTGTCGCTTAGAAATGTTGTAAGTTGTTTTCCAACAGTTTTTTCAATTACCTTAGATATTGAGGGCAAGACTGATATTGGACGATAGTTGTTAAGCATTAAGTTGCTCTGAGCTTTATATACCGGCGAAACGATTGCTTTTTTTAATTTGTTGGGAAAAGTGTTATTTTTAAACGAATCGTTAAATAGAATGGTAAGAATTGGACACAATTTATCACTAAATTTTTTTAAAAATTTCGTTGAAATAAGGTCAACACCTGTAGCAGCTTTATTCTTCAGCTCATCTATATATAATTTTGTTTGCTCTTCTATAGTTGCTTCTAATGTGAATGTATTGATTATATTGTATTCAAAACTCTGAATATACAATTGATCATATGAACTATTATTTTGTGGTGAGATGTTCAGAAAATGATTGTTAAATAAGCAAGCTACAGTTTGTGGATCAGAAATAATTTTGTTTTCAATGTTCAAGTTTATATTACTTTTGAACTGCTCCTTTGGGGTTCGGTTAAAGACTGCAGATTGAATAAAGCTTCCAATATTGATCCGGTTTTAAGTTATAGTTGCTAAACTCATTCTTAAAATATTGGCTTTTAAGTGTTTTATTTAGATTAGCACACATACCCTTATAGATTTCAAATTGCTCCGCTATATAAAATACATCAGGATATTTTTTTTTTAATTTAAAAAACTTTTCTCAGTTCATTCCATAATATATAAAATTTGATATTTGGCTTGTGTATTATATTTTAAAAAAGATTTTTGGTTAAAGCCAATGAATAATTAATATATTATTTTTTATCCAACAATTGTTTCGGTTTATTTAAACCATCTTCAAGGATACAATTATACAAAAATAAAAACAAGTTTTGTTCAACACAAAATTGACATAAATAAATAAAGAAAAGCTTTGAAAAACTAACAATAAAAAAAACGCTAACTATAATGCAAAATCGTAAAAGAAAAACAAACAATTATACAATTCAAAAAATTGAAATACAGAAAAAATAATAAAAAATATGGCAGTTAAAGTTTGAACTCTCTTTCTAAAATGTTTACCTTCATAGAACAAAATCATAAATGTTACTTAAAAAATCTGTATCTGTTTGTATGTTCATACAATTTTTATTTTGTTTAATACGAATCATTTCTAAAATCCTAGGTCTGTTTAAATTTGACTCTTTATCCAAAATTTTAAAATTTTGAAGAGGTAGATCAGCATGACAGCTTTTCTTGTGACTTGATAGTGCGCTCATATTGTTGACTAGTTTTTTGCGTCGTTGAGATGTTGTTTGACACGTTTACCTAGATGACTTAGAATCAGACATTGTGTCCACCCGCAATCTCGGTTTGTCTCTAATTGACCATGGCAGTATACATATGTATATTAATTTTTCGGATGCGTATCCCAGATCAAAATTCGGGAATACGGTAAACTAGATTGTTCTTGTCTTGATCATCTGTCTAAGTTCATATTAATCAAATCCCTCAGACATGCAACGTCACCTTCATTGAATGCATTTTTGAGGAATAAAGTTCTTCTAACATACGGTGTTTCAGAGGTCTTCACTGTGACAATGATATACGACTCCTCAGTAATTCCTTCCAAAAACAGTAGTCAGAATTTGATATTAAATATATTCAAATTTACGACTTTAGATGGTAAGGTCATGAGGACTTACCATTCTGAAGACAACATATTATGACATTTAGTTAGTCCCCATTATCTTTAAATCTCTGTTAACTTGTTTTGTATTAGTCGTAATATAGGTCCCTGTTATTATTTTTATTATAAATCTACAACATGCTAAAAGTATGGTTATCTTTGAGGAGGCATTCGACTCATCGTTTAGTAGTCCTTCTATGTATATGTTTGTAATGGTAGTCATTTTTTTTTAATTAAGCCTCATCGCGATTCATTTCATTTCAGAGTGATTTTTGTTAATTAAAATGGTGTTATGCCTGCCAAATTACGTGATGTCTAACAGGCATCGTTTATAGAAAATCTACAATCAGCTCCAGAGCAAATTTAGGTTCTGTATAGGTGGGTTGACAGGAAATTGGTTCTTTGTAGTTGACAGCCTCGGCTGCACTAGCAGTAAAGAATAATTTCCTTATCAACCCACTCTTTTCCATTTTTCATTTGTACGACACCATTGCATATTAACACAATCAATCAGTATACCTAATCTTCGGATCCCCTGTAAAACATCAAGGTTATAATAGTTTTTGTTATATACTTGCATTCTCTTTACAAACGTTTCGAATTTTGTTTGTTTTCTTTCAGTTTGCTTAAATAAAAACGAAACAAAAGAGATGATAATATGTTATTAACTGTAAATAAATTAAACAAAACTGATTTCGTAATAAATTATTAATTTATTGGTTGCAACAATATGCACGACGAGTTAAGAACATATGCAATCAACTCTTCTTCTTCCTTCTTTGTTTAGAATTAAAAATATATAAATAGTTACATTTTTGCAATTTGTTTTCGAGTTGTAATTTTGATTTCGAAATAAATTCATTTCGACAGTCGAGATTTATAATTTTAAAGTTATAAACTCTTATTTTTTCGGTCGTAATTTGTAAATTAAATGTAAATTTAAAACTTAATGTTGAATCGTGTTTGATGTTTTAAAATAGAATTAATTGAAATTCTTGTAGAGCCGGAATTTATATTTAGAATCCAATTCATTGTTTTTTCGAAATATGAGTTCGCGTTTTACGTTTAAAAAAAAAATATAAATTAAAATTTATATAGATTCGCGATTTAAAGAAGTTCAAAAATGAGAAAACTAAAAAATTGCTAAATCATTGGTATCCATCGATAGTGGTAGCTTTGCATTTTACATTTACCTCGACAAATTCAGAATTTATTTCCGATTTAGCCGAATTAATTTTATTCTGAATCGAGTAAAATTTTGGATGACCTTAATTTGGCGTTTTGCTGTATAAACGATATTAGAATATTGAAGCAAAACAAACTCGTGTAAAGTACAGTTAATTGTTGTAGCGACATACAAGGACGAAAGTTGCTGCCACCAGTGATATTTCTTTTTTTTTGGAATTAAATTTTTTTTTTTTTGGAATGTTTTAGACCATCATGGTGTTTTAAATTAAATTATATTAGTGTTATATTAGAGATTTTTCCTTGGTAGAGTCCGCGCAAGTCCGTTTCATTCATGTATCATTTAAAAATTTAAATTTCCTTGGATAAATAGACATGGTATCTATTTCTTTTTATAGTGAAAAGTCCTACGTTTCAGTTTAGCAATCCAAAGTACCCATTATATTGCATCATACACCGATAAGTAATAAGTTTAAGAATTATTTGAAATTCCATTCAACTTTGTCAATTGTTGCCTTTTAACAGTTTATTCGCACATCAAAACTATTGAAGTAAATAATATAAATTAATTACATTTCATGTTTTTTGCTGTTTTGGTAAAACTACAGGTAAATATTAACAAAATTGAATCATCTAGTAATGCTTGCAAGTGCATTACTTGTAACAGGAAACACCTAACTCGTTAAAAAACGTCAATAACCCGAACGCATTCACGTTTGACGAATATAATTGGCCACCCGTAGGTTGTCCAACATCACTAAGCTTCAATTTTAATTTTTAATTGTATGAAAAGTAGGCTATTCGATCATACAAACTCTTACAAAAACACTCCAATTTAGACACGGTTTACGTTTCAGTGTCTTAATGAAACAAACTTATAATATCAAAAATAATTAAGAACATGCATATTTTAGATTACAAAATCCAACTTGAAGTATTTATTCAAATTTAAAATCAGTTATCAAAAATTTAAGATCATTAATTTACCGAATCAATAGTTGTATCAATATTTCCATTAGGTCGATCACTTGCTAATGTTGTTTCTTTTAAATTAATTTTCACATGATTTGCTGCAGTCGATGTTGCGGTACCACGTTGCGGTTTTGTTGCATCTAAAAGTACCTTTAAAGATGCTATTGCATGAAGTTGTGTTGCTTTTTCATCAACTTTTCCTGGAACATGTTCTTAATTTCATTATTGTGCAGGCATTATGTTAATTTGAAATTAAAAAAAAATATGAAAAAAATTTAATTAAACAATAAATCGAATTCAGTCTTATTTTATATAAAATTGTTTGAATTATTATTTAAAGACTAATTTATAATTTTTGTTTGTTGTGTTGTGTTTATACTTTATAGGAATAAAACTTGTTGCTATTTAATTAAAGCCATTTACAAAAAAAATATTTAAACTAATTATTTTGTTTGCAAATAATAAATGGATACTTAAAATATATTTAGTTTAATTCATAATTATTATGAAAATAAAGTTTATGGGTGATTTTGGTTTTGAATTATGGTTAGTAAGAATAGTAAACGTAAAAGCTTTTAGTTAAATTAAAAACAAATCGGTGGAAATATTTCTGAACAAGTTTGCAATATGTTCGGGTTATGTTTGTATTAATGTGGTTATTGCCTTTATTGTTATCCCAAAATAATTTAATTTCCATTTAGAAATTCAAATTAATAATAATTAAATAAAAAAGGTAACTTTTGTAATTAGTTTAATTAATATTGCAAAAGTTTAGGCATATTCAGCAATTTTGAATAAGGATCATTTGTTAATTTGTTATAAAAAAACTGTTGTTGCAAGTTACGAGTAAATAATATTGTTAGAATAAAATCAAAATAATACACATATTTTATTTATGTTATAATGTTATTTTTGTTTTGTACTAAAACAAACTCACCATCATGCAAAGGATCGATTGTGTGTATCATAAGCTGTAGCAAACCGTGTCGAAATTTTGCTCCTGTATGTGAACCTGCATGTGTATGTGTACTTGTCGTGGCACAACTACTTGAGCCAGGTGGACCCGAACGGCTCTCCGATGCGGCACGTGATGTTACTGAACCGCCAGGTTGGGTTGCCATTGATGTTTCCGATGAATTTGCAGCATTACCCTATTTTAGGAGAGAAAAAAATATTATTAGAATTGATTAAGCGTAATTAACTCATTTATAATTTTTGCTAGAACTAATGTACAACAATAAGGGAAAGGAGTTGAGTAACTGTTTTTTAATTTTTTGTTTCTCTCAGATTAATCTAATTTATTCAACTTCTTTTACCTAAATATAACAAAATCATCATTTCAAATTCATTTCTATCGGTATTTGTTAAACTTTAAATTTTAACTTAATGTTACATTCCATTTCACAAATATATAAAACAACGAACTTAATTTGCAATTGCTAATATATAAATTAGTTATTCATCTACATAAGATATAACATCTATAGAATAGTAACTAACAGACAAACTATATTATTTATTATTACTATCATGATTAAAACATAATTCATTGAAACATTAAAATTTTATAAAAAATATTAATATAATTATTTTCTACAAATTTATTAACGCATACTCCAAAACTCAACACTAAATATTTAAATTGATCAATCATAATAATTAATACGACAACGGACTGTTCATAAATAAGGTCAAGCAATTTTCTTCCTCCTCTTCCCTCATTCACATTGTATCACACAATCCATATCCCGCTTTATAAAAGACGTTATAAATTTGTGACCACGTTCCCAAAATTTTAGGAAAACAGTTTATGTGGTAAAGTCCTAAGAAACAAAAAAATTGAAATACTTCTGATTGCATTTGAAGTGGTTTGAACAAAAACGAAAATATGTTTGCAATTTTTATTTCCGTAAGCCCGCCACCCTCTTCGTCACATTTTATCACAAAATTTTGACCCCTCCCACCCATAATAGTATGACGTCATTTATGAACAGCCCCTAAACGTAATAATTATGTAACGAAAATAAAATGGTTACGAAAGATTAAGTATACTTAGTGCAAGTTGATCTTTACAGTGATGACAATTTTCTGTTGATCAGTTTTTTGTATGTTTTCCTTTTTTATTTCAAGGGACAAACAGAATTTCCACTTGAGTTTCTTTTTGTATTTTGTGTTTATTATTATTAACTGCGCGATATGGGAAGTTATATTTAAATCAATTTTTGAAATCGGCATTTTTATGGCATTTTCACGTTTGAAAACCTCCTAAAACTGTTTAGGGTATATTTAGATATTAGTTTGTGGGTCTGTATAGCCTGTATGTGTCTTTGTATTGTTGTATGAGAACCATAATTTACCCAACGTTTCCTCAACAACTAGGGTTTGTAATACCGGTTTACCGGTTTACTGGTTAATCGGTAAATCAAAACACATTATAAAAAAAACGGTTAAAATTAAACAAACTTATATTTATGCTTATTTAATTGAAAAAATTAATAGTTATAATATTCTGAAGAAAATTAATTAATTTTTAATAAAAAAGCATCAGCTGGACCTAACCAAATAAATTTTAATATATGAAAAAATCCAAGGAAGAAATTCTTCAAAAGATACGGTGAAATATTCCCACTTAATATTCTAACAGTTTGCCGCAAGTAAATAATCGCAGATACATGATGCTCGTTCGGACTTCAGTCATGGAAAATACTGCTTTTGGAATCTGGTTCTTGCCATCTGATAAATGTTTAACGCTCTTGACCAACATGCTCAAATGTTCAAACTTAATAGAACATTGATTCAATTACGACTGATAATGCTGCCGTTAGGAAAAAAGTAGAATCTTTGATTAATGCTTATCGTCAATTGGGTTTATTTCCTTCAGCTAACGATTATAATTATATTTTTAAAGAAGCATCAGCAATATTCTTGTAGGGGAAATAGATATTTTGAAGAAACAGGCCCTTCGTAGACGAAGAAAATTTTGCACTATTAGTTGCCGTACCATCTTAGGTTGTTCATGTTCAGCATGACAAAATCTGTTTCGTAATAGCAAAAATTAGAAAAGTTGTGATGTTTCGCAAATTACTAATAAAGAAAGACAATCTACGAAAACATGGTAAGGCGGTGAAAAAAACAACTATCCTTGATTCTAGACTCAAGATCGAGCAGTCTTTTTACAATACTAGAAATACTACAATACAATACTAGAAATACTAGAAATATTTTTTACAATACTAGAAATAAATAAGGAGGAGCATTTTGAAGTGTAACCAAAGAACACTTGTAGTAAAAGCGTATATCGTTGATTGCTTCAGGGGCACAGCAGGTGCGACGCGGGGTAGTCACCTTGGTCCTTTACTTTTTATATTTATTAATGTCAACGAAAGTTTAGTCGCTGAATATGTCGTTATTGGCTTAATAATCAGAAGTATTTTGAACTTGAACAAAAACGTTCAATTAGCTCTGCTCGTTTCATTTTTGATTTGTTAAGTGGACATACTGACTCGCCCATTCTGTCTATGCTTGATATTCTTGTAAAAAATTTTAATATTTGTGACTGGGCCTTACTACATCCATGATTTCACAAACGAATAATGGTAAAAATAATCCTCTGAATTTGGCTATGAACAGGTATAACATTTTCTATATCGCTTTCGATTTCAACATCAGTAGAAATCAATTTAAAAATGGAATTACCAAATTATTTAAAATATAAAATTTTTAGATGTAGGTCAATTAAATTAAATTTTATTTTTTTGTAATAATTAAATTTATTTAATAATTTTATTATTTTCATTATTTTATTATTATTTTTTATTAAATTTTAATTAGAAGTTAAAAAATTATTTAAATTTTTATATGGATCGGTTAAATTAAATTTTATATTGTTTTTAGTTTTATTATAAATATTAATTAGGAGTTTTGTAACGACGGACTATTTTCAATTTTTACTATTTTAATAATAGTATTAATATTCAGATAAATTGGCAATAATTTATTAATTTATTCTTCTCAATTGTAATAAGAGTAGGGACATTTGTTCGTAATACTGTGAATATTTTTTTTGTTGACGGTTTTAGCTACGTCACTCGTATTAATAAAACATGTTTTACATCTTGATTGTTTAATTTGGAAAAAAAAATTAGAATTGATATTTGTATTAGTGGAAATTGATTGGAAGGGGAAACAGAAAATCGATGATATGATATATAAACGATCAAATTATTTTGACCGAGAATTAGTATTTAATTAAAATTAAAACAGATTGATCATGTTGATCATTTTCATTATTTATTTCTCTAAAAAATTTTAATTTCAATAAAAAAAAAATCATTTAAATTTGTAATTATTTATTTAAATGACAATTTTATAACATTATAATCGTGCTTTATTGTGAAATATTATTAAGTTAAGCATAGTGAATAGAAAAAGGTGCTGCATTAATGTTTTCTTCTCAATTCTGACATTGATTAATTACTTTACAAAAATAATAAGTTTAAACCACAAATCAAACCATGGTGGACGACGATAATTTTTTACCTTAAATGGAGTAACTTTCAATCAAACATAAATAAGCAATTTGAAAGATTACGAGAATATGAAGATTTAGTAGATATAACCTTTGCATGTGAAGGCAAAAAAATCGGAGCTCATAAATTAATTGTATTTGCTTGTAGTCCTTATTTCAAAGAACCGTTAATGGCAAATGGTTCACATTCTGTATTTTTCATGAGAAGTGCACATAAGTAACG
The DNA here is from genome assembly GCA_963693315.1 of Diogma glabrata. Classification (NCBI taxonomy): domain Eukaryota; kingdom Metazoa; phylum Arthropoda; class Insecta; order Diptera; family Cylindrotomidae; genus Diogma; species Diogma glabrata. The sequence goes on from OY856187.1 coordinate 143,368,768, forward strand.
GAAATTTGAAAGAGTTTATTAAAACAGCGGAATCATTACAAATAAGAGATATTACATATGAAGAAGCAAAACTAGATGAAGATGCTAACCATCTTAATGGATTTCTAGCATGAGCAACATTTAACATTAAATAATGTTAAAAGCCTTTTTAAAATTTAACTTATATAATTGTTGGTGATTCATTTATTTTTCACTAAATTATTTTCCCTGTTAGTAAATTAATAGTTATATTCAATCTGTGATTCATATTAAGAGATTTCCCAGTGTTATTCGATTTGTTTGTCATAGATTCAGTTTTCCGGCTTAATATTAGGGTCATTCCATTTTAAAGTCGACCTTCAAGCTAAATTTTTTTTCTTCAAAAAACTGTAACTGTGACCTATCATTTTTTTTTCATATATTTTACCTTAAGATATGGCAACAACTGTGATAATTACAATTTAGTTATTTTGTTTAGAATGCAATTAAGTGCACGGTTGTGAAAAAGGCTTAATATACGAAATAAAATATATCTACAAAGAATTTAGCATAGCACAAATATAATAAACTGAATTGTGTTAGACTTTTTATTTTCTGAAAGCTAAAGTTTGGAGTGTCTGAATTGGACTGCTTTGCTTTCCAAATAAATGAGGTAAGCATTCTAAATATATTAATTCTTTTGTGTTACGTTAGTCACGTTACGTTAGTCACACATCATTTTAATCAAAAGCGTCAATTTATGAAAAACTAACAAATTTTTAAAAAGTTATTGGCTTTTTTAAAAAATACATTAATTACATTGAAGAAACTTATCAATAAATTTTATGTACATTTTCAACATCTAGAGAATTTCGGTTCATAATTTAGGTGTTAATTTAATGGTATAAAAAATGTTACGTTAGTCACATTTAAATTTTTATTTAAAAAATATCTAAAAATTTTAATTTAAATAAAACAGGTTTCTGATTTAGATAAATGAACTCGATTTACATTTTAAAAAGTCAACAAGTGCTTAAAATAATCTTTACTATTTTAGTTATAAGGAAACAAAGTTGTGAATTTCGGTATAAATGTTACGTTAGTCACTTTGGAATGACCCATTACAGTTTCCGGCGTAATATTATTTTTCGTGTAAACTTCCAAATTATTATACATCGCTTCGGCGACAGAGACCCTTTAGGTTTTTATAAGATTATTATACATGGCGCGTGAAACAAAGACCTGGGTTTTTGTAGGTTTTTATATAAGTTTAGATATTTTTTGCGTTATAATTACTGGCGCGTGAATTTCGGTAAAATTGGTTTTGGTTTTTTTTTGTTTTGATTTGTGTTGGTTAAACCAGTTGGGTTTTTTTTATATGGAATGTGTATAGATTGAGTTTGGATTGAGTATGGTTATTGAATATAGGTTGGATATAGATTGTATGGTTATTGGATATGATTGATGGATGTGGATTGGTATAAGGATTGGATGTGGTTTGATTGGATGTAGATTGTTTTTACGATCTTTTTGTTATCTGGTGTCAAAACAAAAAACAACCCGTTATATTTTACAGTTTGTTTTTCAGGGTTTGTGTTTTTTTGAGAAAATTAAATTCATATTGTTATTTTTAAATCTTTTTTTTTGATTGATGTGTTTTTCATTGATGGGGCTTCACCCCTTAACAGTGATGATGTTCCTAGGTCACCTCTGTCCATTACGGACATGTGATTGAAGTTCATTGGTTCTTCTCTTCGTTCCGAGGGAGTTTTCTGATGACTGGGAATGACCACTGCTGTGTTTGTACCTAGTTACAAGCCAGTAGTACCATTTCTTGCTCAGAAGCTTCTTCAATGGAATGAAGAGGGGAACCAATTTATATTTTATCAGGATCAGAGTCTTCACCACATACAATTTCAATTTTAATTCCACTTAAATAATCATTAGTTTTTTAGAAATAGAACAATGTCCATGGAGCTTGAGACTTAGAGTCTGGCGCTTGGGAGCGCTCTCCAAAAATGGCATTAGTTCTAGTAATTTATTTTTAGTTTAGTTTTAGGTAGAGCAACCATGTCTGGGTCAGTAGAATTTGGACATATTTGCCATATCGTGACAGTCATGGTTGTTTCTTTTTAATTGTGGGAGAAACTGTTCTATAGAATTTGGTCGTTAGGGGCTTATCTAGTCGATTCTCACATTCCATTTTTGGGGAGGGCTCACGAACGCGATATTCTGGCTTGGGTGACATTGGTCATTTGTACCATATTTGGTTGTTTTTTGGTCAAAAAACAAATCTTAGACTTGGAAATCTCTTATCAACTTTGAATAATAAGTAAATAAATAAAACCATTAAATAAATAAATAGATTTTATTTTCAAAATAAATAAATAAATGCATTAAATAAAACAGATAAGTAAATAAATATTTTTTTGTTTTAATAAATAAAATAAATGTATGTTTTTTTTTTCAAGTAAATAAATAAATAAAATAATTTTTCTTCATTTTAATTAATAAAAAAATTAAATATTTTTAAGTAAATAAAATAAATAAATAATAATTACTAGATAAATTTAAGAAGAATAAAAAAATTAATAAATAACATTAATAATATTATACACATTATCACATACAGGCATATTTTTGATGTGCAGCCAGGTTTTCTGTTTCTGTTTCTTTTTGACGTAAATTCGGTTTGTTTTTCTCTGATATCGTCATTGAATAATAAATATTTTATATAATCAAAGCAATTATTGTAGCAAGTCATGATTTGCGATTATCATAGTCCTTTCTTCTAGAATAAACAGCAGATAGTGATGCTAGCTCTATCATCACTATCTTCGTTTCTCTTAGTTTTGTAACGACCGACTATTTTCAATTTTTTCTATTTTTATAATAGTATTAATATTCAGATAAATTCGATAATAATTTTATTAATTTTCATTAATTGTAATAAACGTAGACATTTATTTGTACCACTGTACAATAAAACAATTTTTTTGATCATTTAAGTAAACTCAATTTCAATTAAAAATACAAGTTTTGCATAAATGATTGGTTGTATTAGTGGAAATTGCTTGTTACATGATGGAAAATGAAACAGAAAATCTGGAAGATTGTGTATATAAGCGATCAAATATTTTTGATCGAGGGTTAGTATAAATTTAAAATCATTATATAAAATTAAATGTAAGTGATTATTATTCATTAAAATTCAAATAAAACAAAGAAAAATTGTATATTTTCCTACAAGAGATGAAAACATTGTTTTTTTTCGTGAGTAGATTGGTTCACGAGACGCGCTAGCGTCGAGTAAGACATGTTTACGAACGAAAACCGTTTTTATCTCGATAAGGAAATGCAATTTTTTCTATGATAGTATATATAATCGATATTTACTATATATTATAAAGTTAGAAATCGACAAAAAAATATTCAAAATTCATATTCTATTTTTTCATAGTTACGTTGTTTAAAATACTTTGTTATCATAGAAAAAATACTTTTATGTTGTAAAGTTAACTGTGGAAAGAAAAAAATCACTAGAAATTTTATTAGAAATAAAACCAATAAATAAAATTGAATTAAAACAGTTTTGTTCAATGTTTGCTGTACTCGCAATTCATCGTAGCACATTATGGAATATTTTACTTGATATTTACCCAAATGATGAAACTAACAAATTTTTCTTTATACAACGAAGTGCCGTTTATAATAATCTGTTACATACACTTCAGATTATTGGAATTGTTGACGGAAAAAACAGAAAAATCAAAAGTTTTTAACGCAATGTGGTTATTGGAAAATAAGAAATTACATTTGGGATTTGATATTAACACTGATAGTAATTTTGTAACAATGACTGAAATTTAATAACAAAATTCCGAAGGATATGAAGAATAACTTTTGTTGAAACTTACTGGATAGAAAACGAGAAAACTTGTGGAAGATGCTAATCATCTTAATGGATTCCTAGCCGATCAACATTCAACATTAAGTGATGTAAGCCTTTTGAATTTTAATTTGTGTAACTTTTGTTGATTTATTTTTATACTGATAAATTATTTTTCATGTTAGCCAATTAATAGTTTTATTAAATTATTCATTCTGTGATATGATAAGAGATTTGCAGGCCTAAATTAGTTTGTCGTAGATTCAGTTGTCATATATTTTGTGAGTTTCCCGGTGTAATGTATTATAATTATTCGTATAAAAGCCAAATTATTATAGTTCTTTAAAGCTTAAAATGTAGGTCAGTTAAATTATATTTTATTGATAAATTGAATAAATAAATATTTATCGTTAAAACGAACAAAATTCTCCTTTATTCCAATGTGACTATCTGGTAGTTATGCGCTTGACATGTAATTGCAGTGAAATTAATCCTAATAGCATCACCATTAACACTGTAAAGCATGTAGTTTTCCTTGTTATGCAGATACAAACAAGTATCTAGAATACTTTATCTTCTATCTATTCCTTCCTTCCAAAGTCCAGCTCTGTTGTTTTGTTCGACGCAACTGCTTCATACGCGATGGTTCCAATCATGTTATACATCCACTTTAGGATAGTGGGATTGTACTTCTATGTTTAACCCGCAAGGCTTTTGCACACCATAAGACATCGTTTTGCTCAAATGGTTACTCCACGGGAACTTGCTCTTTAGAGCTATTCCATGATAGTTTTTCTTCTAGGTTGAGTTTCTCATGTTAGGACTTACGTTAAGACTTTTTTTATTGATACACGGGTTTACCGTAATTTAACTCAGATTACTTGTGAGTTCAATCAGAAATGCATAGTACTAGATATAAGGTTTCTGTACAGATTTAAGTTTTCTGCACAATTCCACAAAGCATTTTATTAAATCAAGCTCTGATTATAGTAATTATGTCATCCACAAACCCTAGTCATTTGATGACATGACCACCTAATTCGGTCAGAACTTCATCTAGATACTTTTGGTTGTTCTAGTTTTCAGAATCTCACACTATAATTTGTTGTTTTGCTGAATATTTTCTTTCCAGTAAAAACCTGCCTACGCTCTCCATTCTGGATGTGTTGAAGGCTTCTTTAATGTCTAGAAAGGTACAAAGAACAACTTTTTATATATTTCTTTCACCAATTTGCAGTCTCCATCAACCTTGCCGTTCTGCACGCGGGCTGACTATCTGGCAAAGACGAGCTTACTAAAGTCTAGAGTGTGGATTTGTTTATTATTGACGATCATATTTTCGATCGTTTTTAATATGAATGATATTGAACTAATCGGTCTATGTTACTTTGGTTGGGTGACACTTTTAGGTCTTATAAATATCAATTTAATCATTCAACATGCTTTTGTAATATCTTTAAGTGCAAGACTGAGATTTTAGTTATTTAATTGTGATTTTCATGGTTTATGATTTTAGCCTTCTTAATCTCAACACCTTATTTCGTCAAAGCTTGCTGCAGTCTTTATTTTACCGGAATTGCAGAGATATTATCACATGGTTCTGAAATTCTCTTATCCTTCCAGATTTTCTTACTACAGATGGTAGAAAAGCACTAAAATTGTTGCATTGGATTTCAATTTCACCATAGAAACATGAATTTATCCTGAAATTTTAAAATTCCAGCTGCTACAAATTTCTTTGTTTGTTACGTCTTACATATACAATTTTTGTCGTACTTACTTTATCTAGATTCAAGAATAGGATAAGAAAAATTTATGGTGATTATTACAGACCATGAATTAAACTTTTTCGAAATTTTAGTATTTTAGTTAAAATAAGTCTTCCAAAGCGTTTATATATGAAGCAATTAATTGTTTTTACACATGCGAATAATATATGTCAACTAGACATGTAGTTTTGTTTCTTCTGTAAATTTTATAGTCTTCTAAGAATTTTAGCTCTTACTTCAGGTCGAGTTTCGTGCGAAATGCGAAGAAAAGTGTCATAACAAAAATATAGGTATGTACTATGTACATGAAACTTTTGCGTGTTTAGATTCTATAGTTTGATAAAACGATTTGTCTGCGTTTACTTGTAGCAGTCCGTTTTCACAGCGATAATTGATATAAACTGAACGACGTAAACCACTCGAATAAAACCAAACTATTGAATACTTTTCGGCTGCAATGGACCTATTTTTCAGTTGCTGTATTTTTCGTCAATAATTAAATAATTACTATGAACTATTTAAAAAAAAAACCAAAACGGAACATCGTTAAGCAGAATAATAAATACCAAACTAAAATGATTTAAGAAGTAATAATACCTATAATTATTTCATACTGAAAGAATGTTTGAATTTTTAAAATAAAAGTTTTGGATAATTGTAATTTACCTGTTATAGAAGTAAATCGTAGTTTTTTTTCCCAAAGCAATTTACTAAGCTATAATTAAAAAAAAACCTTGTGTGTGGGCTCTACACAATACATATATTTAATTGGTATAAATTCGAGTAAAGTGGTTTGGTTTAATTGTCATTAAGAAGAGAAGTGTTAAAGAAAGTGTACGTACGCATGTCAAAACACCAACTAAAATTAATAAAATCCAATTATGTCATTGGGCCATATTTTGTGCTAGAAAACTCCTGTACTATATGGTAATATTTTGATATTGACATAACCAAACAACTGACTGAAAAACTGCTCATCTAACTCTATCTCAAAATATTGTTTTCAAAATTCTATTAATTTTGTTAAGCGAATAACACTTTGTTATCGTTATTGTTATAAACTATGTGTACTGGCCTTAGATTACCTAACATTCATTAAGACGTAGAATGGTTTCCATCCCAACAAATGATACAAAGGCATTACTCGTCGAAAAAATAGAATAAGAGAATAAAATAAAGAAAAGGAGCGATAACTCTTATGACCTTCGTGCTCAAAAAGACAAGATTAGCATCTTATCGTTTCCCGCTATATTTTTAATAAATAAATTTCTTCGTCGGTTTCTTTGTAGAAACAATTAAAATTCGCTATGCAAAATCAGAAAGCGGAAAAACCTTAAAAAAAGCTTCGATCGATACATAAATTAGAAATTAATGAGAAAAACAAAACAATACGAAACGAAAAAAAAAACTGATTTATTTCGTTCATTCACGTATTCGAGTATTTTTTGAAACAAATGAATTCCAAAAAGAAAACGATAGTATATTTTACTACAAGAGATATATGCTATTTTTTCTACGATAGTAAATAATATGCAATTCAACGATTATTTTTGTCATTGAATGATATTCACTGTTTACCTCCTAAAAAAAATTAATTTGATGGAAAAAACTTGAGGCATTTTTTTAAATAAAAAGAGTACGTTCAGCAAAATCGTCGAAGTTAATATTTCGATAAAATACTAGATTTTTTTAAATATCTCATGAAATACACAGATTTATAAAAAATCATTTAAGCATTCTCATAGGAAATTTAATTTTCTAGAAAAATGGTCCTAATTATTTTTTGCCTAAAACGTATATTTCTGATGATATTCTGAAAGAACTTGTTAGAAATTAAAGAAGTTAAAGAACTTCGGAACTCAAACTTCCGGCATTTATTTTTACTAGTTTCGAAGAATTTCGAGATTTTTTTTCAAAATATCATCAGAAATATACGTTTTGGACAAAAAATGACTACAACTTTCTGTTTACTTGTAGAGAATTAAATTTCTTTCAATGCAAATATCTTCATATTTCATGAGATATATTTTTATTAAAACATCATCTTCGACGATTTCAATGTTTATATTTACTAACACAAACTTTTTTACTACCACAAATTAAAAACAATTCTGAATTTAAAAGGTCAAAAAACATTAAATGTTTTCTTCATAGTTGTGCTAATTTTTAGAAAATGAATGACAATAATTATAAAAGCAATTTAAATTTATTGAGTTATTTCCAGTGATTATTTAAGTCAAATATTTTATAAGGGACATGTAATATTTTCTAACGACATGGAAAAATATTTAAGTTATATAATTATTTTTAAATTATATTATGAAAATTTGCTGACAAACTTTTTTTATTATTTACAAATTTATTTTTCATTTATGAAATTTCAAAAGCTTTGTTGGGTTATAATAAAATCAAAAATATAACTGTTTCGTTTAAAAAGGCAGGGAGGGAAAAACTTTTTTTTTTGTGGTAGGGTTGTTTTCTTGTTTATTTAAAAAAAAAACTCGCAATAATTGTACAGTTTTGAATCAAATGAAAAATTACGCACGGCTCGGTTTCTCAGAGAGTAAAATAAATAAAAAAATACGATTTGACAGATGTGTTGGATTTGACAGATTTTTCACTCTAGTTAAAAATGTGTGACTTTCACAGGATGTTTCCTCGCTATGAAACTGAATTTTTCATATGATATCGTAGAAAAAACATGCATACTAGTTTTAACGAACAATAAATCAATAAGCTTTGTTGCAATAATTCAAATTGTTTCAGTTGTATCGAAGGAAGGAAATAATCATATAATCATTTTCTTATGATTATATTAAAACACAAAATAATTTTAATACATCATTCAGGAATCCTTTTATACAACTCATAAAAGATTTATTCTCGAATCTTTCTATAAGGTTTGAAAACATTACTTGTCCATTAAATAATAGTTTTTTTAGGACAACATTTTATTGAACTATTTCAACAATGTTATGTGTTCTTAAAAAACCAACTACTCAAGTTGGGTTGGTTTTATAAGGAATAACAACAACAACGTTTATATCTATAAAAACAAACAAAATTAAGTTGATGGTGTAATCTTTTGATAAAATCTTAATAGGATTTATTATGATAATGGGTATGGAGGTTTCGTTACAATATTTGAAGTTTAAAAAATTAGCTGTTATTTGATATAGAGAAATTATTCCGTATCAAGCTTTTAATGTGTTTAATGATATCAAAAATAATTAAGGGGAATTTATTACAGCTTAGTGTAAAAAAATTGTTAGTTTAATTAGGGTAGTCACGGATAGTTAGCGGATAGTAAGTGATGATGGTTTTTCGAAATAAAAATATTTTGAAAACATTTAGAACATATTACAGATAATGAATACTTCTAGTCATTATGAATACTTGTGGCAAATTTTAAATTGCATTTTTTAGACCAAGTGCTCGAAAACGTCTAAGGTAAGGCTTGATAGAAAAAATAGTTCTAGAATGTTAAAAATTGCATGCTTAAATATTTATTTGGAACAGACACTAAATCAAGGTTTCTAATAGAATTCGAAAACTGTTATAAGCTTTTGTTGAATCGATATTGAATTTTTATGTTGATATTGTGAATGTGTTTACCTGTTTGAATATACAAAAACAAAGAATAAGGAGGGTGATAGTTTGATAGCCGCTCTTTGAGTTTGGGACAGAAACACATATATTAAACATAAAACGTTTTGCAAACAACTGAAAAATTAACAGTGCTTATTTTATTTCTGCTTAGAAATGTTTTACAGAACTAACGCGAAACATTAATAGTGAAGCTTTTCACGAAGCTAGTCACGAAGAGTGTATGGTTAAGGCGTTTGAAGAATATTGTCCACTCAGAGCGTTACATTTTGAAGGAAATTCACTCTGGTAGAACAAAAAACTGAAAAAGCAGATATCTACAGTCAGGAAACTTTTAAAGAAAGCCAAGCGAACAAATAATATCGATGACTGGATCGTTTTTTGTATTAGTTGGACGGAATATATATATATATATATATATATATATATATATATATATATATATATATATATACATATATATATATATATATATATATATATATATATATATATATATATATATATATATATATATATATATATATATATATATATATATATATATATATATATATATATATATATATATATATATATATATATATATATATATATATATATATATATATATATATATATATATATATATATATATATATATATATATCTTGTGGCAGCAAGGTTTTATAGAGCACTGTCAAGGGAACCCAAATACCAACTTGGAGGTATATGGAATATGTGGAAGAAACAGCGCAACATCTGCTTTGTACACGTTTCCCAGGTTGAAATGAAGGAACAATTAACTGCAAGTCCAAATAACGATTGTTTGATCTTGGTTGGGGGTGAACATAAGATCTATGAGATAGGCCATAGAATCCTTTAACCCATTCAAATATCCGGGCCTCCGGGTCCCAGGTAAAACCAACTATAGTAAAGTCAAGTAATTTCTTCCAATAAGTCTCAACTTCTTTGTCCTCAAAACTCTGGAAAAACTGGTTGACAGTTATATAAGGGACACCGTTTTACTAAAGTTTCCACTGAGTACCAATCCATATGGATCATTTGGTGATTAAAATTGAACGACCACTGGGTGCCAAAAAATTTGCTTTTGGTGTTTTTTTAGAATTGGAAAGCGATTTTTATAACACCACCTTCGAATCAATCAGGAGTGCGGCGTCACTACATGCAACAAGCAATATAGTCATTCTTGACAAATTTAATTTCAAAATTACTTCGGCTTGGCAACATTTTATGCTCAAACTGTGCATTTAAAAGAAATTCTAAAATAAGTTGCATTTATATATTGTCCATACTACTTATATGCCAAGTTTCAGGAAAATCAAAAATGGTTAAGTTCAAATTTCGACTTTTTCACCTGTGTAGATCACGTTTTTCATCAGTCCAGAGCAAGGATTTTTGCCTCTAACACTGTAGAGGCCAGCACCATCAAACAGTCGCCAATACAGTCCGTTTTGGACTTCATTAACCAAGCAGAAAGGTTTGTGGAATAGTTTGCGCGCCAGAGCAAGTTCACCTTGTTTGTCCAAATTCGCCCGAAAAAATTTCAGATCACCGACGCCATTCAAAGCTTGTTTAAAAAATTATTTGTATCGGCCTGGTAGTTTTCACGTTTCCGTCACACCAAAAATGAGAGTAGCGTTTAGAAAATCTTCTCGAGATTGTACTAATTTGGTCTTTACGTTTAACACATACTTAAAAATATAAAATTCGAATTTTCCATCATTTTTTCGAACTACAGTGGTTAAAGTTTTTGTTGATAAAACTTGTTCGAAAATATAATGAACAATTAGAATTTTATTTGGACTAAAAATCTTTAAAATTAAATATTTCAAGAACACGCCTCTTTTTAAATTTGATATATTTTACAGCAAGGAATTTTTTATTCGCCTACATATTAAAGTGTTACTTTATTACTGTGATTTGCGGCCTTAAAGTGTCACTTTTTAACAATTTATTTTGTTGTCATAGCTACGTCTAAAAAAGTAAAAGCATTTGTATTTGTTTATATTCTACGAAAAATAGAATTTTTATCAAAGCAACCCTTAATTTCAAAATTTCATTACCCAATTAAAATAGTTGTTATCATTTGTTGTCATGGTTATACAATAATTTGAAAAAAAATAACAAATATTTTGTCAAAGGTTACTTGTTCCACATGTTTTTATTTTAAAATTTATGCAAATTTATAATTTTAAATTAGAATAAACAAATTTTTTTAAAATATTTTGCTTGCGGCAAATAAAAAATAGTATATGATGCACGAACGTAAGCTATTTTGGACATAATGTCGGTTCTCCAAACTCCACATCCGTCCAAAATCTTTAGCCTTACGTTCTAGCATCATAATGAACTATTTTGTTAATGGAAGTTGTTTGAAAAAATTATGAAAAAGAAGAATTTTTAGTCGGACTAAAATCTTTAAAATTAAGTATCTCAAGAACACAAATTAACGCCTCTTTGTAAATTTGGAATATTTTAAAGTAAGGATAGAACTGTTTTACAAAAAAAAAATAAATTAAATTCCAATTGATCTTCGATCCTAGCGCCATCTTTAAAAAAGGATTTTTAATACTTTAATTTTAAAATTAATTACAAAAACAATTAATTATTTTTTTTTCAAACCATTACCTACTAATCACCTACCAAACAAAAAAAGTTTGATGAAATCGGTATAGCCGTTCTTGAGCAATTTAATTTCAAAGTGACATCGGATTGGCAGAATTTTCATTTTTCATGCATGTTAGGGTGCCCCTATGCTCAAACTATGCACTTTAAAAAATAAAATGCGGCATTTTTTATTTTGTCCATATTACTTATATGCCAAATTTCAGGAAAATCTAAAAAATAGTATATTCTTCAACGCTCTTGAAAATACAAGGAGTAGAAGATAAAGGAGTTGTTCACGTCTTCTGCCTACGGTTTTTATGTTTATTTTGATTCGATAATTAATTAGTGTTTAAATTTTCTAGTTGCTATGGGTGTTCACTCGAATCGCCGAGTTTGCTATATAAAGAAACGGTTAAAATTTATGTAGAAAGCGCTACTCGTATTGGGGAACTCGTGTAACAAGATCTTTGTTTTTGGAATAAGGGAATATGACGTTGACGTTACTCTTTTCATAAAAAACTTCCTCGAATATATTATAAAAAATAAATTTAATCGTGCGATTAAATTTATAACATTAATCATAAGAAAACATATGTTAGAAATATGTAAATTATATCAATTCATACAGCACAAATAAATTATTCTTTTTGATTAAAACGTTATAATTAGTTATCATATAAAACTAATATTTTTATGACGCTTTCATGTTTGGGTTAGTTAAAAATTGAATAATTTAATAAAATTATATATGTTTTAATTATGGTTATGCCCTAGAGTTTTCTGGAACCTACGATTCATTATTTGAGAGATTTCGGTAATAATTTTCAAAATTTAAATTAGTTAATTAATTTAATTTTCTTTTTTTAAAAAAAGTAATAATTTTGTTCGTAATTGTTGAAGTACACCCAATATTGTTTTAGAAAAATTGGGTTTGTATTGTAGTTAGTAAAGAAAACGTAAAGAGTTAGTAAGGAAAGCGTTAAAATTCTATGGCTACTGTGGCAGGTATTACTAAAAAAACAAATATAAAATAAACAAATATAATAAAATTGAAATTAAGAGTAATATTTATTGATATTTGACTTGATATTTTTATTGATGATTTACAACATGTGTAATAAAAAACATATTTACATAATGTATCACAAAGTCTTAAAAAGCATTACAAATTAAATCTAACTATGAACAAATCTCCATTTAATTCAATAACAAGATTTGGTACAACAATAGATGCGGGGTTTTCAAGAAACTTAGCAAATTTGCAAAGTAAAGTTTATGTTTCTCACTTTATTTATCGTAAACCTCTAATTTCATATATCAATTATGATAATAATTTAATTCTCATTGTAATACATTATGTAAATATAGCTTTTTATTACACATGTTGTAAATTATACTATCAATAAATGTTACTCTAAATTTCAATATGACATTTTTATTTTATATTTATTCTTTTTAGTAATACCTACCACAGTAGCCAAAGAAGTTTAACTTCAACCGCGTATAAAGATTGGACGCACGTTTTTTTATGTTCAAATGAAAAATAAGAAAAAAATATAAATTTAAAAAATAACGAACCTCAATAATTAAGTAACTAAAATCGACACGTTTTACTCATATAATATTTTACACAAGACTGAATAAAAAAATCTAATAACATTAACAAATGATAAAGTATGAAAATTTAGTTCCAAAAAATAATGACACATAAGCTTGAAACACAACACGGTCCGAAACCGTCCGACGACGGCGTTAGTAACATTAGAATACACAGAATAATACATACATTTTAAACACAACTTCGTCGGAAAAAATTTAGATTCTATTTCTAATTTATCGCCGGCGATGATTATTGTCAGATATCAATTTTATTTTTTTTTTTGGCTGCAACTGAAAAATATGATTTTCTGATGTTTTTCGCGTTTCTGAAGTTGTAATCGTTTTGTTTTCATTTGTCAACTTAATTTTCAGTTTATGTTCAAAGTTCGGCTTATATTCATTTAGATATTTTCATAATTTTTATTTTGTGTTTCATTTTTAAAATTAGTTATTAGTAGAGAAATTATTATTATTTATTTATTAATAAAACTTAGTTATTTTTAAAATTGAAATTTGTGAAATTTATTTTGACAAAGAACAAAATATTTTAGTTTATAATCAAACTGTTAAATTTTATTTTTGACAGCTTTTCACGCTGACGTCTTTGTTGGTTACAACAGCGAAATTGTAGACGTTTTTTTTAAAGTTCATCGTTATCGTCCTGTGTTTCTACCTATAATCGAATTGTATCGTAACTTGCGGAAAATAATTTTCGTTTGCCTTTATTATTTCATTGTTGTCTGAATTTCTTCTTTATTTTATTTTTTTATTATTGTTTGATGCAATTGTGTGAATCTATGTGTTTGAGATTTAAAATCAGATCAGAGTGTGGTATTATAGCATAATAGTGTATGGTATAAGTGTAGTATTGTATGATAGAAATGAAAACTTTTCGCAAAATGTGATTGGTCCCCAAAATTATCACAATAAAATACAAAATTGAACTTGATAGGAATTAATTTAGCTAAATAATGGTCATGCACAATTTTTGTTAATTTTAAATGCAAATTGATGGCAAACGTATGTTTATAGTGCCTGTGTTTCTATTTTTAAAATTTAAAATTTTAAACTTAACCATTTTTATAGCGTCATCCCTATGTTAAGATTTTTAAAATTTTTAAGAATATATTATACTGTTGATAGATGGCGTCTTTTATGCTCCCTTTTTTTATAGCCGGATGCCAATGTTTATGTTTTTAAAATTTATTTATATTATAAATTTATTTATTTAAACTACATATTTATTAAACTAAATCAAAATTTTGTGACAGTTTGTCAATGTCGGACGCAATTCAAATTAAAATTGGCGTTTATGACATCAAATTTAGATTTGACAGCCTAGTACAATTTACTTTAAAGAGGCTTGGAATAAAGATGGCACGCTTTAGTTTATATTTAAATTTCTTAAATTTGTTAAATAAATTATATAAACAGCAACATTAAATTTTGTGCATTTGTTACAAAAACTATTATGTAGAATTAGTTTGAACGCGTTTTCCGGTTCTTTCTTTCTAACTGGTTCTTTAATATAGTATTAAACGACAAACTTATAATGTTTACCTGTATGGTCTGAAAAGCCACAAAGCGATTTGAGTGAGTTTTTGTTATAAAACTTACACGAAATATGTTTACTTTTCGGTTCTGTTACACAAATTAATTTTAACAATGATTTACAATTTTAAACTTGATTGTAAATGTAATAAAAGATTTAAACTACATCAATTTTATTTAGCATCATATATTCCACCGATATCACTAAAAGCACTTTTTTAATTTTGTTTAGTAATCTGCACCTAGACAAAAGAATCCTTCAAATTATGAAATGACTCTCAATTTACATAAAAACCCCAATGAGTGTGTAAATATTTACCAGATTTAAACAAAGAAAAACAATATATTGTTAAAGTATAGTTTATTCAAACCAGCAGCCAAATTCTGTAATTGTGAAGCGGTGAAGTGATAAGTTTTTTAATGAAAAAAAAACGAAGAAATTTTTATCACTTCACCGCTTCACAGTTACAGAATTCGGCTGCTGTAGTTAAAAATTCTTTATACTACTAGTTCAAGCCTAGATAATTAGGCTATGCCATAAATCAAAAAATCTATCCCGATTTCCATTTTATGCGAATTTTATTATATTTCATCACTATTATGTAGGTTCAATTCAATCTGACATCGGTAGTCGATTTTTATTTAAATTTACGTTAGTGACCTTTTCTACTATTGATTAACTAATAAATTTATATGTTGTTTTTCTGTTTATGATATAAAATTATAACATATCAAATCAGAGATAATAAATTTATATTTAATTACGAATTTTAATTGTTTTATTTGTGCAAAATAAAATTAAATTTATAATAGCAAATAAATTTTTTTAAACGTAATAGGTATGAAACTTTATTTTCCAGCTGAACCACAACTGACAATTTTTGCTATGGTAGATTTTAACATGTAGGGTTACCGAACCGCAATTTTTACTCCGAAGACTTTGGGTTGGAAGGTACGTCTTCAGAGCTGGGACTGTTTCTCAGGATTCTTAAGATCATTTTGAATAATCAAAATTTTAACACTTTTTTTTACAAATCATTTTATAACCTTTTTAAAAACACTCTTTTCATACAGCACCGATATTTCATTGTTCGGTATTTATATCGGCATTTATAACGAAAATAAAATGTTTTTTAAAAAATTGGTGTCGGGAATCTGTACAATTATTTCTTGACAAGTGTATGTATCGACAAGTGTACAAGCATTTCTCGACGTTTTGGATCATAACTAGTCTAAATAAGCAAACAAAAATGTTCGTCTGTCTGCCTGCAGCTTTATTAAAACCTTTAAGATAAAACTAAAAACAAATTAGCTATTTCAGTCTTCACATTCCAGTGTATAAGCCGGAAAATACTGTACAACCTAGAAAAGTGGTGTAATAGCTAGGATTTTAAAAATTCTTTTACCCTGGTTTCTTTAGACCGTCAAGAACATTTATCAGCACTAACCCCTTCATTAACTCGAAAAATGCGAAAGTTTGAGTAGTTTCCCCTATTCCAAACCATTTGGAATAGTAGTCATAAAAAATTATGAAGTTAAAAATTTTACTTATTGGAAATCGTCTCCTTAGGTCGCTAATTACGAATAGTACAAAAGCATATGAGGGTGGTTCAAATCGCACAAAACCACCCAAGAAGTGGCAATCATCTCTTGGGGGGTTGTCGGGGTCACTGATTACGAATACCAGATGCAATTAACAAAATTTAAACACCCAATGGGATGTGCGATAAAATCTCGATAAAAATTTTACTTTTGCCGTTTTCGATAATTGATTGATTTGTAAGCTGAAGAATTTCATTTTCAAGTATGGGTTTTTTACTGTTAGAAAATCTAAATTTTTGTTTTGAAATTCCCTCTTCATCTGTTTACCTGCATCTACAGTCGGCCACTTAGTTTGTGCTTATGAATGGAGATCTATATACATAGTTGCTACCACTTCGTTACTTTCCCATAGTATACGCTTTTCATCGATCTGATGGCCTTGTGGCGATCGACCGAACGCTCGAAATTGTGAATTCGCCTTTAAATATAAATTTCAAATCACTTTGATTTGAGTACTTTACTTTTGGTTTGTCAAGTCAACCATCATGTCACAAATTTTAGTTTCTAATTTTTAAAGTTTAATATTATTATTTGTTTATGTAACTAATAAATAAATTGACTATCATTAATTCATTGAATTCATTTATTTTGTGTAAAATTTAAGTGAACATTTTTTGCCTTAGTTTTATTTTAATTTAAACCAATGAAATTCTCTAAAATGTAATGACATCATTCAATTTCACCAATAAAATTTAAATTATACTAATAAAAACGTCTGGCCTACTGGGATATTAAAAATTATCATTCTAATGTTGAAATAATTCACTTTTATCAAAGTAGGCCAACGTATAATTCATAAAAAATATATAAATAAATGAAAAATGGCAAAACATTTTCTAAACGAATTCCCCTCGTTCGTTGATAAATTCTCATAATTTTTTGAAAAATTCCTCAAGCAAGTGGTATCGATAAAAGCACGAGGCCGTAGGCCTTTCAAAATTTTTGGCAAAAAATTATTTCGAATTATCACCGCCCTTGGGAAATTACAACTGATAAAAGTTTATAATAGGGCGTTCGATTTAACTGAAATAACTGAAAAAACAACAACAATTACATACAATTTTTCAGTTGTTGCAGTTGCTTCAGTGCAAATCGAACACGGATTCTTTTGTTTGTTTCTTTTAAAGTCTTTTTTCTTTAAACTTTTGAAAATGAAATAAAAATGGTGAAAATAACCTAAAGAATTATTGTCGTTTTACGATTTCTTTAAAATTGATATAATGTTTTGATTGTTTGCTTTGGATAAATCATTGTTTGACTAGAATGGCTAAAAGAAAAGAAATTTGTGGTAAACTATTTGACAACATCAATATTATCGAGTTTAAATCAAACAAATGCTCAAAATTTACTACTATTGATATCATCATTCTTCTCCTTTTATTTACTGCCGCGACAAAATAGTACATTATGATTTAGTACATTATTTGCACCCACATCAAGTCCAAAATAGCTTACGTCCGTGCATCATATACTATTTTTTATTCGCCGCAAGCAAAATATTTTAAGAAAAGTTGTTTATTCTAAATTAAAATTATAAATTTTCATAAATTTTAAAATAAAAATATGTGGAACAAGTAACCTTTGAAAAAATATTTATTATTTTTTCCAAATTCTATGACAACAAATGATAACAACTATTTTAATTGGATAATGAAATTTTGAATTTGCGGGTTGCTTTGATAAAAAAATTTATTTTTCATAGAATTTAAACAAATACAAATGCTTTTTACTTTTTTGGACGTAGCTATGACGACAAAATAAATAGTTGAAAAGTGATACTTTAAAGCCGCAAATCACAGTAATAAAGCAACACTTTAATATATAGGCGAATAAAAAGTATTGTCGTAGTATTCCGGGCTTCACAATAAATAAATAATTACTCACACACATTTTAATCTAACTATTTCTTTTATTTACAATTATAATATATATTTTATTATACAGAATTTATAAATTTCTTTAAAACTTGTTGTTCATAACAACGCTGCCGGAATACTCAATTCTTATATTATTATTTCGTCTTTTTTATATGTTGTCGATCCAACCGATCGTTAATTATTTGGTGTTGCCAAATGGTATCGATCAGTTGGATCGATATTATATATAGGAAGAGTGTAACACACTACACCTTCCCCCCAGAAAAGATTCCTTTTCTTTCTATCTATATGTAATTATATTTTAATTTAATAAATTTAATGAATTTAAATTTCAGATTTTTTTTAATTTTACTTTTCTACTATAGTTTTATCTATATATGTAATTAATTTCATATTTTAATAAATTTAAAGAATTTAAATTTCAAATTTTTTTATTTTACTTTTAATAAATTTAATGAATTTAAATTTCAGATTTTTTTTTAATTTTACTTTTCTACTATAGTTTTATCTATATATGTAATTAATTTCATATTTTAATAAATTTAATGAATTTAAATTTCAAATTTTTTTATTTTACTTTTAATAAATTTAATGAATTTAAATATTAGTTTTTTTATTTTATTTTTACTATACTACAAAAATTAATTTTATATTTTACTATAATAATTTTAACGAAATTTAATTTAAAGTTCTATGCTAATTATACGAATTTCAGTTTTAATTTGTTTTTATTATACTTTATTATTAGACATTTAGTATTAGTGGACTAATACCTTCCTTCCCCTCAAAAAAATATTTTATTATTAAATATAATTTGTCTTGCATACATATTACTTATACATATATTTATATTTATATTGAATAGATTTGAATTTATGTATTTTGAATTTATTTAGAATAATTAATATTTTTTGTATTTATATTTAAAGAAATTGAATTTATTTAGAATAATTAATATTTTTTGAATTTATATTTAATTTAAAGCAATTGAATGAAAACAAAAAAAAAATTTCGGCTTTAAATACCAAATTTATACATGGTAGTGTTTAAGTAAGTTGTTGTGCACAAGCTTTGTTTTGTTATTTATTCGAATTTCACAATTTTCAGCTGACGGTTTATCTATAACCACGAAAGGACCTGACCACAAAGATTTTGTTTTGGAATTAGTTGTCGTGTCCCGAAGAAGGACTTGATCACCTAGTTCAAAGGGTTTAAAATTTAATTTTGTATCATATAATGTTTTTGTATGCAATTTCCTTTTCAACAGTTTTTCTCTAGCTACTTGCCAAGATTGTTGCAATCGAAATTTTAGTTCAGAACAGTAATTGTCATAATTATAAAGAACAGATGATTCTTTCTTTATAGAATCGGGAATTCTAGGTTTTGTGCCAAATAAAAGCTCGAATGGCATAAGACCTGTCGAGGAATGTGGTGTGCTATTATATGCGAACATCGAAAATGGAATCCAGTTATCCCAATTCATTGGGTCTCTTTCAGTAAATGTTCGTACATATTCTCCTAGTGTTCTATGTGACCTTTCAAGCGCGCCGTTTGACTGAGGATGATAAGCAGTACAGTTTATATGTTTAATTTTTAATAATTTGTTCATTTGTTTAAATAAAAGACTCATAAAGTTTGTACCTTGATCCGTTATTATTATTTCCGGTAATCCGTAAGAACAGACGAATGATTCCACAAACTTTTTAGCTGTTGACTCAGCGGTTTGGTCTGAAAGTGGAATTGCGCATGAGTATTTCGTCAAATCGTCTTGTAATGTAAGGATAAATCGATTTCCTATGTGAGATATAGGTGATATTGGTCCTACTATGTCCAAGAAAATTCTTTGAAACGGTTTAGTAGCAGTGTCTGTTATTTTCATTGGAAATTTGGTTAATCGCCCGTGCTTATTTCGTTGGCATTTATCGCATGATTTTATGAATTTTTTTACTTCGGATATCATTTTTGGGAAGTGAGTCTTTAAGTCTATTTATGGTACGGTTAAAACCTTGATGTCCTCCTAAAGGAGTAGAATGAAAATCTTTAATAACTTGTGCTATTTCTAGAGGATCCAATAGTTCTTTTTTACTTATATTCGTTTGATGAGGTATTTGATTTATTGTATTTGTTATATTATTTGGAATTTCGTTGCTTTCTTCGCAGCTATTTAATTTTTGTTTTGATCTCGTGATAACATTAACATCCATTTGATCTGTATAGGATATTCTGGAAAGTGCATCGGCATTTTGATTATCTTTTCCTGGCTTATATTCAATATTAAAATCGTAATCTTCTAATTCAAGACGCCATCTTAACAGCATAGATGCTGGATTTGGGCTACTATATAAATATGTCAGTGGTTTATGATCCGTTTTTATGATGAATTTATAACCATAGAGATAGGGTCTAAATTTTCGTACAGCCCACATAATAGCTAACAACTCCTTTTTAATTGTAGGGTAGTTTCGCTCTGCTGAGTTTAAGACACGACTAGCATATGCTATGGGAAGGTCTTTAGAATCAGTCTTTTGCGATAGAATTGCACCTACTGCAATGTCACTTGCGTCAGTTGTGACAATAAAAGGTTCGTTAAAGTTAGGATATTGAAGAATCGGTGGTTTGCATAATGCGTCCTTTAAACTGCAGAATGATTCGTTTGTTGCTGCATTCCATTCAAATTTAATATTTTTCCTTCTAAGACGATTTAATGGTTCTGCTAGATCTGCATAGTTTTTTATAAATTGCCGGTAGTAACCGGATAACCCTAAAAATGATGTAACTTCTTTAATGTTTTTAGGTTGGGGGAATTTATGAACGACTTCGACTAATTCTGGGTCGGGTTTGGTACCATCGCGGGTAATAATATGCCCTAAGTATCTAATTTCTTTTTTTAAGAAGTTGCACTTTTTTGGTTGTAATTTTAAGTTGAATTTATTTAAACAAGTTAATACTTCTCGCAATTTCTTATTGTGGTCTTCCAAAGTTACTCCATAGACAACTACATCGTCTAGATATACAAAACACTTTATGCCGTTAAGGCCGCTTAGTACATGGTTCATCAGCCGTTGGAATGTGGCTGGTGCCCCCTTTAAACCGAATGGCATTCGTAAGAAGTGGTAGTGACCAAGACTGCTGCTGAAAGCGGTTTTTTCTTTATCTTTAGGATTCATTGCCACTTGATGATAACCTTCGGCAAGGTCTAATGTACTAAAATAATTAGCTTTTCCAAGCTGGTCAAGTATTTCTGTAACACTTGGTAGTGGAAACACATTGTTTATTGTGACCTCGTTAAGCTTGCGAAAATCAACGACCACTCTCCAACGCTTCGTTCCATCAGTTGATCGTTTTGGAACTATGAGTAGCGGTGAGTTCCAAGGAGAAGTACTTGGCTCAATTATTTCTTTATCCAACATCTCTTTTATTTGACAATTAATTTCAGATTTAACTGCTTGAGGCAATCTATATGGTTTTTTATTTATTATTTGTGCATCTGGTTGGAGTGGAATCGAGTGTAGAATTTCATTGTTAGTTAATAATTTATCCCCCGGCAAGTAAAAAACATCGTTAAAATCACGACAAATTTTTATGATAGAACTACGTTCTTCTATGTTTAAATCCTCTATATTGATTTCATTTTCCAGTAATTTAAATCGGTTAACTAAATTGTCGGACCATGCTTTCATTGTGAATAAATGATAATTTTCCATTTTTTCCGTCTTGACTTTTATGTCTTGTATTATTACGGGAATATCATTATTATTCAACACGCAAAAGATGGCAGTATTACAATTTGATTTTATAATACAACTAGCAAGAAAAACTTTTGAATGTATTTCTTGAGATGGGCAGAAATATTCTTCGTCACTGGTATTAGTAATTTCTAACAAGACAAACTTTTCTACTCTAGCTGGTATTTCAATTGGATTTTTTGAGTAAGGTATTATTGGAAAATCGTAAGTGATATTGGTGTGTTTTATTTGAAGCTTATGTTTCCCACAATCAATTATGCATTTAAATGTATCCAGGAAATCTTTTCCTAGGATTCCAGAACATGGAATCGGAAAGTTATCTGAGACTACATTGAAATCATGTTCGATAAATACACCTTCAGATAATTCGATTTTTGTATTTATTAACGCTAAAGTCTTAATGTTTTCAGTCGTTATTCCTTGGATGATTAATTGTTTATCAGGAAAACAAATTGATTTAGGATTTATAGTTCCTTTTTTTATTATACTTATATCGGCCCCCGTATCTATCAAAAAGTAGTGTTGAAATAACTGATTTAAAATATTTACTTTGAGTATTACAAATTTAAAATCATTTGTCTTTAAAAGTGAGTTTGTTCGTTGAAAGGAAAATGAGCATGTTTTTTTTAAGGTATAATCCTTAGAATTATTTTGGGAAGTCGAATATGAACTCGTTTGTTTTGATTCACTTAGATGTCCTCGATCCGAACAGATTTGTGAAGTTCCTGATCGGAT
This sequence comes from Diogma glabrata, assembly GCA_963693315.1. NCBI lineage: Eukaryota > Metazoa > Arthropoda > Insecta > Diptera > Cylindrotomidae > Diogma > Diogma glabrata. The sequence goes on from OY856187.1 coordinate 143,391,710, forward strand.
ATCTGTATGTTTTCCGAAACATATGTTGGTTCATTAATTGTTTCCTGTGTACAACTTATTTGATTAAAATTTGAAGTCGATGGTTTACTAAAACATTTATCAGAAGTGTGACCGTACTTTTTGCAAAAGCTACACATCGTTTGAACCATTGACGATGATTGTCGATTTGTATTGTTTGAAAAAGATGGTTGATTCAATGTTGAATTAAGACTAGGTTTGAATAAGTTTTGATTAATTGAATTATGATTGTTATAATAAGGTTTAGTTGTATTGTTTCCGCTATGGTTTGGGCTAGGGTGGAAGTTTTGACTTCTATTATTTGTCATACGGTTTGATCTTGAATAGCAATTTTCTATTAAATGACCTAATTTTTTGCAATAATTGCATTTCTTGATAGATCGACCAGGCAATCTGTAATTGTTGAAATTCATATTAGGTTTGTGACATACTTCTTCTTCTATTCCCTGTGTAATCGCCTCTGCTAAGGTTCCAAAATGGTGTGCTTTGACTATTGTTCGTATTGGTTCCTTTAACCCGTTTTGAAATGAACTTAAAGCACTTGTTTCATTCAGACTTTGTATAATATCTGCGGCACCGGCACCTGCCTTTGAAATACAAACTTCGTTTAATTCATATAATAAATTCTCAATCCTATTTGCAAATGATTGGACATTTTCATTACCATTTTGAGAAATAGAAACTAGCTCTGTGGTTATCACACCCTGTGATCTACGTATAACAAATCTTTTCTCCAACTCTAGTTTAAGCTCTTCCCATGATTTATAATCCCTATAGCGTACCACCTCGTATGCTTTACCGCACAACTTAGCCTTTACCAGATTAAGAAATTTGTCTTTATCCTCTTTTGTGGTTAACGGATTCCATATCACCTCACAACACGTACAAAACTTGTGTAGTTCTGTTGATATACCACTAAAAGTAGGTATAATTTTTAGCATGTTACTGATATTGAGCTCCATTGTTTTACTAATCAATTTAGTATTTTGTAAAATTCCTGTTTCTTCAATTTTATCTTCTTTCAATGTCATAACCACTTGTCTACTACGCAATTGGACTGTTCGTAACTGTTCGTTAACACTGTGTAAATTATACATACATATGTTTAATCACACAGTATTCATCATCAAAAATTAAACGAAATAGCTAACTTTGTTAACTTAGAAAAGTAAAAGATCAATTTAGAACAATATAATGATTTTATACTTCGTATGGCCAAAACCTATTTAAAAAAAGAACCCAAAACAGATCGATTTTTTTTATCTAAAATATTTGTGAATACGCTAAACGTATGTCTTTTGAAAATGTTCGAAAACATACGCTTTTTTGGTTGTAAATAATTATATTAAGTTGTTTTCAAAAAAAAATTGTTATCCCAAATGAAGTTTTTCCCTTATTATCGGAATAAATTGCACAAAAAAAACTCTTTTTTTAAATCAACCCAAACGCACCTGGAATTACTTAAAATTTGCAAATTGGTTTTTGCTGTGCCAGTTAATAATTTTAATTGTTTTAATGAACGCAATAGGCTTCAAATTTTATTAAGCAAAAAGATAAGTCCACCAAAAAAAAATTTATCGAAGCAGCAAAATCGAACAAAAAAAAAATATAAATTTAAAGCTTTACCTTAAATATTTGGTTCATATACTAACTATCCTATTTGGTTACCATTTTTAAATTTTTTTTATTTGTTTATATGTTATTTAATCAATCAAAGTAAGACATTTTTTTTATATTTATTTTATCCTTTTACCAATTAACTCCTAAAATGAATAAAATATATTAGTAGATAATAAATTTCTTTTAGTTATTTTATTTCAGAATATATATGGATACGCTTTTGAAACAATTCAAGGGTGGTAAGCCCTTGCAAATTTGTCAAAAATTAATCTTTCGCAAAAATAAAACTGCTTATTCAACAGCCAGAGGGAAACAGAAGGAAACTGCATATAACAATATATGTTTTTCGAAATTAAGTAATTTCACGAAATTACTTAATATATATTTTGACAATTAAACTTTTCTTACGTGTTTTTTTTGGAATAATATAACAAAACAAAACTCAGTGCGCGAACACATTAAAACAACGTTCGTTGTTATTAATAATAAAAGCTTTGTTTTTTTTTTGCAAAATATGTCGGTGTGATGATGATGTTTTGATTTTGACAAAGATAATTAATATAATAATTATAAATACTAATAATAGCAATTATTTACTACTACATATATAAATAAAATAAACATACGTGAATATGAATGCCCAATGACAGAAATGGAACTTTACGCCATTTCTATTTCTGTTTCTTGTTGTTTCCCAATGTTTTTAGTTTTCCTAATGTTTGTTGATGTTTCCCAATGTTATTTTGTTTCTTGAGGTTTCTTGATATTTTTTTATGTTTCTTGATGGATTTGAAAACGAAATAAAGAAATGCTTTTCCACCATTTTTATTTTTGTTCACTGCATTTCCCAATATGGTAAAGAAATTGTTCATATTTTTATTTTTAAAAGGAATGAATATTAGATTTATTCATCGCTAACATTTTTCTTTCTTTTTCATTTAAAATTCAAATTTAAAATTTTTTTTATTTCACGTATTTACTAACATGGTAAAGAAATTGTTCATATTTTTATTTTAAAAGAGATGAATATTAGATTTATTCATTGCTAACATTTTTCCACCATTTATATTTTTATGTATAAAAAAATTATTGTGCACTGTATTTTAAATTGTTTTTTTATAAACATCTTTTAGAAAAAATTAATTAAGAACTATTCTGTTCATATTTTGTGTATAAAACAAAACATGTTTATGCACGTTTCGATCGAAACAAAATCGAACATTCCACATTTTTTCACCATTTTTTTTCAGCATTTTTCAAATTTAATAGTAAAGATTTTATTATTTTTTTTATTTACCGCTGTCACCATTGTCGTAGTATTCCGGGCTTCACAATAAATAAATAATTACTCACACACATTTTAATCTAACTATTTCTTTTATTTACCATTATAATATATATTTTATTATACAGAATTTATAAATTTCTTTAAAACTTGTTGTTCATAACAACGCTGCCGGAATACTCAATTCTTATATTATTATTTCGTCTTTTTTATATGTTGTCGATCCAACCGATCGTTAATTATTTGGTGTTGCCAAATGGTATCGATCAGTTGGATCGATATTATATATAGGAAGAGTGTAACACACTACAGTATATTTAACACAAACCGCTACTTGAAATAATACAAATTTTGATAATAGTAAGCGTCACTGTTACTATTTGAGGTGCTTTTTCAGGGGGGAATCTTCACGAATTTCTCATTGTTCGAGTACAAGGGTTAGTGCTGATGAATGTTTCTAAAGGTCTAAGGAATTCAGGAAAAAAAGGATTTTAAAAATTGATTTGTCACCACTTTTATAGGTTTTCCGACTTATTAAGTGGACTAACTATATACTAAGCCCTTCCCACAGGCCAAATTTTTGACACTTCGGAGTGGGACGTTCTAAGCCCTTCATATTTTATAATTACTTTATCAACCTATCGAATTTATGGAAATTTAATGAAATCTTCGGGTTTGCATAAAATTTATTCGAGCTTATGTTGTGTATAATAGTTGGTAACTCTGAGAGTATGTCATTTATGTATTGCATTTAGTGGTCATAGTACCAGTCCAAAAAAATAACTTTTCTCCTAAGGACAAAAGGTAAAAGTAAAATAATCTGTTTTCAATGCAAAACAAAAATTGAAGTTGGCATAACAAAAAATTGAAATGGATTTCATTTGAGACAGAAATCAAATCTTATTCATATTTTGAATATTTTGAAATTCTATTAAATATTTGTTGAAGAGAAATTTTATGTTTAACTGGGACTAAAAATGCATTTTGGAACTCGTAAGTAAGATCGTGGTTCGTCGCACAGCAACATTTTTACTTATCCCAAAATTCATCATAGTTTGTCCTGTAACGACCAAAATCAAATATAATCGATTACAATTGATTTATTCTGCAATTAAATATATTCGATTACATTTGCATTGTGTACAAAAAAACAAAACAATTGTATTCTTTCTTGTATACATCTTGTTGGAAAGCAAACGAATGCACATTACATTTTATTAAATGTTATTCTTTACCTGCTCCACTGTGTTTGTTTTTTTCTTATTAATTCGTTTTTAAATAAAAGAGAGCTAAATGCGATATTGAATAGAAATTATCTCAAAAAAATCAAACAAATTAGGTAGACATGATGATTTTTTTAAAACGTTTTTTGATTGGAATATTGGTATCGAATATTGGAATATTGGCTATCAAGAGACATAGATTATATTCTTTGAAATCAATCCTGTATAAATAATAAAGAACTTAAAACACTTAAAGACTTGTACACTTAAAGAAACTAAATTGTTTTTATTAAAATTATTGTGATTTTTCATTAATTGTGTTATGGTGTCGTATTAACTGGAATAATAAAAGTATAACTAAAACTTAGTGTATAAACAGATAACATAGCAGTAAATATTTTGTTTCTAATTACAATCATAAAACAGTTGACCGATGATAAATAGTGGTCAAATTTTTGTTCGTGGTTTTAGCTAAGAAGACACCAAATTCTGTTTCGGTGTTTGGAACAAAGATTTTATCCTAGAAGAGGAATAACAACGCAATTGGTCAACAATGTGTATTACTAGTGGATGAAGCATTTTGTGTTAGAAGGAAACGTTTAGATGTTTGAACACTGTTATTACAACCTAAGCATATAGCCTGTATAGACTAGCCTGCTTCAGCACGGATGGAATTATATGTTTCATCAGTGTTGGAGCAGCCAGGTCTATCTAAAAAACAGGACTCAGGTCAGCGTCTCGCTAATATGCTAGCAGTTTTGCTAAATCTGGTCATCAGGAATCAGGTTCAGCTAGTTATGACCTAAGCACGTAGGGATTTTAAGCGAATTGAGGAAGCAGCTCCACTTTATTATTCGGAGGAATGAGAGAGGGGCTGCTGTCTTAACTTCTTTCTGGTACCTCTAAGAAAAGATCCAAGATGGTTTCACCTTCTTAACGGTTTCCTTTGGTGGCTCGATTGCCTCTGTCTCTGACATGCAATCGATCAAAGGTGTTTTTTTAACACTCGTAATATCACTTTAGTTTTCCTTCCTCTTGTTGAGAAAAGCAAACGCTCAATACCAACCTCCCTTCACCAACTTTAATTATCTTTATGACTATCCAACATCTCTCTGTACCTCGACTTCTCGAAAATTGGGGGCTGGAGCTCGTGATCTCCCTGCAGAAATTATGTTAATTTTATTTTTTTTGTATTAATTTTGCTTTCTTAGGTAAGATGAGAAGATTCAAAAACTGGTTTGTAGATACAGACATTTGGGCTGGAGTCTGAGCCCAAAGTCTCTCAAATTTTAGGGAGATGCTAGAGCATAGATTTTAGGATTTTGACCTATATTTGTTCTAAGCCTCACACATCGTTTCTGGGAAGAGTTCGCAAGTTCGATCTTCGTCGACCTCCATCCTCCTTCTATAACAGTATCTATACTTTTATTTAGTGTTGAATATTTTACGTCAATTTTGACAGTAATGAGCATAGCATGTAACTATATGTAGATTTTATTGGAAAAATATTAAAGAAACTGAGCAAATCGATTGGTGTTTATCCAAAAAAATCTACATATAGTATCTATACTATGTACATTTTTTGTACAGTCTTACACAATGCGGGTTCTGACCTGGGAGATCTCTAATAATCGTTTCATAAATAAAAATGTTTCCTAATATAAGTTAAATAAAACAATTTTTGACTAAATAAATAAACAATTCTTCGTTAAACAATTAAATAAATAATTTTTTATATATAATAATAAAATAACCAAAATATAATTTTTTTTAAATTTATATAAATTGTTTTTTAATAAATTTCTTTTAGATTTAGGAATATTTTTTGTACAGGAATTTCTGTTCATTTCGTGGCGTTCGGTGTCGCTATTTTTCGGGTTCAGATTGAAGTGGTAGTAGAGATGTCAAAAATCCCGGAATTTTGGAAGCCTTGAATTCGGGATTGAAAAACCTAATCTCGGGGAATCCCGGGGTTCAATTAAAACAGATTTTCTCTTAAAAATCAATTTAATATTAAACAATTACGTAAATTATACATTTTATTCAACAATAAAAATAATTCATTAAAAATTGATTTAGGTATTGTTATTAAATATATTTGAAAACCATAAAACATCATCTGAGACAAATCCAACCATACCTTTGAATTGAAAAAATTCAAATTGTTCCCTTAGTTACTTGAGTTAACTTGCTCACAAATCCCGAATAGCTATAAATTCCCCATATTGTTGTCTAAAATATGCAACCATATATATGACTATAATTGACAAAGTGTCGATAATTGATTTCGGATTAATTGTAAATAATCAATAATGACTATACACTCGTGATTTAGGATGTTGGCTATAATAGAATAATTGCCCATTGTATGAATTCACACAATAATACTGTCTAGAAATTTAATGCAAAAACAGCATCTTCATAAAAAACTTAGTAACATTTCCTTAAGAAATGATGCCAGAAATGACGATTGAAAGATTCAACACCGAAAGAAAATAATCGGTCACTATACAACCGCCTTTGTGCCGACCGAAGTTTTCCTGTCACAATTTTTCTTGTCCTCAAATTCGGTTGTCATATCTTCAAAAACCAAATTTGAAGACACAACAACCGAATATGCTGTCATTTTGACAGCATAACTACTGTGCCAACTGAATGATAAATTTTTTGCTTTCAGTGAATTTAAGTAAATAACTGATGATGAAGTTTCAATTACGAAATATTACCGCCTTGGTGGCGTTGTGGTTAGCCGTTCTGCTAAAGGATCCAAATTCACTGTCATTAAGAAGGTTACGAGTTCGAACCCCAACCGAAATACGTAAAAGAAAAAAATTTAGTTTTTCTCTGAGATAAATCCAACCGTACCTTTGAATTGAGAAAATTCAAATTGCTTCCTTACTTACTTGAGTTTATTTGCTCACAAATCCCGAATAGAATAAAAATTATGTTTTTAAAACATTAAGAAATCGATTATTTTGTCGCTAAGCGAATTCCAAGTTTTTGAATTTCTGAAACTAGCAACTGATAAAACCCTTTCAGACTCCACATTTATTGGCTTTATTGTAAGTAAATAATTATAAACTTTTTGAAGGTGGTCACTAGGGTTACCCTTAAAAAAAATTTTTAATTTTTGTTCGCACCCTCCCATTTCGTGTCAAAACCCATAAAAAAATTATTTGCAAAATTTGAAATCAATTGTTCAATTGTAAGGGGTCAAAGGGCCACTCAAAGTTCAGAGGTTTGGTTCTGAGCCTAAAAAAAAAGAAGGCAGTGTTAAGGACTGCCAACAGAAGTGAAAACTTAAATCTGTGAAATAGCTGTGTTTTTTGTATCTTCCAATTATTGTAGCATCGCAAATTAAAATTTCAGAATGTTTAAATTAAAATCATTAAAATTATTCTGGGTTTCATATCTATCAGTATTCCAAGCAAATATTATATACATGTTTATATTTAAAATAATCAAAACATATCATATAAAAATTTGCGTCCATCAACACGTTAGAAAGCATGTTGTTGTGGGACCTTGTTTTTAAAAGTTTTTCATGTGTTGTTGTGACTCACCTTGTGATTTCTACTACCAAACACATTTTATTTTAAAAAAATAGTGTATCATCAAAGAATATTCCATAACTTAGAGTAAGGAATGGTATCGTTGATTCAAAATACTTCATCCACCAGCACCCCTAAGATATCACTTTGGCTAATGAGATTGCACTGGTATTGCAAGTGGTATACGATATCTCAAGATAACTCATGCCAATAGCAGGGTCTAAAATACGCGAGGTTGTCACACCCATAGATCAAAAAGTTTAAATTTTACAAATCTTCCTGCGGAAAGCTAAGTTAATTCATTGGTATTAATGGGCATTGGTGCCGTTTGCAAATCACTATCGGCTAAGTGCCACCATTTTTAACTAGTTTATTTATCATGATTCCCATCCATGTTTAATCATACATAAGCTATGCTTCTTTTTATAAAATTTATTGCGATTTCCGTCTCGTAATTGTGAGCTTAAAATCGATATAATCGATGTTATCAAGTATCAAGTTACAAGTATTAAGTCTTCACTTAATTTTAGAAACATGTATTACATACAATTCCAAATTGACAACATATTTGGTGAAGATGATAAAATTTGTAACATCATGTTAAATTCCAACACATATAATTTTGATATACAAATGTAATTGTTTGAGGTTATTCTACCTTTCTTACGTTATTTTTAATTTCATAAAATTAGGTTCAACGAAAAAAACATTGAACAAAGCAAACTACCGTTTAAAACGATAGTTAAATAAAAATCAAATTGACTGTACACAACAACTTCCCAAATTTTCATGATGTATTAATGCATAAAGGCAAACAGACATACTTACAATTTTATATATATCCAATATTTATTTAGCATGATGACTCGAATGCAAATTGCAAAAGACAGTAGCAATAGATCTTTAAAAAACTGCATTATTATTATAGATCAATTTTTTAAAATTCGTATAGAGAAATTTTTATTATTTTTATGAATTCATGAATAAAAAAAAATAATTTTAATGGTATTTAATAAAAATTAAAAAAAAAACAATAAAAAATATTTATCACACCAGGAATTGAGCTCACTACACTACAGAACATCAGTCGAGCACGATATCCACAACGCAATTTGAAACGTTAAGAAATGATAGATAGATTTAATTTAAAAAATATAGATAGATAGAAATGATTTAAAAAATATATTTTTGCCCTTCAAAAATGCATATAAAACTTGATGACGCGAATATACAAATTTTACTCCATACAAAATTTCATAACGCGGCTAAAGAAGTTTTCACTTCAAAAATTTTAATTTTTTGTACGACACCCTCCCATTTCGTGTCAATGCCCATAAAAATATTATTTGCAAAATTTGAAATCAATCGTTCAATTCTAAGGCCGGTGTCCCCGGTTACTTAAATTGCCACTAAAACTTCAAGTGTCCAGGGCACGGCTTAAAATTGATTGATTGATTAAGGGCGAATCAGAATTTGAAAAATGGATTGTAAGAAATTAAACAATGTGGCTTTAGTTTTCTCTTCATGATTAACCTCCTCAGCGTGATTCGTCGAGGGCATATGAACATGCCTTAATTGTTTAATGAAAAAACGGTATTTTCAGCTGTTGTAGCAAAATATAATAAGTTCCATCCGCAACTTTATGTTGTAACTATATCTATAATGTTGCTATTACAGCTCAAACTTGTTTACTCGAGAATGATAAACTAAACCTAGCAACATTTTCTTAGAGGGTAGTTACAATTGGTGCACAGGTAAATTTTAGTATTCTTAACACTTCTAGAAATATTCTTCGTTTACTTTCAAAATTAAATATGGATTATTCGCATTTAAACACCCAACACTCCTTATAAACCTGTTGATTTGTTGATAATGGTTTTTAAAGATTGTATAGTTACCACAAAGATTAAAACATTAGGGGTGTCCTTTAACAACTGGGTGTCCTTTCAACAACATTAGGGGTGTCCTTTACCCTGTTCACAAATTGTATTTAAATCGTACCTGAAAATTAGCAAGGTTGTTTGTTTGATGTATATAATTTCCGTTGACTTAATCCTGTGTCTTTAATATTTCCAGCTCAATTGAGTAACTGATTGTTTTTTCAAATAATTTAATGAGTTTTCAATACAATTAATATTTGATACTTCAATTGGATGTCATATATAAAATAAAAATAAAATGAACATTTACCCTTATTTATTATTATGCGTTTTACCGTATTCTATCATTTATTTCTTTTCACAATCTTCTTATGTAATTTATTAGTTAATGTCATGTAATAAAACGAGATAAAGATTGTAAAAATTTCAATGGGTGCTGATGACAGGTAAGTCCTTTCTTAATGTTGTAATAAATATTATTTATCGTTTTTGTGAGTAAAAATGACTGAATGTGGGAAGTGGGAAGTGGAGCATAAGGTAAGTTGTTGTATGTTGGTTAAAAAATTTATAGGAATAACAAATGATACAACTTTATGTAACGAATTATATTAATTTTTTTTGTGTTTTATATGTGATACTCGTACAAGTAATAACAGTTCTTAATTTTATTATTTGCTTAATATCATAGCCCTACTTAACTCTTTATTCTAGTATGACAAATTTTATACTTTTGGCATTTCTCGATTTGTTTCGCTTTGTATTTCCTTTACATAAAGTACCTGTATGTGTTTTACCTCAGATAATATTGAGTTGAAGTTAGTAACCTCATAAAAGCCTAATAATTTACAGATGACTAGATATTAGCTCACTATAAAGTGGTCTCAAGCCATGTAAAAAATCAGTTTTTGAGATTTTCAAAAAATTTGTTGAAAGTGTAAATATTGATCTAACAAACTGTATATTTTCTAATAACTCTTTCACTATACGACGAACCCAGCTTGGAATGATATACACACATTTCTAAAGCTGGTCTGCAGTACAAACTGATTATTCACACTCTCACATTCAAGTCTGGAACCCTATAAATAGAGTATAATCTATAACTGTTGACCTTGCTTTTCTTATTTGTGCTAGTCAAAGTAAAACCTAATATAGGTGTCGTTGGTTCTCTATTCTGTATCGAATATAGTCATTATATCGTTATTTAATATCATGTCAACTGTAGCTGTCATTTGTCAATTACATGAATAAATTAAGATTAGAATTAGTAATTAGTATATGATTTAGGTTTTATTTATTATTATAATTACACAGATATTAAATTGATGTATTCCAAGATCGTGTATAAATTGTTTCTAGTGTATTATGAAATCCTTAGCTGTTTATGATTATACATTAAATTGATTGTTAACATGAGATTTAAAGATAAAAGATACAATGAAACTGAAAAATAAATAACGGTTTTGTGTTTCGTACTTTTTAATATATCATATAGCAGGATTCCAACTTTATCCATAGTTTATGTGCTTTACTCTAGTTATGTGTTACTATATTTCATATACAAGCAAATCTCTTAAATTTACATTTAAAAACATATATTTTTCATGTCATGGATTATTAATGTTTCAATTTTATGAATAATCTAACTTATTTCAAGTAATTTATTATAAACGATTCAAACACAAGTTACTTGGGAAATTGGTGTGATGTTAATGGTAGTCCTTTGTCTATTGTTTCTGGTGAATTATAAACTCATTTTATATTGTCATAAAACAACCAGTTTCAAAGAAACGTTCTACGTTCAGATTTATTTAAGAGGAGAAGAGTCTACTAACCTTGGAGCAGCAATCAACAATTTCCATTTAAATATTTTGATTGTATGTTAGTTGAATTGTTAATTATTTTCTTTATTATTCTTAAGAGCTTACGTAACTACAAAAAATCTATAAAATTCAATTTCTCTTTTCTACATTTTGAATTGTTTTTCAATGTTTATATTTACTACCACAAACCTTGTTATTAAATTATAAATTTAAAATGCCCAAAAAATATTAAAAGTTTTCTTCATAGTTGTTCTAATTTTTATAAAATAAATAATGATAAATAGGAGAGTAATTTAAATTTATTGAGTTATTTCCAGTGATTGTTTAGGTTAAATATTAAATAAAAAAAAAAAACAAGCAATATTTTCCTAAAATTTGTTCTATAAATTGAATGATAAGTTTTTTTCCCGGTCCTACGCTCAGTCATTGTCAATTCAATGGTTACTTTTTTTTTTACTAACTGAAGGATGATAAAAGAATAGTTTAGCTTAGTCTATTTCTTTAGGAATGGAAAGTTGGAGTCTTGGTATTTTAGGTCTGGTGATAGATCTGGAGCGATTGTGTTGATGTATTGCGAATTTAAAAGCTTACGTACAATCAGTAATTTTTATAGCTAGATGATCTCACATAGGAGATGATCTCACTTATGGAAATACGAAGTAGTATCTGTAGAATAGTGTAAGAACTCCAACCACTCTTCTATGATGCAGCGAACCCATACCTGATGTTATCATTGGAACATCAACCTGTTTCAATGCATGCCTGTGAGCTCTGTCAACAAAATTCAAAGAGGTTTCTGGTGCTGCAGCCCATAAATGGGAATCGAGTTGAAGGATCGGTCGTATATATGCTTTATAGATCAAAATAATTTCAGATGAAGAGAAAAAGCTTTTACAGCAATGTAGAAAACCAAGTTGTTGAGAGAATTTGGAACGAATATGATCATGCTATTTCAGTTTGTGATTGATATTAGTATTCAATAGTTCAAGTGTAGGTGAGTTTAATAACGGTAGCCTGGAAAACGTTACGTTGCAGCTATAGAGTGAGGTTGTATGGGGAAAAACGCACGACTCCGTCTTCATAGAATTAATTGTTACTAGATTTCGTCTACCCCATCCAAGAATTCAATCCCTTTTCTACGATGATAGTTAGTAGTTCGACTTAATCTCTGTATTTTTAAATGTGAAAATCCATACATTCTGAATGATCCACTTTCCGCGTTGGAATTTGACTCATACTGGGTATATAATTATAATCGAGGACATATTATGCGTTTTTGTATAATTGTAAATAATGAATATAAAAATTAAAGCAGTTCATTAATTTTTTTTTGTTCAAAGCTTTCTGTCATTCATTCTTGCTATTCTATAATTCATCTATAAATTAATAGACTGCGCTGGTAATTATTCAAAAAAGTTTTGTATTGTTAGCATATAAAAAAACACAAAAATTGTCGACATCTCCATCCAAATTTGTATGGAAATTTTAGACAATTTTTAATTCGCTTTTGTGATCCTAAATATTTAATTATTTGCATAATCGAAGCTCAGAATTTAAAATATATATATATATATATATATATATATATATATATATATATATATATATATATATATATATATATATATATATATATATATATGTATATATATATATATATATATATATATATATATATATATATATATATATATATATATATACATATATATATATATATATATATATATATATATATATATATATATATATATATATATATATATATATATATATATATATATATATATATATATATATATATATATATATATATATATATATATATATATCGATCAAAGTATTAAAAAATTGATCAAATGTGATATAAAATATAAAATATATTGGTGCGCCATCTCATACGTGGTAATAGAACTTTAAATTAAAACATTGAGTAAAGTAAACGTACGTAATTATATTTTTTTTATTTGTAAGAGGAAAAAAATATTGAAATAGTCTTATCACATATCCAAACATTAGATTTATGACTATTTATTTTATTTAATCGTATGATTTAAAGAAACAAAAATAAAGTTTACAAAATCACAAGTCCACAACCAAATTTCTCAAATAATTAACGCCTTCTACAGGAACCTCATTTAACTTGATTATACCACCTGAATAACTCCACACGCTGTCAAATACAAAAGTCGTAAAAAAATTTTCTCTAAGGAAAATTTAAATAAAAATTCGTTATTTTAAATTAAAATCTGAAGAAAATTGAGGAAGTCGATGTGTTATTATCGACAAGTGTTATTATCGACAACTGATTGCTGCAACACAGCTAGAAATAAGAAATGTATTTATGACTATTAGCATTTTTAATAGATAAACAATTTCCCGTTCCCATTTGTTACATAAAATAGAAGTGGGTGGCACAGTTAGTATAGAAAGGGGATAAATGTTTGTAGTCTCTTGTAAGAGATAAACCTTTAGTAATATATATACACATTTTGCATACATTTGTTCATTTTCTATATTAAATGCACCACGACTTCCTCGACTAATTTTTTGGTAAAGTCATTACGACAAATGAAGATTGCGGTGATTCTGATTGTGATTGATTTAAAGATACAATTCAAATGGACAAAAATCAGAATTCAAAAAATTTAAATATTTGGCTTACATATAAAAAACAATATTAATTTTCTACAATTTTCTTAATATTATAAAATTATAAATTTAAATATCAGTAAGCCGACATGAAAAATGACAAACAAAATATTAAATATTTATATAATAATTTTTTGGAATCACTAAAATTAATTATTCAAAGTGCCCGTTTTTTGTGTATGTTTTTATTACTTTCAATATAATTTCTTTCACATATTATTTAAGATCAAAATAACATAAAATTTTTATATAACGAAAGTCATGTTTTCTCACAAAAAATTAAATGAAACCAGCAATTTTATAAAAGGTGAACATAATTTTTCACTCTTCATTTTTTTAATTCTTTGTTGCCCGGGGAGGGGGACGGTCTGAATTTTGTACTTTTTTGTCCATAACTCAAAAACTGTGCACTGCAAAATTCTAAAAAAATTGCAACAAATTCTAAATTAAATGTTCTTTCAAATGACATCCCATTCGCTTGGGTCAAAAAAGGTTTTTTTTACCCTCTCTACACCGGTCTCCCAAGCACACAGAAATATAATTATTTGAGACTTTGCTATAATTTTCATACAAAATTTACCGAATTTCCTAGCTCTGTGGTTTTTTTCAAATTTTTCTGTCAATCAGCGTCGAAACGTAGGGGGGGGGGGGTAAACGGTTTGAATTTAGCACTTTTTTGTCCATAACTCAAAAACTGTGCACCTCAAAATTCTAAAAAAAATTGCAACGAATTTTAAATTAAGTATTCTTTCAAATGACACCCCACTCGCTTGGGTCAAAAAAGTTTTTTTTACCTTCCTTACCCCGGTCCCCTAAACACACAGAAATATAATTATTTGAGACCACGCTATAATTTTCATACAAATTTTATCGAATTTCCTAACTCTGTGAATTTTTTCAAATTTTTCTGTCAATCAGTGTCGAAACGTAGGGAGGGGGGAACGGTGAAAGTTGCACTTTTTTGAAAATAACTCAAAAACTGTGCATCGCCAAATTCTAAAAAAAATTGCTACGTTTTCTAAATAAAGTGCTCTTTCAAATGACATCCCACTTGACCACATTTTAAATAGTGTATTTACCTCTACTCATTTCCACCCCCTCAATAAATCTAATTATGAGAATATGACACTTTTATATATTTTTTATTAAAAACGTACTAGTTTTTCTATAATTTCAAATACATATGAAAATTTTCGATCAGTTAGGCTCGGAGCTAATCGAGGTAAGAAAACACGAAAACAACGTCATTATTCAAAATTATACAAAAAATAGTGAGGTGTAAAATTCCAAAATAAATTTTTAAGGAATACTGAAATGAAGCCCTTTCATATGATACCCTACTTGAATCTATAAATAAATGTATTTTCTCAAAGGTCTCACATCGAACCCCTGTAAACCAAACGAAAACCACTTTAGTTTTATTTGTTTTCGTCATTTCATGTGGACAGATTAGTTTTATACGCCCCTCAAATTTCAAGTCCATAGCATTTATAGTTTACGAGATAATCGATATAATGTGAAAAACTCGTTTTACTCTCACCAATAGTGTTCTGTATAAAAAACGGAACCCTAAAATCACAAAAATTGTCGACATCTGCATACAAATTTGTATGGAAATTTTAGACAATTTTTGATTCGCTTTTGTGATCTTAAATATTTAATTATTTGCATAATCGAAACTCAGAATTTAAAATATATATCGATCAAAGTATTAAAAAATTGATCAAATGTGATATAAAAATATAATGGTGCGCCATCTCATACGTAGTAATAGAACTTTAACTTAAAATATTGAGTAAAGTAAACGTACGTAATTAATTTTTTTTTTTATTTGAAAGAAGAAAGAGATAAACATTTAGTAATATATACACATTTTGCATTCATTTGTTCATTTTCTATATTAAATGCACCACGACTTCCACGACTAATATTTTGGTAAAGTCATTACGACAAATGAAGATTGCGGTCGTATTTTTAAGTTGTAAAATAAATATGTGTGATTGCATTTGTAAATGAGGTGTTCATTGATTTAACGATACAATTCAAATGAAAAAAATCCGAATTCAAAAAATTTAAATATTTGGCTTACATATAAAAAACAATATTAATTTTCCACAATTTTCTTAATATTATAAAATTATAAATTAAAATATCAGTAAACCGACATGAAAAATGACAAACAAAATATTAAATATTTATATAATAATTTTTTGGAATCACTAAAATTAATTATTCAAAGTGCCCGTTTTTTGTGTATGTTTTTATTACTTTCGATATAATTTCTTTCACATATTATTTAAGATCAAAATAACATAAAATTTTTATATAACGAAAGTCATATTTTCTCATAAAAAATTAAATGAAACCAGCAATTTTATAAAATGTGAACATAATTTTTCACTCTTCATTTTTTTAATTCTTTGTTTTTGCCGTGTTCGTGCGGTACTTTAAAAAGTAAAACCGGTACCGTATTGGTGAGACTTCAGCGTCCGTCCGAATTTCTACATAATCGATTTACTCACAAACTACACGTAAGTGCTATCAAGTTGAATTCTTTTACAGTTTTTAAATGTGTTTTCCTACTAAAAATTCAAATTTTTGTTTTCCTCTACATTTTATGAACATACATAGATAAGGAAATAGTAAATAAAATTTTTTTCAAGGAATCGAGTTTGGTTTAGAAAAAACGAGAAAAAGCAAAATGTTTCAAAAAAAAATTTCAATGAATTTCGACCGCTTAGTTTTTGAGTTATTGCCAAAAACGAATGTGTTTTTTAACTCGAACCTGACTTAACCTTAACATCGAATCGAACATTACACAAGAAAAAATTTGAAAAAATTCATGGTTATGGGAAATCTTGTAAAGAAAAATATAGCGGTCGGCTCATCATTTCAAATGTTAATTTGATGGGGTTAATTGGAAAATAATGTGGCAATTGGAAAATAATTATTTTTGATCTTGTCAAGGTTAATTTTTTTCTATTTCAAAAAAAGTTTTTTTTTGTAATTTTCGCAAGCGCCATTTTTGAGTTATTGAAAATGTGGAAAAAATTTTACTGCACCAACCTCCCTCCCTCGCTTAACTTCGAACATTACAACAGAAAAACTTTGAAAGATTCGTGGTTATGGAAACTTTGGTAAAGATTAAATGAAAATTATAGCGATGGGCTTGTTATTTCAACCGTTATTTTGAAGGGCTCGAGAGTGGAAATGTTGAAAAATAATACATTTAGCTACAATGTAAAACGACGGACTATTTCGATTTTTGCTCTAAAAATAAGATAATTTATATTTTAAGAAATTCGTTAATTATTTCCAAATTTAAATACCGTTAGTCAATAATATTTTAAATTTTTTTTAGTTAATTGCACTCAATTCCAATTAATAATACTTGTTTGTGTCTACATAGAAATTTTTGTTATGCAAAGCTTAGTCATAATGTTATATGTAGACAGAATACAGTTGTGCATTTATAAATAATAAGAAAGGTTGTCTGTAGTTGGATGAGAATATTTTCTCGTTTGAATAGATTTTTATTGAGATGATACAAGGAAATGGAAATTTGGATTAGGAATTTTTGAATTGCGTACGACGAAAGAGATGAGAATAGAGGAAGGAAGATATAGATAATCTTACTTCATATATACACTTGTTCGTTTTTCCGACCGAGAGATTATGTAAATTTAAATGTTTATGTAAATTTGTTATTTTTTTATTGAGTGAAATATGTTGTTCTTTCCATTTCATAATGAAGATAGGTTTATATGTGTGCATGTTATGTGTTCAAAATAATAGCAAAATAAAAAGTATTGATACTGAATACAAAACCTTTATTTATATGCTAATGAGGATGAAGACGTTAATTTATCGATGTTTTCGAAAAAAATAAGAATGTTAATATATGGCCGATAATGATTAATTGAGTGGATCCTGCAGACAAATTTATGTGTATGAAGCTAACCCTATCGATGGACTTGCCACTTTGACGCAGTGAATGGGCTCTGTAAACTCAATGATCTTAGGATACAACGCTACAACGGTAGGGTCACCCATGCGCTTAGGTCCTACGTGAAAATCGTAGCCAAGATCAAGTTCAAAACCCAAAGCTAAGGTAGACACGTACGCTGATAGCTTATCATAGTCAAGGAGTGCTTGATCGCTAGTACGGTACTCTGGAGACCGGGCTCCTTTCAGTTTTAATAAATGCCTTGACAAACAGGAGAAACTTTAATTTCATTTCTCGTGTTCTTAACGGCGATCCAATACAAACATCAAAAGAGGTTAGATATTTAAGTGTGATCATGGATAGCAAAGTTACCCAGAACTCACACCTGAAATATATCTCCGGCTTTTACAGAATGCAGTTCATTGCCCAGAACTCCTAAGATGTCACCTTGACTAGAGATATCACACTGTTTCCGCGAGATCTGAAAATTGCTTTGCAAAATTATCGAAGAAAAAAGTTGTTTTCAAGGACTAGACGATAAAACTAATTAAAACATTATGAGTTGCCAGATGTGTGGAAAACTCGCTTCTTTTATTTAATTAAAAAAGCCGGAATGTAATATTTTTCTCTTACCATAATCATCTGGTTGTTATATATTTTTCTATGATATAAAAATATTTGATTTTTCGCGGCTTAGCAAATGTATTCCTTCGTTTGTGTATTTGTCTCTCTACTAAGTGATGACAAAAAATTTGAAATTCAGTCCATTTGCTGTTAAGTATGTTGTTTTATACACAACGACCGTCATCTATAATTAATTTAGGTTTAAATTTATATTTAGGCTAATCTAAATCATCATTAATCTATTCATCCATCCAAAGATTCCATTATGTTTTGATGTAAAGCAATTTACCATTACCCAAAATTAATTAAATTTCTGATATATTAAAACAAAATTGTTAGAATGATAAGCCAAACAATAATTTTGGAAATAGAAATAAGTATTTAAAAAAATATAATTGGAATTTAAAAAATGACACTAACAACATAAACCACAAAACCACATTACAAAGGATTACATAATTTTGGTTATATATATGTATGTTCAGTTTTGTGGGGAAAAACAATAAAAAAAAAGAAATTTTTTGTGCGGTGTTACAGTATATTTTTAAACTGTTTCGCTTCAGATAACTATAGTATAACAAAACGTAAACATTTTCCAAATATTTGAAATATTTTTATAGAATTAAAAAACAAGACAAAGACAAGTCATAAAATCGAATAAAATTAAAAATTCTTGAAGTGTTCTGACCTGTTTTAATTGCGATCTGTATCCTCATCTATTGTAAGAAACATTCCGATTTTAATTTTAATTACTTTTATTAAATATTTATTTTATGGAAGTTAAACAGTACCACTAAACACAAAATATGTTAAACGAAAATTTAATACCATTAATTTCTTATTTTAATTTATACATGGAAATTTTGTCGTCTAGAAACTTAAATAAATATTTAAACTTGAGATGGATCTAAAAATGATTTTAAAACGTTTTTATTTTATAAATTTATTTTATAAAACCATCTCCTGGTTTTGAGTGTAATCCTTATCAAATTTTAAATGCTATTTGCATTTCTTACTTCGTTTCGACATTATGTTGTGTCCCTCAATTTCAGTAAAATTAACAAAGTTTTTTTGTTTTTTTAGTGTTATAAAAAAATTCTTGATCAAGATGGTGAACGAACTAAGCAAAATCAAAATTCCAAAAATTTCTAAATTTATTAATCAAACACAATAACGATTTTAATTTTCGACCCCAAAAATCGGTTCGTATTTTATGTCGTTTTTTTGTTTAGCGGTTGTTGTGTAGCCCATAATTATAATAGCTATTAATTATCAAATATGTATGTAAATATTAGGATATTATCTCTTTAAATGAATTAAAATAAATATACAAACTAATAAATTATT
Source organism: Diogma glabrata (assembly GCA_963693315.1). Lineage (NCBI taxonomy): Eukaryota > Metazoa > Arthropoda > Insecta > Diptera > Cylindrotomidae > Diogma > Diogma glabrata. The sequence goes on from OY856187.1 coordinate 143,411,679, forward strand.
GTTGTTTATTCAAACACAATATTTGGCGACGAGGGAATAAAATAAATAAAAAATAAATTAGAAAGTGAAAAAGAAAAATTTAATGTTTAGTTAAAAATTTAATTGAAGTTCATATTAAACTGATTACCCAGTGAATGTCAACCAAACACATTCATTTACATAAGAGTGATAATCATGCTAATGACAGACACATTAGATAGATAGAAGGGGGTGGACAGGTGGCACGAGGCGGAACTTGTCCTGGCACGCAGACTCTTCGGTCGATAGCGCCGTGTCCTCATAACAACTATTCCACAAACATTTCTGTTTGGTTAATGAAATCCAAGACCGAGACCGACTGTATTGGCGACAGTTTTATAGTGCTGGCCTTTACAGTATCATAGCCAAAAATCCTAGCTCTAATTGTTCGAAAACATAATTTTTACAATGCACAACATTGATAACCATTCCATCACTCAATTTCACAACGAAGAAGTAAAAAATATAAACAACTCATCAACCTCTGATATAAACACTGTCAACGTCAATTTATTTACAAACAAGTTTCGTTGAAGCGGAAACAAAAGAGTTTTTTGTGTGTTTGTTTCTCTTCTTTTTGAAATTGAGAATGATTGGGAGAGTTTCTTCTTCGGGATATATTTGTTGAATTTTAGAAAATATGGCTCACTTCTGTTGCAATATAGTAAACAAAAGAGTCTCAGTTTAGAGTATTTTACCTGGTAAATAATTGGAAATATAATAAGTGAAAATATTAATTTTTTGTAACCTAAAAAATAAGATTTTTCTATGCGAAAAGTAAACTCACTAGTGTAAAAAAATAACAAATTATAGTTGCTATGGTTTTTCATATAATTTTACAAAGTATTTTAAACAATGTAACCATGAAAAAATAGAATATGAATTTTGAATGTTTTGTTGTCGATTTAGTTATAACTTTATAATTTATAGTAAATATCGATTATACATTAGTATCATAGAAAAAATTGCATTTCCTACGCGAGATAAAAACGTTTTTCGTTCGTAAACATGTCTCACTCGACGCTAGCGCGTCTCGTGTTTACTCACGAAAAAACAATGTTTTCATCTCTTGTAGGAAAATATACTATTTTGTACATAGTAATACGGTTTCTCTAGAAAAACAAAAATATTTCATTGATTCAGTTTTGGTTTATTAATTTTTTGAAGTGTATTGTTCACTTGTTTATGATTAAAGCAATTTTGCTGTTTAAGTTAGACTAAATATTAAAACAGTTCAAGAGAAGTTTTTAATTACCTTCTTCTTCGTTGATAACTCATGAAGTTAAGACGTGTAAATTGTTGTGAAAATAAAATTGTAAATTGTTATGAGAATAAAACTGTAAATAGATGTCAAAATAGAAAAACTTATTGTTGTGAAAATAGAATTGTAGATTGTGCAAAGGAAACAGATGGTGGTTGAATTAAATATCTTCGTTGAAAGATTGATAATAGACAAAGGGCGCGATAAAAACACGCTGTCGTTCCGCCATTGTTGAGAGTCAAACCAAAAGCTAAGCATTCCTTTTAATTATGTTCATGTGTAAAAAATAAACGAAATACAATAGTAATGCGTGATAATTTGTTTGGTTTAGCAAATAAATGTGGATCAAAATGGACGAAAATAAATTGAGTTAATCTTCCTCAAGATTATAATAACGTTATCGTCCAGTTTTCCTCATCATCGATATGAAATGCATCTTCAAAATTAATATATCCGATAATTAAGTTCATCATCAGCATGAAAATTGTTTTAATTCGTCATTCATCTTTAAATCTGTTTGAACTTTATTACAAGTATAAAGAAGACTCTTCGTTTACAACAATTAATTGTGCCAGTTCTTCGTTAAAAATAATTATTGTACTTCATTATACGTATGAAGAAAACTCTTCGTTTACAACAATTACTTGTTCCAGTCTTCGTTAAAAATAAATTATTTTGTTTCATCAAAGTTACAATAACCAACTCGTCGTTTCACAACAAATATTTGTGCCAGTTTTCCTTAAAAATAAATTATAAACAATCGTCATTTTACAACAATTATTTGTTCCAGTCTTCGTTGAAAATAAATTATTTTATTTCATCAAAGTTATAAACAACAACTCATCGTTCTACAACCAATTACTTGTTCTAGTCGTCGTTTAAAATAAATTATTTTACTTTATCAAAGTTATAAAAAACAACTCATCGTTTGATAACAATTACTTGTTGGTACAAGTCACTCAGTCAAAAATAAATTATATTGCTTCATCATAATCTTCGTCAGAACAAATTAATTTGGCTTAACCAAAATGAAGCCAACTCTTCGTTTACAACAATAATAGCCTGTTCCGGTTTTTGATCAATCATCGTAAAATTTTTTAAAGAAATCCACAAGAGCTAAATCTGAATTTGTCATCGATAGGAATTTTGATGCTACTTCAAATTTTAAATTTCGAGAAAGTTAATACAGTCCACTAAGAAAGCATCTCTAACATTAGAGAAGGCCTAACATACACACAAAAAGTGCGCAGAGTCCTCCTCCTCTTCAATACAACATTCACAGATAGAACTATCTATAAGTTCCCTCGTGAAGAGATGTTTATTTAAATGTCCATGTCCTGTTAGGACACCGATCACAGAGCTAAGAGTTTTCCTCTTCAAGCTTAAAATAAAATTAACATTTTTATCTGAAATGCTAAAAAACATCTTACTTTGTCTGTCTGTTGATGACGCATTCCACAGAACATTCATCTTAAGGTCCGCATCATCCTTTAATAATGACAAGGTAAACTTTTTGGATAACCCTAAGCCGGGTTCTGGCCCAGAAAATTTCATGGCCGCTCCCGCCCCTGCAACTTCATCAGCTTTTACGTTTCCCGGAATGGCACTATGACCTGGAACCCAACGCAGCGTGATGCTGTTGAGTTGCGCTATCCTACAGAGGTTTTGGACTCATTGAAGAGTGTAGAAGTCGTCTCTGGGCTTACAAGTGCTTTGATAGCAGTTTGGCTATCCGAACAAATGCAAATTTGTTTGCCCTGCAGACGCAAACATGTTATTACGTATGTGCATTCATTGATAGCATACACCTCCGCTTGGAGGACTGTACAAAGCCATCGAAAATTTATTGCTACTTATTGCTACATTATTTAATTCCAAGTATAACCCAGCTTCTGCACTTCCATTTAACAGTGAGCCATCCGTATAGAAGACGCAGATCTCGCTGGAAGACCAGTCAGACCAAGATCCCTCACATTCCTCTCTAGAAGAGATGATCAGTTAAGCGGGCTTCTCAAAGTTTTATACTTTGATCATGACATCACTATGCATATCTATTTCAGGACAAGCTGTCCATAATCTGTCAAGAATGACCATGACCGCAAGTTTTCCCTCTGTTTACCCACGTTCCTGCCACATGTTGTCTGTAGACAGCCCTTTTAGCCATGTACTTCACATGTAGATGTAAGGAGAAAGACCTAATATTGCATCCAACGACAGTGTTAGTGTGGTGCACATTGAGCCACTTATACCTACGCAATAACAGCCTTATCAATTTTTTTTGTTAAATGACTATTCCAATTCAACCTTTTGTCGAGAATAAAAACTTTACCTCATCTGAGTAGCTTAACTGCATACTCAAAAGATACAGACTTGGTGTTGCAGGCACTTTTCTATTGTTGGTAAATAAGACTACCCTCCGCACAACTGCTCTAAGTCTGGTTTACTCAGTGGCTGAGTATGGCGCACCAGTCTGGTTGAATAGCACACATACTCAAAAAGTTGACTGCCAGCTGCATGCCACGATGCGTACTATAAGTGGTACTATCAGATCCACCCCTTTACCTTGGCTCCCTGTGTTAAGCAATATCGCTATCGCGGTAATCAACAACATCACGTTACCCTTGCCTTGCACGAATATTACGATGACCACACTCGTTGTCAATTGAAGTCAAGAAAGCCTCCACATAAAACTGCCAGCAACCTGCTGGCAACTAATTTTAATATCTTGGATGCCTGGGACACCTCCTGGAATCATTACAACACAACTGGCCTTTCTATTACTAATCCGACTTTTGCCCAACCTGGTTTCGATTTGCCACGTCATACCTGGACTACATTAAACCGAATGAGAACGAATCATGGACCTTGTGCTGATTCTTTCTACAAGTGAGGCATTTCGGAGTCCTCTGAGTGTGACTGTGGCGCTCCACAACAAACCATAAAACACATTGCAACTGTCTGTCCAATTTGACGTTACAATGGCAACGTCTCAGACATCCATTTGGCAACTCCCGATGTAGTAGCATGGATAGACTCGCTCGATGTAAACATCTAATCTTCAAATGTACTGTCTAATGTTCAAATATTTTATTTTTTACTTCTTTACTACAAGACGCGAAATCAAATCGATTGTAAGTTCATTTAATGTGTATCCATGTTTTGTTTTAGGTAGATTTCATAAAAGAGTCTACCTTTTTTTAAGTTCAATTTTTAATGTGTCACGAAAAAAACCATACGCTAAATAAACTACCTGTGATTTGGAAGGAAGGACTGAAAGTTCTTGCTCCCCACACCACTCTTCAACCAACTTCAGTGAATTTTGCATCAAATCCACCAGAGTGCGAAGGTCTTTCTCCATTGCTAGTATGGCAATATCGTCAGCGTAGCCCTGAAAATAGGGTTCCGATTGATTCAGTCTATAAAGAAGACTATCAACTACCAAGCTCCATAGAAAAGGTGAAAGAACACCACCCTGTGGGCAACCTCGTTTTACAGCAACTGAAACAGTTGCATTACCCATTTCCACAAAGGCAATGCGGCAACTCTAACATTAGAGAAGGCCTAACATACACACAAAAAGTGCGCAGAGTCCTCCTCCTCTTCAATACAACATTCACAGATAGAACTATCTATAAGTTCCCTCGTGAAGAGATGTTTATTTAAATATCCATGTCCTGTTAGGACACCGATCACAGAGCTAAGAGTTTTCCTCTTCAAGCTTAAAATAAAATTAACATTTTTATCTGAAATGCTAAAAAACATCTTACTTTGTCTGCCTGTTGATGACGCATTCCACAGAACATTCATCTTAAGGTCCGCATCATCCTTTAATAATGACAAGGTAAACTTTTTGGATAACTCTAAGCCGGGTTCTGGCCCAGAAAATTTCATGGCCGCTCCCGCCCCTGCAACTTCATCAGCTTTTACGTTTCCCGGAATGGCACTATGACCTGGAACCCAACGCAGCGTGATGCTGTTGAGTTGCGCTATCCTACAGAGGTTTTTTCTACACTCATTGAAGAGTGTAGAAGTAGTCTCTGGGCTTACAAGTGCTTTGATAGCAGTTTGGCTATCCGAACAAATGCAAATTTGTTTGCCCTGCAGACGCAAACATGTTATTACGTATGTGCATTCATTGATAGCATACACCTCCGCTTGGAGGACTGTACAAAGCCATCCAAACGAAAATTTATTGCTACTTATTGCTACATTATTTAATTCCAAGTATAACCCAGCTTCTGCACTTCCATTTAACAGTGAGCCATCCGTATAGAAGACGTAGATCTCGCTGGAAGACCAGTCAGACCAAGATCCCTCACATTCCTCTCTAGAAGAGATGATCAGTTAAGCGGGCTTCTCAAAGTTTTATACTTTGATCATGACATCACTATGCATATCTATTTCAGGACAAGCTGTCCATAATCTGTCAAGAATGACCATGACCGCAAGTTTTCCCTCTGTTTACCCACGTTCCTGCCACATGTTGTCTGTAGACAGCCCTTTTAGCCATGTACTTCACATGTAGATGTAAGGAGAAAGACCTAATATTGCATCCAACGACAGTGTTAGTGTGGTGCACATTGAGCCACTTATACCTACGCAATAACAGCCTTATCAATTTTTTTTGTTAAATGACTATTCCAATTCAACCTTTTGTCGAGAATAAAAACTTTACCTCATCTGAGTAGCTTAACTGCATACTCAAAAGATACAGACTTGGTGTTGCAGGCACTTTTCTATTGTTGGTAAATAAGACTACCCTCCGCACAACTGCTCTAAGTCTGGTTTACTCAGTGGCTGAGTATGGCGCACCAGTCTGGTTGAATAGCACACATACTCAAAAAGTTGACTGCCAGCTGCATGCCACGATGCGTACTATAAGTGGTACTATCAGATCCACCCCTTTACCTTAGCTCCCTGTGTTAAGCAATATCGCTATCGCGGTAATCAACAACATCACGTTACCCTTGCCTTGCACGAATATTACGATGACCACACTCGTTGTCAATTGAAGTCAAGAAAGCCTCCACATAAAACTGCCAGCAACCTGCTGGCAACTAATTTTAATATCTTGGATGCCTGGGACACCTCCTGGAATCATTACAACACAACTGGCCTTTCTATTACTAATCCGACTTTTGCCCAACCTGGTTTCGATTTGCCACGTCATACCTGGACTACATTAAACCGAATGAGAACGAATCATGGACCTTGTGCTGATTCTTTCTACAAGTGGGGCATTTCGGAGTCCTCTGAGTGTGACTGTGGCGCTCCACAACAAACCATAAAACACATTGCAACTGTGTGTCCAATTTGACGTGACAATGGCAACGTCTCAGACATCCATTTGGCAACTCCCGATGTAGTAGCATGGATAGACTCGCTCGATGTAAACATCTAATCTTTAAATGTACTGTCTAATGTTCAAATATTTTATTTTTTACTTCTTTACTACAAGACGCGAAATCAAATCGATTGTAAGTTCATTTAATGTGTATCCATGTTTTGTTTTAGGTAGATTTCATAAAAGAGTCTACCTTTTTTTAAGTTCAATTTTTAATGTGTCACGAAAAAAACCATACGCTAAATAAACTACCTGTGATTTGGAAGGAAGGACTGAAAGTTCTTGCTCCCCACACCACTCTTCAACCCACTTCAGTGAATTTTGCATCAAATCCACCAGAGTGCGAAGGTCTTTCTCCATTGCTAGTATGGCAATATCGTCAGCGTAGCCCTGAAAATAGGGTTCCGATTGATTCAGTCTATAAAGAAGACTATCAACTACCAAGCTCCATAGAAAAGGTGAAAGAACACCACCCTGTGGGCAACCTCGTTTTACAGCAACTGAAACAGTTGCATTACCCATTTCCACAAAGGCAATGCGGCAACTCAACATAGACACAATCCAGTTAGAGATCGTGTGGTTGATGCCATGTTGTGATGCTGCAGTCCTGTGGTGTGGTGCACATTGAGCCACTTATACTATAACCATTGGACCTTTGGTAACTAAATTAATTTACCCGGGATGCCGTTTATCCCCAAACGAAACTTAACTTTGGAAATCTCTTATAGCTGGAATTTATTTTTCCATCAAAAAAAAATTAATAAGTACAAAAATCTAACGAAAAAATAGTAATCATAATAATATAAATAATAAAAACCTTATTTTATATTCTGTTGTTGATGCTGTTTCCACCAGTTGCAATACCATGCTCCAAAGTTGTTGAATATATCGTTCTGAATGAGCAGAGATATTATTTCGGGTACCCAGTGAATTCCTTTAAGCCAATATTTGTTTAATTCCTGATTTGAAATATAGAATATCCATTTGGAACTACGCACCACTACTATTGTTGCTATTATTAATCAAAAACCTTGACATCTTTTTGATAATCCAGATTTGTATTATATATATCGAAAACAAAGAACATCTGGTGTCACAGGATGAAACATTTTCATTAATGTTAACTTCTTATAAAATGGACAATTACAAGTCACAATTGGCCATAATAAATTTTTTATTGTATTCTTATTAATGTTTACAACCATAACACAATAATAATTTCATTGTAAATTTGACTTATAATATTTTGTAATTGATGGACTTGTATTATTTCACATCACATTAATTAGCAATTAACTTAAAAAAAAGCCCACATATATCTTAACACATTAATGAATCTAGTTTTATGTAATGTTTTCACAAACTCAATTGAACATTTTATTTTAAGATTCAAAAACAGAATGAGACTATTTCTAAAACAAAATGTGTTTTTGTTAATTCTTTTTGACATCTTATCATGTCAAAACAGCTCGGGTAATACTAAAAAGAAAATTCAATAAAGATTAATAACGACATCTGTTTGTTAGAATTGGAAATGAAAATTTAGTACGTTCGTTGCTTTTTATAGTACAATTGAAATTTAACTAGCAGTTAAGTATTAGAAAATTTTAAATTATCGTTAATGTGAAAATGAATGGAAACTAATGAAATACATTTTTATTGAATTGAAAACGAAGATGAATTTGGTTTTATTATTGTTTCGTGATTATTGCGATCGTTACACCATGAATTCAAGGTAGAAACCAAGATTTCTACTCTTGAAATCACAAAAACGTCGCCATCCCCTCCATGACAGAAAACCACCGAACTACTTCCACCTATTAAACTGTATCTGGGATCGAGATACCAATGGTAACCAGCGTCAGGGTCGATGATCAATTTCAATACTCATGAAGTTCCTAGGAACTATCAGTGAGTACCGAAATCGATCATCCATCCATCTAACGTCAGCACCATTGAAACCTCGATACAACCAGTAATATATGATGCTGAAGATGTGAACCCCAGAGACGACAACCAGCCAGAGGAACGACCCTACCTAACGAACAGACATCATTCTCTGATGTCTTTCGCGTGATGGACTCCAAGACTCTTACCGCTCATATCTATGCACTCATAGAGTACATTTCCAATCTTAGTCTTAATCATTGCAGGTAAGAACTTTGGAGCCAATTTTGCCGAGAACTTTTTGGTAGCGTCACTCAAATGATGTTGCCGTACAAACACACGTTGTTGTGGTTGAAAAGTCCGTAGTTTAGATCGCAGGTTGTACTGATGTTGCGATTTCTTGAAAGCTGCTTTCAAATTCTGTTGAACTCGATTCCTGAGCAGAGTCAAATGATCAGCGCGTTCTATTTCCTCACCAGCATCTTCACCAAGCTTGTGTAGTGATCTCAACAATTGGTAAGTATTTCCATCCGATATTGGATGTTGACCAAATAATAGATAGTAAGGTGAGTACTTGGTAGCTGAATGTACTGCAGCCCGCAGTGCATAAGCGATTTCACCAATTAATGAATCCCACTTGGTATGTTGACCTTTTATGAACGCTCGAATTGCTGCTAGAACTGACCTATTGACCCGCTCTGACGCGTTGCTTTGAGGACTATAGACACCGGTCCTAATGTGTTTAATGCCGAAATCTGACAAAAGACTTTGAAAGTTCCTACTAGTGAACTGTTTGCCATTGTCACTGTGCAGAAACTCTGGTACCCCATATGTAAGAAACACTTCATTCCTTAGAAAAGCATTCACCTTCGGTGAAGTTGCGTTCCTAAGTGGTTTCAGTAGTACAAACTTCGTAGCATGATCCAGAACTACCAATAACACCGTATTCCCAAGTGTTGAACGAGGGTACGGTCCCAAAAAATCTATATAGACTCTCTGCCATGGACGTGCTGTTTCGAATTGATATTGCATCGGAGGACGCAATATCTGATTCGTGGCTTTTGTTTGTTTACATGTGTCGCAGGACACAACATAGTTGTGTACCTGTGACGCCATGCCCGGCCAATAGTAAAGACGTCGAAGTAATTCTAAAGTCTTTTTAACACCCCCATGAGCAGCAGTACTATCATCATGATGTTTCTGAATCATGTTGGAAGTCATCGGTTTTGGTACCCAGAGTTTCCACACAGGAACATCGTTGGGTATTGCATCAGGTTTTGGCTCAATACGAATGTATAGCTTATCATCCACGACTTTAACTGAGGGAAAGTCCTTTGGTGATGATTGAACTTTAGCTATCATATCCGTATATTCCTTGTGCCGATAACCTTCATTGTCGATTTTAATGTCGTTAGTGTGATGTGTTAATGCTTCCGTCAATTCTTCGTGTGTATCGTCATAAAGACGAGATAGAGCATCAGGGACTATGTTTTGGGTACCTTTTTGGTGGACAATGGTAAAATCCATATGTTGGAGTTTTAGGCTCCACCTAGCCAGACGACCACTCAAGTCTTTCTGTGACATAAGCCACTTCAGACTTGAATGATCAGTCACGATTGTAAATCGGTGACCTTCAACATAGCCCCTGAATTTCTTCACACTCAGAATTGCCGCAAGACATTCAAGCTCAGAAACAGAATAGTTTCGTTGAGCTTTATTAAGTTTTTTCGACATGAAGGCTATCGGACACTCTTGTCCGTCTTCGTCGATCTGATACAGTACACTACCTATCCCTGTCAGACTCGCATCGCATCTAATAAAGAACTCTTTATTATAATCAGGGTTCACTAATACCGGTGCTGTAGTCAGCAATTTTTTTAGATTTTCAAAAGCTGTCTGCGCTTCCACTGTCCATTTTAATTTTCCAGAACTTTTCTTTAATAGGTCTGTGATCGGTGATACCACGCTTGCATAGTTTGGTATGAAACGTTGGTACCAACCGGCCATACCTAATAACCGCCGAATTTGTTTAACTGTAGATGGAGCTGGATACTCTGCTACAGCTCTTACCTTGTCAGGGTCTGTTCGAAGACCATCTTCACCAACCAAAAATCCCAAGTATTTCACCTCTCTCAGAACAAATTTGCTTTTCTTGAGGTTTATGGTTAACCCAGCCGCTCTTAACAATGAAGAGACTTTGGACAGCAATTCCATATGTTCCTGGAACGTGGAAGAGACTACCAATAGATCATCTAAATAAACAAAGACATTTTCGTGATATTGATGTGGTATCACTTTGTGCATTAGCCGACACATTGTCTGGGGAGCATTGCACAATCCAAAGGGCATAACCCGGAATTGATACAATGGACGACCAGGCACTGTGAAGGCTGTCTTGTCTCTAGATGCTTCTGCCAGAGGAATCTGCCAGAAAGCATCTTTGAGATCAATACTTGAAATGTACTTTGTGCTATTTAGACGACCTAGTAAGCCATCAATCAAGGGAAGTGGGTAAGCGTCCTTTTTAGTTAGTGAATTGACACGACGGCTATCAATACATAATCTGTTTTTACCAGATTCTTTTTGTACCAGCACCACTGGTGAGCACCAAGAACTGTTACTCTCTTCGATCACGCCCATTTGAAGCATCCGGTCGAGTTCGGCATAAACCTTTAGTTGAACAGCCGGCGATGTGGGGTAATGCCTCTGTTTAACAGGTGCATTATCCCCAACATCGATGACATGTTCAACCAAAGAAGTCTTTCCGAGCCCAGACACTTCAAATGACGGGAAAGAATCCTTGATCATATCCAGTTCATGTTGCTGATCAGTGGTGAGGTTATGTATATTTAAAGTTTGTAGCTCTGTGCGAGTCAGTTCACTAACAAATGAAGGAACAATACCAAATTTCTCCCAGAAATCTATGCCCAGGTAGAGCTCTTCTCGTAGTCCAGGGACAATATGAAACCGCATTGGTTTAGTGGAGCCATTCACAGTTATTGGAACTTCTATGTAACCCAAAATTTTATTTGCAGTACCATCTGCCGTACGAATACACGAAGTGTACTTACGGTAAGTTGTACCTGCTGACTCCAATAATTCCAAGGAACTTCTTCCAAGTATTGTGATTGACGCTCCACTGTCCAATAGTCCTGAAATGTGTTTGTCCAAAATCCTTATTGTTAATCGCGGCCGAGGATCCTTTGTTTCTGAAAGGATAGATGAAATACAAGCTTTACGAAATAATTTCCTCATCCTCCAATATCTAATATTACGTTCTAGACGTCTAAAATACGTTCGATGTAATGATGGGAAATTAAATGTACTAGGTGATTTTATTCTGGTTTCCTGAGTGGTGATCGATCGTCCTGCGTTGCTACATCTCTCGTCGTTTTCTTCGGGCTCATTGGATGTTGAACCGAGGGTACCATCCCCGAAGCATGTACTCTCGGACGGTAGTTTAACGACGGGTGACAATATGAACAATTTGCATATATAACATCCGGCTTGTTACATTTCCAACAATATAGTTTAATTCTATTCTTAGAGCACTCAGGAGCTCGATGACCGTTTACTCCACATCTGAAACACACTATTGGTTGTCTGGATATTGATGGACCAGGTTGACTGTTGTCAGATGTTATGCTAGGTCGCTGCAATATCCGTCTCTGTGTTGAATCCACCGCATCAATATATCCACGTTGTTCTGGTTCAGCATCCACCTCATAATCATCCATTTGCTGTACCTCGCTAATTCTTAGATTTGATGTTCTGGTTGGAACTGGTGTGGACCACAAACGTTCAAACTTCTGACATAAAGTCCGAAGTTCATCCATTGAGTGTATTGTTGCTGCTAATGTAGCATTTTTGAGATCCACACTCAGTCCCTCCCGAGCAATCTCTAGCATTTCACGATCAGCAAATGGACGTGCTAAGCGACGGTTTAACGAACCAATCTCCACCAGATATTCGTATACGCTCTCCTTGGATTTTTGTTTACGGTTCAGAAGAACGCGCAAGATCGCCTTATCATCAGTTAGCGTACCGAAGGTCTGTAGGAGTCCCTCCCTTAGCACTGGGTAGGTCACCACCTCATATTCATGAGTTAAATTCAAATAGTATCTGTCGGCCGCTGCTTTCAGATACCGTGGTATGATAGACCTAAGGTCGTCCCATGACACACGGTCTCTTCTGGCAGCCGCCTCCACTCTATGAATGAACTCATGAATATCAGGAGAGTGACCATCCCCTGTGAAGGTTGGAACCCAATTTGAGTCATAACGACTCAAATTGTTCCCACGAACCCCTCGGTACTCCACTGGTGCTAACGCTGGAGCCGCGTCACGCCATACCTGAGGAGGTTGGTTGTATGGTGGTGGTGCTGTTAGTGGAGCTGGTGGATATATTGGTGGTAGTTGTACCTGTGGTACTGATGGATAATTTAATTGTGGTTGTGGTTGTACCAATGCTGGATTGTTATGTGTATGTTCAGACTGGAGTGATGGACCCAATTGTGGTATTGCAAAGTCCTCGGCTCTCAACCCAGATTGCTGGAAATAAGCCGGTGGTAATTGATCTGACCGTCTCTGATGTTGCTGGTTTGGACGATTCAGACTATTTATTGTTTCCGATATTGGCCGTACTGGGATCGGTGTGGATCTCTCATCTGGTTGAAAAGCAGGTGAAGCAGGTGGAGCAGATGATACTCCTGGTTTACTCTGCATAATTGGACGTGTTGATAATGATCCTATTATACTCCAAGCGCGTGACAATTGTGAGATAGCGTAGGTGCGGGCTTCTTGCAAGTCATTGCGAGGACCCAACCTATTCATCCTACCCGTATAATGTAACACTCGATTCGCCAAACCATCCAAGAGGGTCTGATCAATCGGTGACTGAAGTCGACGTACTTGATTTAAAATAAGTTGTGCTGCCTGCACCACCATTTGAGATTCCTCAATCAAATCTCTCGCATGAGACACTGTTATTGGAACTGACCCATGATCTGCATGGTTTCGCAGTTCCTCTGCCCAATCGGCCCCCCCGAAATTCACACCCCGAACCAAACATTCGACCAGCAGTTCGCTGGGTTCTAGACCATAGAACGGATGGTCAACGTCTATTTGGTTTGACATTTTGATGGTAAAATTTATCAAATCCAGAATTCACAAAATCAAACAACAATAATAAAACCAATTCTCAACAACCAAAAAAAAATGTAGAGTTAGTACGACGGAAATGTAAAAGTGAAAACAATAAAAACCGCAAAACGGAAAAAAACAACGAACGCCCCAAAAAAAAACAGAAAATTTTTGTAAAAACCAAACTTGTAAAGGAACAAAAAAACTGTCGTAGCTAATCTTTGCTGAATCTTTACAGAAATTCCTAAGATATTGTATATTAAAATATAATTTATTTATTTAATTTCAGATATACTGAAATATATATATATACCTAAAATTAGTTATTGACGATAGCACCCCTAAAATATATTTATTTATTTTAAAAAAAATTGAAAAATAAAAAATATTCAAAAAGGATGTCTATTTATTGGATGCAACGTCCTAGCTCATAATATTGATTTATTTTTTAAAAAAAAATAAAAAATACTTATTTATTTCTTGACGTATTGCTTAATTAATAAAAAATTTATTTTATTTAATTACCTAAAATTATTTAAATTTAAAAAAAATTATTTAGTTACCTAGAATTTAATTTACGAAAATTTATTTTATTTAATAAAAATTATTTATTTAATTTTTTGAAAAATTTGTTTGATTTATTTTATTTTTATTTAATATAATAAGAGATTCCCAAAATCTAGATTCGTCTGGAGACACATAAAAGTAAGTATGGCTACAATATCCATTTTATTTAGTATTTGAATTATCGCGTTCGCGAGCCCACTCCAACAATGCATGTGAGAACCGACTAGAAAAGCCCCTAACGACCAGATTCTACAGAACAGTATCTCCCCAACCTAACAAAAACAATCGCAACTGTCACGATTAGACTCTAGGCCCATTTCTACTGACCCAGCTGCGGTTGTTCTACCTAAAAATAAATTACCATTAAACTAATGCCATAGTCGAAGAACGCTCCCGAACACCAGACTTCAAATCCTAAACTCCATGAAAACTGTCTATTGCAAGCTAAATGTAAGAGTGGAAAAATGTTGAAGTTGTGTGAGGTGAAGCCTCGATCCTGATAAAAAAAAATGATTGGTTCTCCTCTTCATTTCGTTAAAGAAGCTTCTGTGCAGGGAATGGTACTACTGGTTTGTACCTAAGTTCAGACCAGCAGTAGTCACTCCCTTATCACCAGAAAACTCCTTCTGAAATGAAGAGAAGAAACCAATGAACTTCGATCGCATGTCCATAATGGACAGAGGCGATCTAAGAACATAATTATGTTAAGGAGATAAGCCCCATGGATCCTTTGTTAGAGGTACCGCTGAGAGAAATTATCAATTACACACTTGTAATCATTACACAACAATTAAAAAAATTAACACCCAAAAAAAAAAATCAATTAATTCTAACAAACGCTCAACTGTAGTGGAATGTACAATATTTTCATCGCGAAATTAAAAATAGTTCGAATCTACCACAACCAAAACAGGATTTTCACCGATTATAACCATTAGTGGTAAAGAAATTAAAATCATGTATTTGTTTCACGCAGGCCAAAATGCACCGTTAAAACGAGCATCAGATTCCAGATCTAATTTATTAATGTATAAATATTTAAATATGATCTACTATCCAATTCCTATCAATGTATAATATTTGCCAAAGCTACTCACAAAAAGTTCAAATGGCTAAATCGTTTCATCGGTTTGGTTTCTTAATTTCATCTCGTTGGTGCTATTGTAACATAACACTCCACACAAACCACTACATCCGCTTCCCATACACAAAAATATGCACAAATATGTACAATTATACAACAATTAACCTACTATATACACTATGTACAATGACAGTATAAAAAAACAGTCTCCGAAAAAAATTACTGCCCCAAAACGGTTTTTTTCCAAATTCAGAACAAAATACATTTCAAAGATGCACACAATTTCCCGGGGCCACTTGCGGTCCCAACCACCGTCGAGGGTTCTCTCCCCTGTGATTGGACTCAGAGATAGCGTTCTCTTCAGCCAATATCTCCGCATAAGCGTGCATGACTGACGAGAACTCTACCTCCTCGGCCAACCACGCTGCCTTCTGCTTCTTCCTCCTACTCTTTTTCTCCCTCCACCTTTTCCTATCCCTTTCTAGCCTCCTCAATCGATATCTCTCTCGCGCATCCATCACTTCATCCACACACTCATTCACTTCATCAACTACCACTTCTCCTACCAACTCATTCACTTCCTCATTTACAATCTCACAAATCAATTTATCCAGAACCTCATCATATTTTTCTTCATAAATATCATCCATTAATTCCAAAAATATTTTATGTTTTACTCCATCCAAAATCACATTTATCATTTCATCCACCACATTCCTCGCCTCAACCATTCTCTCTTTCCTCTCTTCATTCGCTCTCCCATCCACTTCATTCATCCAGGGCTCAAACCCACCTGGCCGACACCTCCTTAATAACCCCTGACCCCTCATAATTGTATACATTCTTAACAAAATTCAAAATATATAATACGAAATCCAATAACCAAGGTTATTGCAAATTTTATATAAAATATTCAACTTCCCAATGTATATAAAATATTTTTACAATAAAAAAACCAAAACCATAAACTGGTTTGTATTATACCGTAGTATTACGAAAAAAATAAAAAATTAACACGTAAACCAACCTGGTCTACAACGCCCAGTTTATACAATAACTGGTTTATTAAAAAAAAATAAACAAAAATCCGTACGTCGTAAAACCAACACTGGTTTTTCCCCAAAAATTCATATAATAGTAATTAATTATATATTATTATTAATAATTGTATAATAATAATTAATTTCTTTCCTAAAAATAAAAAAAAACCAATAACTGGTTATCCAAAAAGTGTTTGGTAAAAATATCTCTCGCTAAAATATATTTAAACCAATCTGGTAAATATGAAAAATTAACCGTTATTACGGTTTCTACTATCAAAACACGTTTTTGTTTTGCTACGCTGGCAACACCCACAAAACAAAAACCTAACGGGTCCTGTTTGGTTCGGCGTCACGTATAACTATGACAATTCGACGATATCACAATTAATTGCATTATAATTGCATCATCATCAAAAATAGTTGTAAAATATTTATTTATTTAATATTTAATATAGAAAAAAAACCCAATACTGGTTTTACACAAAATATAAACGGTTACCTATAATAAATCCAAAACTGGTTTATCAAAAATCTATAAAACACAAAAACCAAAAAACTGTTTTTTCCAAAAATTTCCATAATAATATTGCGCCAAAAATAAAAATATCTATTTTTGCGCCTAAAAAAATATGACTCATCAAAAAATATCACTAAACCCATATAAAAAATAACCACAAAAACCAAAGTCTTTGTTTCAAGCGCCACGTATAACAATTCTAGGCCCTGATACGGAGCCACGTATAACTATTGGACCTTTGGTAACTAAGTTAATTTACCCGGGATGCCGTTTATCCCCAAACGAAACTTAACTTTGGAAATCTCTTATAGCTGGAATTTATTTTTCCATCAAAAAAAAAATTAACAAGTACAAAAATCTAACGAAAAAAATAGTAATCATAATAATATAAATAATAAAAACCTTATTTTATATTCTGTTGTTGATGCTGTTTCCA
This sequence comes from Diogma glabrata, assembly GCA_963693315.1. Lineage (NCBI taxonomy): Eukaryota > Metazoa > Arthropoda > Insecta > Diptera > Cylindrotomidae > Diogma > Diogma glabrata. The sequence continues at coordinate 143,428,977 of OY856187.1, forward strand.
CCAGTTGCAATACCACGCTCCAAAGTTGTTGAATATATCGTTCTGAATGAGCAGAGATATTATTTCGGGTACCCAGTGAATTCCTTTAAGCCAATATTTGTTTAATTCCTGATTTGAAATATAGAATATCCATTTGGAACTACGCACCACTACTATTGTTGCTATTATTAACCAAAAACCTTGACATCTTTTTGATAATCCAGATTTGTATCATATATATATCGAAAACAAAGAACATCTGGTGTCACAGGATGAAACATTTTCATTAATGTTAACTTCTTATAAAATGGACAATTACAAGTCACAATTGGCCATAATAAATTTTTTATTGTATTCTTATTAATGTTTACAACCATAACACAATAATAATTTCATTGTAAATTTGACTTATAATATTTTGTAATTGATGGACTTGTGTTATTTCACATCACATTAATTAGCAATTAACTTAAAAAAGCCCACATATATCTTAACACATTAATGAATTTAGTTTTATGTAATGTTTTCACAAACTCAATTGAACATTTTATTTTAAGATTCAAAAACAGAATGAGCCTATTTCTAAAACAAAATGTGTTTTTGTTAATTCTTTTTGACATCTTATCATGTCACAAACATATAAATTTTTTCTAAATTGAAACTAGTTGGACGGATACATTTAAAAAAAATTGCACTAATTGAACTATTTAAGGATAAATTTAATTTAAGTAAAAATTTCACTACTTAATATTAACTTAATTTTAAGAGAAAAAGCATGAATGCAAAATTATAATCTGTTCATTTTGACATCCATGAGAAGAGTGATTTTTTAAAAATAGGAAAAATGTGATTTTTCCTTTTAGACATCTCATGATGTCAAGACAAATCGTGTAATACTCAAAATTCAAGAAAGATCAATAACGACATCTGTTTATTAGAATTGGAAATAAAAATTTAGTACGTTCGTTTGTTTTTTATAGTATATTCGAAATTTAACTAGCAGTTGAGTATTAGAAAATTTTAAATTATTGTTAATGTGAAAAATGAATGGAAACTAATGAAATACATTTTTATTGAATTGAAAACAAAGAGGAATTTGGTTTTATTATTGTTTTGCGATTATTGCGATCGTTACAATACCTACGCATGCCATTCTCTGGATTTTATTTAACTTAGCACGGATGTACTGTTTATCCGTCTTAGGCCACCAGACAACAATGCAAAAGCAAGTGTTAGTCTGATTATAGCTGTGTAGACCCATAAGATGATTTTGGGACTGAGACCCCAATTACTTCCAAGGGATCGGTGGCATTGCCTAAAGGCAATAACAGCCTTATCAATTTTTTTTGTTAAATGACTATTTCAATTCAACCTTTTGTCGAGAATAATGCCTAAAAACTTTACCTCATCTGAGTAGCTTAACTGCATACTCAAAAGATACAGACTTGGTGTTGCAGGCACTTTTCTATTGTTGGTAAATAAGACTACCCTCCGCACAATTGCTCTAAGTCTGGTTTACTCAGTGGCTGAGTATGGCGCACCAGTCTGGTTGAATAGCACACATACTCAAAAAGTTGACTGCCAGCTGCATGCCACGATGCGTACTATAAGTGGTACTATCAGATCCACCCCTTTACCTTGGCTCCCTGTGTTAAGCAATATCGCTATCGCGGTAACCAACAACATCACGTTACCCTTGCATGAATATTATGGTGACCACACTCGTTGTCGATTGAAGTCAAGAAAGCCTCCACATAAAACTGCCAGCAACCTGCTGGCAACTGATTTTAATATCTTGGATGCCTGGGACACCTCCTAGAATCATTACAACACAACTGGCCTTTCTATTACTAACCCGACTTTTGCCCAACCTGGTTTCGATTTGTCACGTCATACCTGGACTACATTAAACCGAATAAGAACGAATCATGGACCTTGTGCTGATTCTTTCTACAAGTGGGACATTTCGGTGTCCTCTGAGTGTGACTGTGGCGCTCCACAACAAACCATAAAACACATTGCAACTGTGTGTCCAATTTGACGTTACAATGGCAACATCTCAAACATCCATTTCAAACATCCATCCAACATCTCAAACACTCCCGATGTAGTAGCATGGATAGACTCGCTCGATGTAAACATCTAATCTTCAAATGTACTGTACAATGTTCAAATATTTTATTTTTTACTTCTTTACTACAAGACGCGGAATCAAATCGATTGTAAGTTCATTTAATGTGTATCCATGTTTTGTTTTAGGTAGATTTCATAGAAGAGTCTACCTTTTTTTAAGTTCAATTTTTAATGTGTCACAAAAAAACCCATACGCTAAATAAACTACCTGTGATTTGGAAGGAAGGACTGAAAGTTCTTGCTCCCCACACCACTCTTCAACCCACTTCAGTGAATTTTGCATCAAATCCACCAGAGTGCGAAGGTCTTTCTCCATTGCTAGTATGGCAATATCGTCAGCGTAGCCCTGAAAATAGGGTCCCGATTGATTCAGTCTATAAAGAAGACTATCAACTACCAAGCTCCATAGAAAAGGTGAAAGAACACCACCCTGTGGGCAACCTCGTTTTACAGCAACTGAAACAGTTGCATTACCCATTTCCACAAAGGCAATGCGGCAACTCAACATAGACACAATCCAGTTAGAGATCGTGTGGTTGATGCCATGTTGTGATGCTGCAGTTCTGATTGATTCGAAGGTGGCATTATCAAAAGCGGCTTCTATATCCAAAAAAATACCGAGATCGAATTCTTTGGAATCAGGTGCTCTTTCAATTTTACTTCTGGGACATATCCATATGCCAGACATGCTTTATAAATATTATGCAATGATTCGATGAGGCCATCTACATTATTTTGTAGCGTGCATGGATAGATTCCATCAGTACCCGGCGATTTGAACTCGTTGAAGGAATCTATAGCCCATCTCATATATCTGATGTTCACCACATTCCCAGCCAGAAACCCTTGGTTGTTCCTTCAAACCAGCAGTGGAACTGCTGCCTGGGAAATGTGTAGGCTTGAAGCCTCATATTTTGGGTTTTATTTAAAGCCCGGCTTGAGATCTCTTATATTTCAGGATATGTATATGTATTCCCCACGATTGTAACGTTTATTTCTTATTTCAAACTTAATTGAAATCATATTTAAAATTCTATAAATTTTTCTCATATTAAACTGAATATCTCATTTCTAACTCTCCTATTATTAATATTAGTAAACGTAATAATAATAAACGGATAAACCGAGTCAATACCATTTTATCATAAATCATTAATTTGTTAAAACAGTCAACTTTTTTAAAATACTCAGAAGCTGTTTAAAAATCAACATCTCGCAGTAAAGATGCCTTACTAACCACTTATCAATGTCAATTTCTTTGTCAAAATTTGAAAATCCAAAACTTCGATTTAAAAGCGATTCTTTCTTTGTTCTACCGTTAAATATAAAATACTAAAAATGTTGAGCTCCAGTTCAATCTACCAAACAACGAAACCACCAGCATTGATGAAAAATGGGAACAAGTTAAAGAAGCTTACGTCAAAACTGCTACAGATGTGCTAGGCTACCAAGACAAATCACGGAAACCATGGATTAGCGATGATACATGGAAGAAAATTGAAGAGCGTCGACAGCTCAAGTTGCAGTTGTGTCACCAGAACACAACCGAGATCCGCAACAAATATGAAAGTACAGCAAAACAAGTTAAAAAGATGGCAAGGAATGATCGCAGAATATATACAGAAAGCATTCTCAAGACTGCGAAAACAGCAGCAGCTAATAGAAATATGCGCACACTACACAAATGCGTGAGAAAGGTCACCAACAAATAAACAAACACTCCACCAATAAACGATGAATCTGGTCAAACCCTCACAACACATGAACAACAGCTAAATAGATGGAAAGAATACTTCGAAGACAACTGCCACCAACAAGAAAATAACTTGGAGTCTCCGGATGACAACTATAACGAAACTATCAGCACCCATCCATCAACGGAACGGGAAGTTAAAGATGCCATACAGAAACTCAAGAACAACAAATCTGCTGGTACAGATAATATATCAGCAGAATTACTCAAAGCAGATGTAAACACAACAGCAGAAGCTCTAACACCACTATTAGCTGATGTATGGAACGAAGGTAAAATACCAACCAAATGGAAAGAAGGTTTAACCATAACAATCCCAAAGAAAGGTGATCTAAGAGAATGCAAAAATTGGAGAGGTATATCTCTGCTCAACACAACAATGAAAATACTAGCAATGATCATCCTCGAAAGAATATCTCCATCAATTAACATGAAACTAAGAAATGAACAAGCCGGCTTTAGGCCAGGAAGAAGCTGTACCGATCATATCAACACAATCCGTATCATCATAGAGCAATCAAATGAATGGAATTCACCATTGTATCTCCTCTTCGTGGACTTCGAACGCGCCTTCGACTCAATCAACAGGAGCGCGATATGGAAGACACTTTGTGAAATGGGCATCCCGAAGGAAATAGTTGATCTAATCAAAGAAATGTACCGGGATGTTGCAAACAGAATACAATACAAAGGACAGCAAAGTAATGAATACTACAACCACCGAGGAGTGAGACAAGGCTGTGTACTATCCCCGCTACTATTCCTAATAGTACTAGATAGTATCAGGAGAAAGCTCGATGATGCAAGTCCAAATGGAATCCAATGGAATACAACAAGACGGCTCAATGATCTAGACTACGCAGATGACATCTGTCTACTTACACACACACATACGGACATGCAGCAGAAAATACGGAAGCTATCAACCCTTGCACATGAAGTCGGTCTCAACATTAATATCAGGAAAACAAAGGCTATGAGATTGAACGCCAAAACGTTAACACCAATTACCATCAACAATACACAAGTGGATGAAGTCGACAAATTTGTGTACCTTGGTTGTACTGTAGCAAAAACAGGCGGGACTGAAGAAGATATCAGTCAGGGTATTAACAAAGCCAGAAATACGTTCAATATGCTTCACAAGATCTGGAATGCATCCGTCCTGTCAAGAAAGACAAAGCTACAAATGTTCAATGCATGTGTCAAGTCAGCACTGCTGTATGGGTGTGAAACGTGGAAACAAACAAGAAAGATCACAAATAAACTACAGGTGTTTGTGAACAAATGCCTGAGAAGACTGATCAAATGCTTCTGGTCAAACACCATCAGTAACCAGGAACTTCTACGGCAGACAGAGCAGCTAGACATTGAGACCGAGATAAAACAAAGAAAATGGAGATGGATAGGACACACACTAAGAAAATCAGTCGAAGATATAACAAGGATGTCCCTAGAGTGGAATCCACAAGGTAAAAGGAGAGTTGGAAGACCACCCATAACATGGAAGAAAACGGTGCTAGCTGAAGCAAAACAAATTGGCAAGACATAGGGTGAACTGAAAGCGATTGCCCCCAACAGAGTTAGATGGTCCAGTCTAGTAGACGCCCTATGCTCCTAAATGGAAATAAAGGAAAAAAAAAAAAAAAAAAAAAAAAAAAAAAAAAAAATGTTATCTAAGAAAAACACAGCCAAACCGAACGTAAATTTTACAACTACAATGTTGAATACAGTACGCGGAATAAAATATCGATTTGACACAAAAAAAAAACAACAAAATAGCTAGTTTCCAAAATAATTTTCTGATTGCTTTATGGGAAAAGCTAAAAATGAAAAACAAAAATTTGTATCTTGTAACTTGTAAAGAAAAATTTTCCATTGATAATATTTTATACCGAATGCATACTTTAAAGCTTTTTTAAGCTTTTGTGATTTCTTTAATTGTAATTTTATTACAAAAAAAAGAGGTCGTGGAATTTAATTCATACTCAACGATATATTTATAAAAATAAAATAGGAAAACACGAACAATATACATAAATATTTATGTATGCATGTAGATACGTATATAACGAAACAGCAATTGTTTGCTAAGAAGGTAACAATTATATAATAGTTAGTTGAGGGAAAGTAGTTAAAGTCTAATTATAAGGAGTATTACACGTAACACTGTGATTTGATAAAAATGAAAATTGTATTCTATAATGTTTCATGTCGTTTTATTTTAATTAAAATATCTTGTAAAATTTTATTTCTTTCTTTTATTTTACCCAAAATTCCAATTAGTACGTTATAGTTTTCTTCTGATTATTAAAACTTGCTAATTAAATTAAAATTTCAATAAAATAACTAATTTAAAACGAATGTTTAGAAACCAATTTGTTTATGGTAGTTTCATTATATATATTATTTGTAAAGGTAACAGTAAAGGTGTAAGTTGATTGGAATGAAAAATATATTTCACAAAATAATATGGATTATCATCATAAAGATTATATTTACGTCTGATTTGGTATATTAATGTTAACAGGAAATGACTATTTGATTTATTTATAAGATTAATACTCTTATTATGGGTTGTATTTATTATACAATCAGTTTTTATCAGAAAATATAAGCTATGTATTATGTTTATAATAAGCCACAGGCTATCAATATTAATCTATTTTAATGATTCGCATATTTTGTAAATGGGTCAGTCTCGATTAAAAATACCTCAAACCACCCAAGGTTAGAAATAACATTCGAATTTTATGCGTATAATGGATAGACTAGACATAATAATGGATAGACTAGTATATTATTCTTCTTTCTCCTATAGGAAAGGAGAATAATTTAATTTTTATTGGCCTACATATTAAAGTGTTACTTTATTAATGTAATTTGCGGTCGTAAAGTGTCACTTTTTAACTCTATATTTGCTTGTCATTGTCCAAACGTCCAAAAAAGTAAAAAACATTTAAATTTATATAAATTATAAAATAAATAAAATTTTTTATCAAAGCAACTTTCAATTCTAAATTTCGTAATCCAATCGAAATATTTGTTTTTTTTGTGTTGTCAAAGTTATACAATTTGTTTGAAAAAATAACAAATATTTTGGTCAGAGGTTACTATGTTCAACATATTTTTATTTCAAAATTTATGCAAATTTATAGTTTTGATTTCGATTAAACTATTTTTTTTAAATATTTTGCTTGCGACGAATAAAAAAACAGTATATGACGCACGGACGTAAGCTGTTTTGGACTTAAGGTGGGTGGAAAACTTGGCTGGCGTCTTGATTTTCAAACTCTTCATATGTCCAAAAACTTTAGCCTTACGTCCTTGTAACATATTTCATAATCTACTATTTGTAAAAACTATTACACGAAGAATAATTTAGTGTCCTTTTATACAGATATTTATAGCACATTAAACAAATACATTCAGTCTCAGCACAAATCAAGCTTTATCTATCTAAGCTTTATCTGCCTAGTTCAGAGCCACCAATTTTTAGAATTTTGATTTTTTAAGACAGATTTTTGATTAAAGACAAAAAAAATTTACGCCCATCAACACCTCAAAACGCATGTTGCTGTGGAACTTCAAAAGATTTTATTTGTTGTTGTGACGAATATTGTAATTTTATTTTTTATTTTATTTTATTTTTTATTTTAAAAAACATATTATAAAATTGTTCGGGATTTTTGTGAGTAATTGAACTCAAGTAACTAAGGAAGCAATTTGAACTTTCTCAATTTAAAGGTATGGTTGGAATTATTTGAGATAAAAACTCTGATTTGCTCTTTTCACATGCTCTGCTCATATTATAAAATGTTAGTTGAAAACAGTTTAAGAATGAATGCTTTCCATCAAATGATTACAAAATTTTGAAATTAAAATAAATTTGTTCCTATTTTTGAAAAATGTGCATTTACATTCTATAAATGTTCTACCAGTTTGTTCAAGATATAATTTACTTCGTGTAATATATATGCTAGAATATGTGTATGTAGCTTTAAATTCGAAAAATATATAAAATCTGTGGTCTGATTGCTTATATAATTTTTATTTTCAACAAACTTCTGATGAATGAATTCAATGCTGCATGTTTTTGTGCATATATATATATATATATATATATATATATATATATATATATATATATATATATATATATATATATATATATATATATATATATATATATATATATATATATATATATATATATATATATATATATATATATATATATATATATATATATATATATATATATATATATATATATATATATATATATATATATATATATATATATATATATATATATATATATATATATAAAAATATATATATATATATATATATATATATATATATATATATATATATATATATATATATATATATATATATATATATATATATATATTATATATTGATACACATTAAAAAGAAAATCAGAACTGATAACTGGAACACATAAACGAGTATATAACCATACTAAATTTCGTTTGTTTTAAACGTTAAAATGCTCAATTAAATAAAACTTACTGAAAAAACTAGTATTTTTCGACTGGGACATTTAATTGCGTTTGTATAGTAACATTATAGAGATGTGAGAGGTACAAGAAATATAACCTTTTATTTCATACGATTCTAGAAAGAATCGAATTTCCTTATCATTTCCAGCTTAGCGAAACAAGAATAAAAGCAAGAAACCACCAGAAAACAAGAACCGTTATTTTTCTCTAGAAATTAAAATTTTGTTACAAAGCTGTTCGGCCATAAAAATTCATTTGTTGAAACACTCTATCTTATTCATGAACCAGCGCGTTTAAAGCGATTTAGTTTATTGTTGAACCAATGCGTTCTAACAACTTATCGTCTTTTTTATTTTTTTATATTTGCTCTTCAACCGGACTGGAATGATTTTTTTTGATTTGCTATTTATTAAAAAGTAGAATCTCCGGCAGAAAAACAAGGTTTCAAACGATAGTCGATATACAGTTAAACCTTTGATTCCTCGTACGACTTTTTTGGATGATTTGAATGGTTTTTTTTAACAGACCATCAGTTATTGTAATTTATATTGTCGTAATTCAACGCTTACTATGATAAATCAGTGATGCTTCTTGTAAGACGTCAAGGATGTTATTATAATTTTTATTACTGTTATTCTATATTATAATTTTATAATTTTTATGCCGTTATGTTCCATATAGGAACGTGGGCTGTCAACAAGTGTCCCCTTCATCTGTATTAATTTCATCAATTCACCCTGTCTTGTGGTCGAGTTTTACTTGCAGACTTAATTCAATCGATATAAAATATGGGTGATCAGTTCATAGTTTTTCCAATTTATCAACTATATTAGTTGACAATCGGTTAATTGGAAAACCGATGTGTTGATTGGTTGTTAATGTTTTTGCTTAAAAACATTTTGACCTAGATGGGGATTCGAACCCGATTCTTCCGAGTTCGAAGTCCAACGTGCTACCAATAGGCCACTCAACACATAATATTATAATTTACATTGCTTTACATGTTTAACGATTTTGATGGTATGAAAAATTAGATTAATCGAGGCATGAAGGGTTGGATCCAGGACGAATCATGGGCTGAGTAAAATGATTTACTAAAGGTAGTTCTAATTGTGGTCTTTTTGGTAATGGTGTGATGATCTCGACTTCTTTGGCCTTTGGAGTCGTCAGAGTGCCTCTTCTCTGTTCCACTTTTTTAAAATTCCAATTATACAGTTTTTTTGCTCGCACTGCACATCTGTTCATTTGGGCTGGACAAGTGGGGATATTCCTACTTGAACTCACATGACTGAAACTTTTCGGATTATGCCTCATCCAGGCACGAAGTTTCCCCATTTGCTTCCTGGTAGTGGCTTAGTGGTTTAGTGTTTATTACAACTTGTATATAACTACATTTTGAATAACTTTAAACAAGTTGGCCTTTTAAATATAGAATGGGTCAATTAAGGAATTTCAATTTTGCCGTCATGAGGGATTAGGTTTTGTTGATATGTAAATTTTTAGTTTACGAACTTGACAACCTCGCATACTCCAGTCCCTGTTATTGACATACGGGTGGGTTTACGAGAGATATCACGCATAGCTTTGGCAGTAACACTGGCATATCACAAGATAAAGAGATGTCTTAGGAGTGCTGGAATATGAGCTTTAGTTGGGAAGATTTTCAGTTTTCCGTTATTTTCACACTTTCAATTTTGATATTTATGCATGCACAAAAATAGTTCCAAAAGCTAATCATCGACGGAACAGGAACGCCTGGCATTAATAAATATTGGCAACGCAGATTCGTATATTATGTATTTAATTTTCAAAATTTTAAACACAGTATGTGATGTTTTTCGTTAAAAAAATAAATAAAAAAAGGTTTTTTTTATTATGAGTTTTAGTTTTTTTTTCTTAATAACAAAATATTCCTTAAATATATTAACCCACCTATCAAGCAGTACTTTAGATTGTTTACGCAATGTATTACGCGGTATGGGACATGGGGATAGCAAGCGCTTAAAATTACTTCGAGGTGTGACTGCCGAATCCCAAAACAATCCAACGCAACCTTTAAAATTATCTTTAAGAAAAAACTCACTATAGCGTTTCTTCCTACAGCAGTTCTCCTTCGTCAAGTGAGGTTATGGCACTGACTGATCAGTCAAAGATCTAAAAGAACAGCTTCTCATTGCCATACAACAATAAAAATTCACTCGACCTTCTCATCATTATTGGAAGAGATCCAGCAATCGAAGCAATGTCCACAATTCAAATGATGAACGTTCTCTCTTATGCGCCCACATTCCAAGTCACGAGTTCTATTGTTTGATGGTATATACTACCATCATTATATTACAAGGAAAATACCTTGAAATGTGACTTTCAGTGTATACATTATTCCAATCACTATAATTCCTCTACCTTAACATCTTCAAAAAACCATTAGACTCTCCACATGTGAAGGTGTGTGATGACAGGTATTCCCAACATCCTCTACTGGTCCTCAATATTTCTTCTCAAAAAAACTTTTTCGTTGATACAGGAGCTGAAGTGCTAGTTATTGCCGCAACTGTCGATGAAAAACTCTCAGTAGAATAAGACTTCTCTCTACGAAGCTAACGCAACTAAGGTTAGCACTTAGGGTGCACGTCTTAACTTAGATCTAGATTACAGACGACGCCTTTGTTATAGCTGATGTTACCATTCCCATTCTTAGAGTTGATTTTCTAAAAAATATGGTCTATAAAGTGACATCAAAAACCGACGTCTTGTCAATCCACTAACTTCTTTATTCACTCTGGCTAAACTCTCCACTTCCCAAGCACCATCTCTAACTTTGATCAGCGATTCAGTTGATATCGAAATTTTCGACATTCTGAAAAACTTTAAAGACTAAACGAACAAAAGTGATTTGGCTAAAGATGTCAAACATAACGTGACTATTGTTATTGAAACACATTGGGCTCCTGTTTCATGTAAATATCGTCGACTTGCTCCAGACAAATTGCAAATAGCAAAGACCAAATTTGTCTTAATTTTGTCTCATGGTATTTGTTGACCATTTAACAGTCTTTAATTCTTTCCTCTCCATCACTTGAAAAAGAACAACGGCGAGTGCAGACCTTGCGGTGAGGACCGTTCTCTTAATAATGTCAATATTCCACATGCTCAGAATTTTTTACACCCACTTCATGGATGCATTTTTTTCTAAAATTGATCACGTTTGTGCATTTCATCAAATTCCTATTGATGAGCGCGATATTGAAAAACCTGCAATGCATGCATCCCTCACATTCTGCTCAGCTTGCTGTAATGGCCGACACTCTGACAAAGCACTTGGTGCGGTTGTTAAAAAAAATGAATGACAGTTGGACACAACCTGTTTTCTTCTCGGTACGACTTAACGAACTGGGTAGCTATCCCTTAGCCTCTCAAAGATTTGCCGAGATACATATCGACATTATTGATCCACTTCCTACATCTGACGACAAATGCTACTATGTCACAATTTTTGACCGCTTTACTCGTTGGCCTGAACCCATTCCCATCTCGGATATCACCGATAAACGATAGCTTAGGTTCCTTACTAAAATTGGATTGCTCATTTTGGAGTACCTTCAGTAATCGTCACTGATAAGTGCTCCCAATTCGAATCCAATCTTTTCAATGAGTTGTCTAAACTTATCGGTTTCGAACGTAAATAAACTACAACTTAAAATTCTAAATGTAACACACTCATCAAACGTTGACACCGAACCGTGAAATCATCCATCCTATGACATCATGGCCTATGACCAGACGCGTATTCTATTGTTAATATTGCTCGGTGTACGAACCATTTTCCTTGAAGATTTCCAATCTTCGTCGGCAGAGCTAGTCTACGGTACAGAAGTCTTCAAGGAGAATTCTTTAGCCAAAATTCCAACACCCCAAGTTCAATTTCTTTCAACAACTGAAACAACATTTTATTCATCTTCGTCCCTCAAATGCTTCAAGATACACTTCTCCTAAGGTTTTCGTTTCCAAAGTTCGTACGTCTTGTTCGCATGTCTTCTTACATACAGACTTAGTACGAAAAATCGCTCCAAGCATCATACGGAGGTTTCCAGTCATTAGCCGCGATGATAAAAATTTCGTTATTTACCATAAAGGACATTGGATTTTCCATCGACAGATTAAAATCTCACTTCAAGGAAGTATCTGAAGAGGACTTAACTCAAAACTTACCAACTTCAAGTATTAATCTCAGTCGCGCAGTCTTTTACAGATAATGTTCATTCTATACTCCTTTCGGCACATCCTATTCTTCTCATTCTACCTCTGCAGAAAGAAGGCAACGCGACATAAAACCTACTGTTCAACTAAAAGGGATGAGATTTAATCCCATTCCTCAACAACATCTATTCCATTCTGAATCCACATTCTGAGTCCACAATAAATCCACGAGCCGGTAGAGCAACTAAAACTTCCGCTCGCTTTCTTTGTGCTCCATCACACTAAAACCTCCTTCTTTCTTACTTCTATTTCATCCCATCTTCGATGGCACTAAGGAGGGAGTTTTAAGGCAAACATTCGTATTACTTTAATTTTCAAAATTTTAAACACAGTATGCATATGACCTAGCTTTACTTGAAAATGGAAGATCTGACTGTATTTCAAATTTTGACAAAATGGCGAAGGATCTCCCGAACACTTGTTAGTCCGAATCTTCAATAACTTCAATAACTTGCCTATCAATCCTGCCTATCAATCCTATTGATACTTGGTGTATAAGGTTTTAGTATTATTTCCAATATTTTTACGTACTAGCTTCCGGTTTGTTACTTTCAGTAAAAAGTTTTGTTTTCAAGTTTTTCAGGTGCTTATCTCAACTATAGCCGATATAGCTATAAATCGATTTTCATGAATTTTTGATAAATAGTTTCAATCAAGATGAGACATATTTGATTAAATTTTGAGGTACATTGGACAAGGGGTTTGGGTAGTCCACCATACAACAGGTGATTTATTTGTTATTCAAAGTTATGCATTTTTAGTGTTAATTATAATGGATTATAAATTAAAGTCTCTGAGTAACCGTAGATACCATGCTCTAGGCTTGAGGAAATCAAGTTTTTTAAAGAAATTTATTGACGTTGGTCTTAAAACTTTGGGGATTGAAATTGTCAGGGAACACCCATGCAGGGAAGGAATTCCAGAGATGAGATACTCTGATGAAAAAATTACGTTGTCCGGTGACAGTTCTACACCTTGTTACTTGAACCGTAAGAGGATGAGCTACTACGATTTAATTGCTGCAGATGCCCGTTCATCCATTATTTACTTGTAAAAAATTGTCATATCAGCAACATTTCGTTGCAAGGAATCAAGTTTGTTTGTAAGGTTTGAATCCGTTGTATCGAATCAAGACATTTAAAGCTACATATAAATATTCTTCACTTCTAATGTGAGAATACTATTCAATATTTTTTTCACTATGTATTTTATTTGTGTGTTGGATTTAGTTGTGTGTTGAACTGATTAGTTTTTGGACGATATTGTAATAATTGGTGGGTCTCCCGAGCACCTGTTTATTTGAAACTTTAATAACATTTGGTCCGGATTATTGATTTTTCTTTTTTTAAGTGAAAACTTCTTTAGGCGCACCACACACAGATTTTTCCGTAGGTAGTAAATTAAACTGATCCGTCAGCATTTCTATCATTTATGAATTTATCAATCTATCATTTCTTAACGTTTCAAATTGCGTTGTGGATATCGTACTCAACTGATGTGCTGTAGGTAGTGAGTTCAGTTTTTTTTTTTTTTTTTTTTTTTTTAAAAATTTTAAAAATTGATCTATAACGCAGTTTTTTAAAATTATTTTGCTACTGTCTTATGCAATTTGCATTTGAGTCATCATGTTAAATAAATATTGAATATATATAAAATTGAAAGTATGTCTGTTTGTCCTTTATGCATTAATACATTAATCATCATGAAAGTTTATGAAGTTGTTGTGTACACTTAATTTGCTTTTTATTTAACTATCGTTTTAAACGGTAGTTTGCTTTGATCAATGTTTTTTGTTGAACATAAGTTTTAGAAATTGAAAATAACGTATGAAAGATAGTATAACCTGAAGGCTGAAACAATTACATTTGTATATCAAAATTATATGTATTGGAATTTTATCATCTTCACCAAATATGTTGTCGGCTTAGAATTGTATGTAATACATATTTCTAAAATTAAGTGAACACTTAATACTTGTAACTTCATACTTGATAAAATCGATTATATCGATTTAAAGCTCACAAAATTACGAGACGGAAATCGCATAAATTCTATACAAAGAAACATAGCTTATGTATGGTTAAACATGGATGGCAATCATGATAAATAAAATAATTAAAAATGGTGGCACTTAGCCGATAGTGATTTGCAAACGGCAACATTGCGCATTAATACCAATGAATTTGCTTAGCTTTCCACAGGAAGATTTGTAAAATTTAAACTTTTTGATCTATGGGTGTGACAACCACGCGTACTTTAGTCCCTGCTATTGGCATATGAGTGCTATTTTGACAATTATTTGGTTTACATTGTGAGGTTAGTGTGCGTAGTTAGCAGTTTATCGTTCTGGCTTGTTTCTCATTTATTCTACTAATACGATCCAAATACTACTAATACGATATCAATTGATTGCGATTGCCAATGAAGTTTTCACTTCTGCCGTGCGGTCTTAAGCACACTCTCTGTTTTTTTTGAACGGCGTTTATGCTCCATTTAGAAGCGTTGCCAGGCTAATCAGCTTTGAATATTCACCACGGTCATTCGCAACAGCGACATAATTATGGCAGCCGATTTTTTTAAGGTCGTTTATTACGTCAGTCTCCCATTGTAGCCGTGGTCTACCTCGCGGTCGCCCACTCCCTGGGGTACTAACGTACATTTTTTTTAATCATTCCAGACTGTAAATCGGCTCGTAGAACATGCCCAAACCAAGAAATTCTATTAGAACGGATACAACCTATTCTATCAGGACCCTCAAGAAGGTCTCTGATCTCAAAGTTATATCGGGTTCTATACTCTCCATCGTCTGTCTTAAGTGGACCAAAAATGTAGCGCAGGATCTTACGCTCAAATACAGATAAATGTGATTCGTCATTTTGTGTAAGGGTCCACGTTTGTGACCCATACATCAATACCGGTCTAATCAATGTCTTGTATAACTTGGGCTTGGTGTTAGTTGATACACACGGTGATCCAAGTAGAGTTTTAATTGAGTAGAAAGTTTGATTACCTGCTTCGATTCGAGCTTTTATATCTCTCAGTATGCTGTTGTTTGAGTCAAGCATTGATCCCAAATATTTAAAAGATTCAACTGCCTCAATTCGTTCATCGCCGCACATCAAATCGTTCTTATCAAACTCTTTTGAAACATTCATATGTTTGGTTTTATTGTAGTTAATTTGCAGACCAATTTTTCTAGCACCACTCTCAAGCGACTTGAAAGTCTCACTCATAACAGCTTCACTTCGGCCGAGGATGACAACATCATCTGCGTATGCGATCATCTGTACTGAGTTTATTGACAAGATATTGTTATGAGTTGGCAGTTTCTTTTGACGGCACATATATTCTAAGGCTAAATTAAAAGCTATAGGAGAGATAGTATCACCTTCTCTTAAACCGGAGTCGACTTTAAAAAACTTTGATATTTTGTTCTCTACTCGTACACAGCATTGAGAGTTCTGTACTGCCATTTTGCATAGTGATACCAGTGTTACAGGGATTCTCATTGACACCAGAGCAGACCATAGAGTCTCTCGTTCGAGAGAGTCGTAGGCCTGCCTGAAATCAATGAAGAGTTGGTGCATAGGTATGTTGAACTATCGGCACTTATCCGAAATCATCATTATCGAGAAAAGTACATCGGTGGTACCTCGGCACCGCCGGAAGCCACATTGATATTCTCAGTGTATATTATAGAAATAATTTTATCCAGTTAATTCATCTCCAGCAGAATACTTCTGAGATTGATTTAAAAGTCTGAAATAAAGTAGAGCATTACCGTTAAATTGCTCGATTCAAAAAGAAATTATTTTCTGCATCGTTCACAAATGTACTTCAAAACACACAGAGCATGCAGCATATGTTTAATGTATATATCAATTGTTCAAATAAAACTGTTTTGAGTATTGAAAATAAATTTTGCACTTGCAAAAATTAAGCAATAAACAGCAAAAAATGGACAAATGCCAAGTTTTTTGATAACATTAAAATAATAAAAATGAGAATAAACATAAATGGAACATGACTTGCTTGAAATTGTAATTTTGATGATATTTAAGACGCAATATAGAGACGCCTTTTATTTTCAGCAAAGGTATCTACAAGATTCTACATATATGTAGATAAAAGTAAATGCAAAACAATCTTTTAAAGCTTTTAATATCTAACCAATAATCTTTTCGTTTATTTTATAAATTTCGTTTTAATAAAATCATTTCCAGCATACATTCAAGCAACTTACATTTTGAATAAAAGATTTAATTTTTTTAATTAAATTTATTTACATATATATACAAAAATTTTTTCGATATTAAAAAAAATATAATTTATGTTTATTTCATTTTTTATATTTCAGACCAACACTATCGAGCTTTTATTTTTTTCGCTCTATTTCAAAGAACAACAACAAAAGTTGAATTAGAAAAAAAAATTCAACAGAATACAAAAAAGTCCAAACGGCAAGATGTCCGCTAGAAATAGGTAGATTTCGAGATCAGACAGTTTTGTGTGCCAGTAGAATCTGATGTATCAGATTAGTTTAAACAAAACAAACTAATTACAAACAGATATCGAACAAATTTTAAAAAATTAGCTACATATAAGCAAAACTATATCTATCCAATTTTGCAACAAACAAATATCAAATCTACCACAGAACATATGTGTGACAATTTATGACACAAACCTGCTCTATATCATATGTCGTGCAATTACTGCAAAATATCAAAATAGTTTATTTCTAAGAAAAAAAAAATTAATTTCTTCTATTCAAAGCATTTTATTTTTTTTTCGGTGACTGTTATAAAAACCTGTTTTTGGAAATTGTAGTTGGGGATTGTTGCAAACTTTTTTGTTGAGGCCAACAAGTCAAAAACATCTACTTGCAAAGGTTTATATTTATAGGAAACGGATTAAAATGTTTCGACAGATTCTAAATTTATGAAGTATATATTAATAAATATTAGTATCCAAACGGCCGTTATAACGGATTTAAAAAAGAAATTTTTTTTCTTACCATAAAGCCTCTAGTTTCTTAACCATGTGTTGGATTTTGCTAATTTACGACCTTATCCAAGATATTCATAAAACACACATTTTTAAAAAAAAGTATTTTGATCTGGCTCCACAAATGCGACCGTGAGAGTGCCAGTTGATTAAAACACATTTTGTGTTTTACAAGTTTTTTTGTTGGAGCCGCTCACTCAGAAACCTCCAACTGCAGAGGTCTATTTTTGGAAGAAATTGATAAAAAAAGTTTCAAAGATTTTAAAGTTATGAAGTTTTTAAAAATATTAATATCCAAACGACCGTTATAACGGATCTAAAAACAGACTTTTTTCTAGTATAAAGCCTCTAGTTGCTTAACCATGTGTCGGATTTAATTGATTAACGAAATCGTCCAAGATATTAATAAAACACACATTTTTAGAAAAGGTTTTTTGATCTGGCTCCACAAATGCGACCATGAGAGTGCCGATTGTTTCAAAAAAATTATTTTTTTGCAAACTTTTTTGTTGAAGCTCACTCAGGAACCTATAACTGCAGAGGTCTATTTTTAGAATAAATTGATAATAATGGATTCAAAAAATTCTAAATATGTTAATTTTTTAAAAATATAGTATCCAAACGGCCGTTATAACAGTTTTAAAAAATCAATTTTTTTAGAAAAGAAGCCTCTAGTTTCTTAACCACCTGTCGGATTTTGCTGGTTCACGAACTTGTCCAAGATATTAATAGAACACACATGTACCGGCAGTTCTTGTACCGGCAGTTTTCGTTATATCTATATATGAGGCATTTCACGCCAACTAAGTGTGAAAAAAAATTTTTGTGTCTCAAACTTTGGGAATAGGTAGTACTTTATGAGAAAACAAGTACGATCACAAACTTGTGAATTTTCTAGGAAAATAGGTGCGACTGAAAAAAAACGGAAAAACATGATTTTGTTAGAATTTCGACCATAGATTACAATAAAAATATTTTTAAAATTTTTTGGGGTAGTTAAAATTTTGGGTTAAAAGGGTTAAAATTTTAAAACCGAGATTTCGAGAAATATGTCACGATTCTTTTTCAATTTTTTTTTAATTTTTTCTTTTAATTATTTCCGTACGATTAATTTTTGTTTTGCGATGGGCATCGACCAGGAACTGTCCCAAAAAAAGACGCAAAGGTGAAAAAACAAACTTGTGAATTTTGTAGGCAAATGGGTGCGACTCAAAAAAAACGGACAAACATGATTTTGTTAGAATTTTGACAATAGATTACGATAGTTTTCACCCTAATTTTAAGGGTTAAAATTTTAAAACCGAGATTTCGACAAATATGCTACGATTTTTTTGAATTTTTTTAAAATTTTTTCTTTGTTTTATTTCCCCGCGATAAATTTTTGTTTTGTGTTGGGCATCGACCAGGAACTGCCCAAAAAAAGACCCAAAGGTGAAAAAATGTGGTTTTAGCGTATTTTCTCATTCTGTGATATAATAAACGAAAAATTTTTTTTTCACACTTAGTTGGCGTGAAATGCCCCATTTATATATACATATATATACATATATATATATATATATATATATATATATATATATATATATATATATATATATATATATATATATA